>JAVIAB010000041.1:50507865-50842865 GCA_032433765.1 Megaustenia siamemsis | reverse complement strand
GAAGGAGAAGAAGAAGGAGAAGAAGGAGAAGTAGGAGAAGGAGAAGAAGAAGGAGAAGAAGGAGGAGAAGAAGAAGAAGAAGGAGGAGAAGAAGCGTGCACTTATCTTTTTAGCTTCATAGTACTGTGGGCATTAAACGGAATGCCGCGAAGTCTGGCTTGACAGATTATAAGGAAGAATTCTGTGGACAGATACGAAAACGTGTAAATGAAAACTTGAAACAGATGAAAATGAAGAATGAATTATTTAAAAAAAAATTCAAATTCACGACCAAGACGTCCTATCACCAACTGCGCTGAGTACAGACAGCGACCCACAGCTGACTGAATACATCAGGATTGGAGAACAAGAGAGATGATCAAGACCCTGCTTCACCTCGCAGTGGTGCTCCTATAAATAGACGCACCAGTCTGGCCAAGCGAATATGGATCGAAGTGGGAAAGTAACGCGGTACTCAAAAATACCGTCCTGAACTTGGATGAGTTTGGCCAATGGGTTGAAATATAAGACAGCCCAACTGTAAACCACAACACATTAAAATCTACGCCTTATTACCGTCTTTAAAGGGCGGATGATGAAGAGAACTATTTTCCTTCAGTAGCCGTCGGGTGAAAGTCAGAAAGAGAGAAAACAAATTCAAACAAAGCAAATGCAATTTTCTGGACACGTTAATAGACAAGATAATGTTTTGAAAGTCTTACTGAAACGGAAAATACATAGTAAACTGGGCAGTATAATTAGTGACAGTATCGACAACGAAGTCAGGAGGTAGAGTGTAACGATGATCAGATCTTGCTGTGAGTTGGTAAGGAATTAATAAATTATATTTGCACATCTGGCTCTAACTAGCATTTTAGCTATTCTTTCTTTCTTTCTTTTTCTTTCTTTCTTTCTTTCTTCGCTTCCTCTTGCGCCCTTTTGGGTATCAAGGGTAAAATAAATATATTTGTTTTACTCTTTTGGCGGCTTATACCTTTGTCATATGTTGTCTTCTTCTTCTACCTTTCAGCTCCCTGTGGAGTATAGGTCTTCAACAAACACTTTCAGCTCCCTGTGGAGTATAGGTCTTCAACAAACACTTTCAGCTCCCTGTGGAGTATAGGTCTTAAACAAACACTTTCAGCTCCCCGTGGAGCATAGGTCTTCAACAAACACTTTCAGCTCCCTGTGGAGTATAGGTCTTTAACAAACACTTTCAGCTCCCTGTAGAGTATAGGTCTTAAACAAACACTTTCAGCTCCCCGTGGAGCATAGGTCTTCAACAAATACTTTCAACTCCCTATAGAACATAGGTCTTCAACAAACACTTTCAACTCCCTGTAGAGCATATGTCTTCAAAAAACACTTTCAACTCCCTGTAGAGTATAGGTCTTCAACAAACACTTTCAGCTCCCTGTAGAGCATAGGTCTTCAACAAACACTTTCAGCTCCGTGTGGAGCATAGGTCTTCAACAAATACTTTCAGCTCCGCGTGGAGCATAGGTCTTTAACAAACACTTTCAGCTCCCCGTGGAACATAGGTCTAAGAAAACGTTGGTCTTCCTCTTTGTATTTTCCCTTGGGGATTCCAAAAAGGGCCTGTCGTGTAATACTTTTGGTTGGCTTCCGCAGTGTGTGTCCTAGCTGGCTCCTTCATCTTCATTGTATCTCTTTATCCACTGGAATTTGACTGGTACTTTTCCATAATTCTACGTTAGTGATTTTGTCTTGACGTTTCAATCCTTTTATTCTGCGCAAGTATCTTTTCATAAAGATCTGTATCTTCATGATTGTCATTTTTGCTGTTTTCCATATGTCACAGCCATGTACTGACTTAACATTGGATTTGACATTTTTTTGGTATTTAACCTAATTTCTTTGGGTTTTCATATTTGTCATATTGCAATGAACGCTTCTCTTGCTTTCTGTATCATTATCATTTTGGTATAATTTTCTGTTCGTCCTTCTTTGTCTATATTAATCACTAGATATATGTAAGATTAGACACTTAGTAGAGCTATTTCTCATATTGTTATGTGGTTATTGCCAAGCGCATTAATTCTCGTAATTTTGGTCTTATCTCTGTTTAATTTCAGTCCTAGATGTTGTGATCTCTCATTAAGTATGCACATTTTATCTTGCATCTGTTAATGGTTATGTGATAGGAGAGCTATTTTATCAGCAAAGTCTAAATCATCAAGTTGCTTGGTCAGTAAACATTGGATTCCATTTCTGTTGTTCTGAGTTAGTTTCAAAATCCTATTTATGACCAACAGAAAGAGAAATGAAAATAGAAGGCATCCTTCCTGTTTTTATTTCAAATACTTCTGTAAACCGCCTTTCGTACACAACACTATATTTAATTTCGTATTACATTGATTGTTCTTATCAGATTAATACACTTTATGAGGATTCCGTGATAAGACAGCAACTTAAAAAGCATTCTTTCATTCTTTCTTTCTTTCTTTCTTTCTTTCTTTCTTTTTTTTCTTTCTCTCTTTCTTTCTTTCTTTCTTTCTTTCTTTCTTCTTTCTTTCTTTCTTTCTTTCTTTCTTTCTTTCTTTCTTTCTTTCTTCACTTTCTCTTGTAACCGTTCGAATGTGGAAGGAGATACAAAAAACCTTGTTCTCACTATTTTGGTGGCTTCTACCATTGTCAATTGATGTTGTTCTAGCGTTACTTTAATGTTGTCTGTCCATCTTACTCTAGGTCTGCCTCTTGCTCTTCTACCTTCACCTCTCTTAATATATGCTTTGTATGGTAAGGAATCTAACGGCATTCTTTTTAACTGGTCAAACCAATATATTTGTTGCTTCTGTATGTTGTGTAGTATTTTAAGATTTTTAGCTACACATTTTTTAATATACGTGACTTTTTCTTACAAGAATCATCATATAAATAAGTCTTCTATTACTAACAAAAAATAAATAAAAAACCCCAAAAAACAAAATCAAATGAGGAATAACAACAATGTTCTTCTGTCTCCATTTCTCTTTCTACTGGCCATATATTTGATTATGAAAATAACTCAAAACAACAGAAATGGAATCCAGTGGTCACTGACCAAACAACTTGATGATTTAGACTTTGCTGATGACACAGCTCTCCTATCACACAGCCATCAACAGATGCAGGATGAAATGAGCATACTTGATGAGAGATCACAACAGCTAGGATTGAAGATTAATAGAGATAAGACCAACACTATGATAATTAATGCAGTTGGGAATAACCAAATAAAATTAGGAAAAATACCTCTACTAGACGTACAATCTTACTTATATCTCGGTAATAATATAGATAAAGAGGGAGGAACAGAAAATGATTCCAAAATAAGGATATCAAAAGCAAGAGGAGCTTTCCTTGCACTGGGAAACATGAAAATCCAAAGAAATTAGGTTTAATACAAAAATAAAAATTTTCAACTCAAATGTTAAGTCGGTCCTATTATATGGCTGTTAAACATGGATAACAACAAAATTGACAATCATGAAGATACAGACTTTCTTTAATGGATGCTTACGCAGAATAAAAGGATGGAAATGGCAGGACAAAATCACTAACATAGAATTATGGAAATGTACCAGTCAAATGCCAGTGGATAAAGAGATACAGTGAAGACTATGGCGCTGGATAGGACATACACTGCCCAAGCCAACTGAGAGTATTACACAACCGGCCTTTTCTTGGAATCCCCAGGGGAAAAGGCAAAGAGAAAAACCAAGGAATTCTTGGAGAAGACAGATAAAAGCAGAGATGAAGATGATGGGGCAGACATGGAATAATCTTTAACAAATAAAAAACAGAACGACTTGGAAAGTGTTTGTTGAAGACCTATGTTCCACTGGGAGCTAAAAAAGGTAGAAGAAGAATAATAATAACAATAACAATAACAATAATAAAAGTGTCATAATAAAAGTGTCATAATAAAAGTGTCATAATAAAAGTGTCAGAATAAAAATGTCAGAATAAAAGTGTCAGAATAAAAGTGTCAGAATAGAAAGCAGGCTAAAAGTGTCAGAATAAAAGTGTCATAATAAAAGTGTCAGAATAAAAGTGTCAGAATAGAAAGCAGGCTAAAAGTGTCAGAATAAAAAAAGCAGGTTAAAAGTGTCAGAATAGAAAGCAGGCTAAAAGTGTCAGAATAAAATAGCAGGATAAAAGTGCCAGAATAAAAAAAGCAGGTTAAAAGTGTCAGAATAAAAATGTCAGAATAAAAGTGTCATAATAAAAGTGTCAGAATAAAAGTGTCAGAATAAAAATGTCAGAATAAAAGTGTCAGAATAAAAGTGTCAGAATAAAAATGTCACAATAAAAGTGTCATAATAAAAATGTCAGAATAAAAGTGTCATAATAAAAGTGTCAGAATAAAAGTGTCATAATAAAAGTGTCAAATAAAAGTGTCAGAATAAAAATGTCACAATAAAAGTGTCATAATAAAAGTGTCAGAATAAAAATGTCACAATAAAAGTGTCAGAATAGAAAGCAGGCTAAAAGTGTCAGAATAAAAGTGTCAGAATAAAAATGTCAGAATAAAAGTGTCGGAATAAAAGTGTCAGAATAAAATAGCAGGATAAAAGTGTCAGAATAAAAAAAGCAGGTTAAAAGTGTCAGAATAGAAAGCAGCCTAAAAGTGTCAGAATAAAATAGCAGGATAAAAGTGTCAGAATAAAAAAAGCAGGTTAAAAGTGTCAGAATAAAAATGTTAGAATAAATGTGGCAGGTTAAAAGTGTTAAAATAAAAATGTAAGAATAAATGTGGCAGGTTAAAAGTGTTAAAATAAAAATGTCAGAATAAATGTGGCAGGTTAAAAGTGTTAGAATAAAAATGTCAGAATAAATGTGGCAGGTTAAAAGTGTTAGAATAAAAATGTCAGAAGAAATGTGGCAGGTTAAACGTGTTAGAATAAAAATGTTAGAATAAATGTGGCAGGATAAAAGTGTCGGAGTTAAAGTGGCAGGTTAAAAGTGTCGGAGTTAAAGTGGCAGGATAAAAGTTGCAGGTTAAAAGTGACAAGATAGAAGTGGTACAATAGCAGGGTCAGAATCTATCTATCTTTCGTTGGCCTGAAGTTTTGTCTATATCTGCAATTTCGTTTCCTGTATAGATTTTACTGTCTTTTATAATTCTTGCAGTTGTCCATATAATTTAGTCTGTAGTGTTGTATCTTTGGGCCAATGGATTTTCCTCAGTCTACTATATTCAGTGCAGTCTTGAAGTATGTGTTCAGCAGTCTGGGGCGTCTGTTCACATGTACAAGTAGTTGATCCTGAATTTTGTATACATGTGACTGTGGAGTCGATTGTGTCCTGTTCTGAGGCGTATAATGATAACTTGCTAATATCTATTCATATTGGTTATTGGTTATTGGTTATGGAAGGCCTCGGTATCACAGCAAACGAATTAAAATCCATAATCGCTCAACCGCCCGTGCCAGTGGAATCATCCGAATTACTAACTCATCTCCCAAACAAAGAAAGGTAACTGTAGTTCCCATCGTAGCAGTCTCAGCACACGCCAAAAGACATAAGGCGAAACCGCGCAGAAAGTGAACACAGCCAACTGTTCCCTGTCATACGATATCATCATTCAACGTAAACAAGCGGGATATCGAAGCAGGATCAAAACGGATGAGACACACAGCTCACGGTGTGCACAGAGCACTTAACTCAGTAGCTCCTGCAACAAGCCGGTCTTGGAATATGAGGAAACTGCAAGAAGGAACACTTTTCAGACATAGCCTTCAATGGTTTCTGCCGCCTATCCACCATATACCATGGGAGTTCACGTCCTCCCGAAAATAAATGATGATCGTCATAGCACTTGATGATGTTATCTATTCATATTATGAAAGGCATCCTGATTTGGGGCTTGTGGTCTTCTGATTGATTTGATTATCTGTTTCTTCTGATGGTATGTACTGGTGCATCTGGTTTTCTGTCCGTTGCGCCTTCCTTTGCCAGCTGATCTGCTCTCATTTCCTGGTATTCCACAGTGATATGGGATCCACTGTAGGGCGACCTTGTGGTGCTTGCAGAGTTCAGTCAATAAATTTGTAGTGCATGGAGTACTGATCTCGCACCTGTTAAAAACACTACATGCTGTGGGCTAAGACTGTAATTCCTGGAGTGCTGATCTAGCATCTGTTAAAAATACTACAGGTTGTGGGCTAAGACTGTAATGCCTGGAGTGCTGATCTAGCATCTGTTAAAAATACTTCAGGTTGTGGGCTAAGATTGTAGTGCTGAATCCTTCCTTGTATAACTTTTAGCATGATTTTTATTATGTGGCTCATTAGCCTATTGTTCTAAAATCACTGCATTCAACTGCACAATTCCTTTTAGACAATGCAATGAAAGTAGATATTTTTAGTTCATTTAGTATGTATCCTGTATGGTATATGTCGTTGTATATGTCTGTGATCACTTCAATGCCAATATTTTTTAGTGCTTGAATCATCTCTATCTGTATGCTATCAGTTCCTGCTGCTTTTGCCTCTTTCATTGTTTGTATAGTTTTTTTTCTACTTCTGATTTTAAGATCTTATAATCTGATGTACATTTTATAATTGGTTTCTTGTCCCTTCGATCATGAAATAGTTATGCAATATATTCCTGCCATCTGTCTGTTATCTCTTTATTGTCTGTTAGCATTTTTCCTTTTCTTTTGTCTGCAATGCATCTACTTTCTGTGGCTTTTTTTAAAACCAGTCATTCTTTTTATTTCTGTGTGCATCTCTCTTAAACCTTATTGACTTTCCATAGTTTCGATTTCTATACATCTTTGGCTGATTCAGCCTTCTTTTGTCTTTTAGCAAATTTTGCGTATTTCATTATCTATTTTATTGTATTGTGCGGTGCTCTTCGCTTGTCTTCTTTCTTCAATTTGTTCCAAGATGGTGTTAGTTATTCTTATTTGTTTTCTTGTTCTTTTTCTTTTGAGTAAGGTGTCGTAAGTTTCTTGTAAGTTTTTCTTTATGCATTGCCATTTGGTTGCAACTTTTTAATCAGGATTTTCTCTTCCGTACTGCCCAATCCCTTTTTCTAGTAGCTTCTGATATGTGTTCTTTACTTGTATTGTACAAGTATCTTTAACATCATTTTTAATTTATTTATAGGTATTGTTGTTTGAGTAGTTATTTGCTTGTTTCTATTTAGTTTAATTTTCATTTTAATCATTACAGGATTGTGATTTGAGTTAATATCTTCTCCTGGATAGGGTTTGGCAATCTTGACATCTGTTACGGAACCTCTCTTTAATCATTATATAGTTTAGTTGGTTCATCTTCTTATCTCTCTTTATTGGACTTCCGGGGAATATGGCGCCCTGTTCGCTGGCTTCTTCAGAGGACTCACAGATAAGTGCTGATTTCCAGTGAACTTTTCTGTTTATTTGTTTGTTTTTATTGATATTCGAAGGGATCATGTGATTGTACACGCTTTCTATTTGATGTAAAGCTTTATGCTTCTTTTCCTTCATTGCATTTTGTTACAATTTCTTTATTTGATCACTTATACTCATCTTTGTTGTTGAATGCGCTATTGAACGCGTGACAAAATGGCGGTTTGTTTTCGCCGGTCTGTCGTCAAGGACGCGTAATTAATTTAATTTGTATAAGGCTCACAGTGTATCCGCGTGCTGCATAGCGATTTACTGGAGTCAGCCTGGCTTTAACGTGGAAACGGGTTCTGGACCGTCCGAATGAGTGAGTGCACGTGAGTCTAGACCATCCGCAGCATCGACGTTCACCGACACAAATATCTATGCGACTATGATGACGGTAAGTATTCAGATGCAGCCCAAACGACAACATCGAAGAAGGAAAACACGACAAGGTAAGAGAGGTGGCGTTAAAATGTCGAAGTGTGAGAGGCTAGGCCTACAGTATGTGCGAGTTACATATTGGAATTGTGGGTCCATAAATCAACGACGGCCCATTCTTGATAAGCTTCTGTGCGGCGCCGATATAATGGTTTTACAAGAAACTCTTCTTGGTGACAGGACAGTAAGTACTCCTGGATTTCACTGTTTCTACAATAGACGACACCTTGGGCAGGCCATCCTTGTGCGCAACAATATGGTAGCAGCTGAGGTTAATATGTCTGCGTGGGACAGTGCAGAATTGCAGGTACATGCGGTTACGGTGCAACCCCAGTTCATTTCGTAATTATAAATGTGTATGCCTGTAATGGGAAGGTGGACACACAACAATGGCAGAATCTCTTTCAGTTTGTTGAAGAGATCGTCATTTTCTGCGGAGACTTTAATGCTACAACAAGCAGGGAGAAGACCTAGAGAACACACTGTCGATTTAGTGTGCTTGAATGATGGAAGGGCAACAAGAATGGTCACTCGAACAGGGGACTCTGATAGTGTCATAGACCTGGCACTGGTGTCTTCCACCTTCGCACCGGTTTGCAGGTGGAGTGCACTGGGGTTCCACGGAAGTGATCACTATCCATGTGTCCTCCTAATTGAGAAAAGCAGAAATAGAAGCCAGGAAAGAAAGCTCCACACATTCCACTACGAGAAAACACAACAGGACGTCATTAGCAAAATCAGACATAGGAAACAGAGCACCCCTCGTAGGAGGCAGGAGAGATGGACGCAGCCACCCTGGTGGAACGTAGATGTCGAGGAAGCTTGGCGGTACAGGAGACAAACGGCCAAGACATGGCAGAAAGCCAGAAAGAGGGAAAAACACAACCTGAGCTCTTGAAGCGTCTGAAAGAAGAGGTCGATCAAAAAATGAAGCACTTTAAACTATGTGTTATGCAGGCTAAGGATGCCAGATGGGATGACTTCTGTAGAAAAGTGTGCTGAGAAAAATCGCTAGCCACATTCTGGCGCATTCATCAGAGCATGAATGGCACAACACGACACAGAGGCATACCAGACTTTCAGAGCATAGGCAGGATATGGCACAAATCTGATGAGAGCAAAGGGAAGACCCTGCTTGCCCACTATATTGAGCAGACTGACCAAAGAAATGAGGCTGTAATGATGAGGATTCGGGGATCGCTGTCAAAATTGTGCAAGGATGTAGTGCTGGAAGAAGATATCACAACCACAACCGATACCATTCGGACAACACTTAAAAGGTCACACAACACTGCTTCTGGTCTAGATGGTGTTCGGTACGATGACATAGGCGATTTAGCTGACGACGACTTGACAAAACTGTCCAATGAGTTAATGCAAGCATTCGGAGTGGCCAGATTAAGGAGGAGTGGCTACACAGCTACTTACTACCGCTACCGAAGCCAAACAAGGACCATTCTCAGATCAGTGCTTACAGAATCATCACAATGCAGAACACTGCGGGCAAGCTGCTGGAGAAAATAGTTGCCCGTGTCCTCACCTGTCACCTTGAACAGAAACGTGCATTCCCACCCACACTCGGAGGTTATAGATTTAACAAAGAGACATGGCTCAATGCGGCAGTCTTTGCCTATGACGCCTTCGAAGGCTTCCACAGACGAGATGAGACATGTGCTGCTGCTATAGATCTGGAGGATGCATACAACAGGGTACCATTTGAATATCTCATGCATATGCTTCTAAACTGGCGGTGCACCCCTTCCTCATTAGATGGATCGCCGCGGCACTGTTTCAAAGGAAGGTGATACTCAGATGTGGAAGTTGGTCTTCCGAGCCAACACCCATTTGTCCAGGGCTGCCACAAGGCTCACCATTGTCACCAGTTCTATTTAACGTGTACACAATAACAATCACGGAACAACAACTGGATGGGAGGGGAAGAATTATGACTTTTGCTGATGATATTCTGGTATATGGACAGGGAAGAGACAGACGGGCAATCGCTTCCACAATGCAAGACGAACTCGATCGCATTTCTTCCTGGTGTGGGGTTTCAGGTGCCTTGGTTAATCCTAATAATGTATCAGTTTCAGTGTTCTCCCACAATCATATCGTTAATACGACCACACCAGTAGTACGAATGGTTGCTGATGAGGTGACCAGGGACAAGTTGATGACATACCCCGGAGTTAAGTTTGATCGTAGCCTGTGTTTTCGGGACCACGTCAACCACGTGATAACAAAATCCCGCAAAGGATTAGCCGCCTTGAAGGTCATGGCAGCTGCCAACATCGAGCAGAGGCTACTTACTCTTCTGTTTCAGGGATTAGACCTCGCATCAATCGAGTATGCCCTGGCAATTCTTACTGTCAGTACGACTTATATTGATAGGCTGGAGAAAATACAAAATGAAGCCATGCGCATTATCTTGGGATGTACGAGGGACACTCCCTGTGTAGCAATGAGGTATCTTCTTGACTTTCCAAACATGGATGGCAGAATCAAGATCTGGAGAGCACGAGCATACCTGAAGATTAGTATAGATAAAGAGCATCCATTGCACCACGTGCTCAAAACAGGGAAAGGTGCCAGGCTAAAAAGAGGCAAATCATGGGTGGGCCGAGCAGAAGATGTCATCAAACAGGTCTGTGGGCCTACCAATATCAGTGTTGGTGAGGAATGGATACCGGTGCCTACGTCATTCCAGGGGACTTTCTCGTGTATTATCACACTCGACAGGAAAAGTAGGAAACAGAACCCGGTCGTGGTTAATGCTGAGGTCAACGGTCTCATCTGCGATAACACCGATGAGAAAGATGCATTCATCTATACAGACGGATCTGTAAGACGACACCAAAGAAGTGCATGGGCATTTACAGCACGCTCGGCAGGCAGCATAGTCAAGGAAGACAGTGGTGCATACGCCATGACCACGAGTAGCATGACAATGGAAGTGATGGCAGTGACCAAGGCATTCAAATGGTTAGAGTCACAAGACTACACACACGCATGTATACTGAGTGATTCAATGAGCATGATAAAAAAAGTGGAGGCAGGCTTTGTACGCATGCAATGGGTAGAGTCGTTGCAGAAATCCAAAATACGTAAGGTCACCTTTGTCTATGTCCCTGGACATGCGGGAGTACGGGGAAATGAGAGAGCGGACAGGTTGGTTAGCTGCGCTGTCGCTGAGGACAGGCAACCGATGGATCGGGCGGACATCATCAGTGCCCTCCGAGATGTGGGAAGAGCACAGGACTTCGACAAACACAGATCAACGTCACTTCTTCGGATGATGGAAATGGGAATTAAGATGGGCACGGCCAGAAATGAGAAACTTAGTGTGCGCGTAAGAAGACTTATCAACCAACATAGAACTGGAGTCGTCAGTCGCTGGACACTGCGGGCTTGCTGAAGAGGGGATCTGAGCACCTATGGACATGTTCGGAGTGCAATGATGATGACCCGCAAATAACTCAATAATTCAATATCTCTTTATAATTATAGGTAAATCTAAAGTACGATACTTTAAACTGGACGCGAGTGTTCACCCATATGTGCTCTGCCACCAACCCAGAAATGTTCAGAGACTCATGGATAATGTCGCTTCAAGCATCAAAACTCACGATACGAAGCGGCATTCCTCACCTTCACAGATTACTACCCTGGTACCCATTTCTGCGAGCGGCTGGGTAGACCGCGGCGGTCCCCTCTCCCCCCCCCCCCAATCTACGAGTATAATTCACACGGCTTCCAGCGGGAATCGAATACGGATTGTCCAAATGTCGCTAGCCCAGACAGGTGGTTCTCCCAACTAGGTTACCCAGACACTCGATTAATTATAATATATTAAATATAAATAAATTATAAATATTATATATATATATATATATCGTAATACATTATACATATAATTAGTTAGTATATATATATATATATATATATATATATATATATATACTAACTAATTATATGTATAATGTATTACGATAGGTGCAAATTGTAACATATAATAGGCACAGTTTGTAACTCGTGACAGATTCTGTTAGTAACTAATGATTGATACAGTTTAGTTCGTAACCGTAGTTCGTATATTTTGTACCTAATTATACATTCTTTCTTTCTTTACTTGTTCTGGGGTTTGCCGGTAGATGTCGCTGGCTGAAGTTGATGAGGTGTTTCCTATCAAGGGTTCTTTCTGTGACTTGGTACACTGAGATATTGTATTGTTTTATTATGTCGTTAATTTCCACAGGAATGTGTTTCATTCAACCCTTATTGTTCATTATAAGCATTGACTACATCACTAAATAGAGGTAACTCCAGCGACAGTTTATTACTAATGGTTCATATAGTTTGTAAATAATGATTGACACATATTGTAACTCATGATCGTTAATTTCTGACTAATGATATCGTATAATTTGTAACTTTTGATTGCTATGGTTTGTAACTAATGGTAAGCATTGATTGTTAACTAATGATTGACATAGTCTGTTACTAAAGATAGGTGCAGTTTGCAACTCATGACCGGTATAGTTTATAACGAATGATAGGTATAGCCTATAATTCATTATTGGTATTGATAGTAACTAATAATAAAAGTAATCTTGGAGGGAAAATACAGGGTAAAAGAGGCAGAGGCAGACTAAGACTAACATGGGCGAATTACATCAAAAGATGGACAAGTCAGCCTATGACAATCCGCGCCATCAAAGCAAGAAACAGAGCGGAATGGCGTTACATATCAGCCAAACTTCGGTGCGGAGATGGCACTCAATGAATGAATGATTGGTGCAGTTTGCAACTAATGATATATATAGTTTATAACTAATGACTGGTATATTATGTAATTAATAATTCATATATCTGGTAACATGATTGATATCGTTTGTAACTAAGGTTTGGTCCAGTTTTAAACCACAGTTCCTTTATTTCAGGTGGCCTACATTATCAGAAACATCCTTCGGAAAATATGACAAGACTCTAATTGAAACATTATCCAGTGAAGGATGTAATCACATTAACGTTACGGTTGATGGCTACTTTCAATCATGGAAATACTTCAAAGATATCACTGAGGAACTCAGAACTGAGTTTACTTTTAAACATTCGATTCTTCAAAGGAGAGATGCCGTACTTCAAATGCTTCTCCCGATTAATCGAAAAAGTGCTGTGTTAATTGGAGTTCATGTGAGACTACGGGGTCTCGATATTCATAAACATATAACGTTAGGCTACACAGTACCAAAAGTATCGTATTTTTTAAAGGCTTTCGAAAGCATGAGAACGAAGTTCTACAATCAGACGGTTCTGTTCCTTGTTGCTAGTGACGATCTTTTTTGGTGCAAGAAACATTTAACAGGAAGTGACGTAATAATCATGCCCGAAGACACTCCTGTGTTTCATTTATCTTTATTAGCTAGTTGTGATCACGTGATATTTTCAACCGGCACTTTTGGTTGGTGGGGGGCGTGGCTAGCCGGCGGTGATGTTGTATATTACAAAAATTATCCAGCGAATGGCTCGAAATTAGCTGCGGGATTCTCTAGGGATGATTATTTTCCTGAAAGTTGGATTGGGTTGGGAGATTAGATGGTTGTGGTCCATTTTGACTTCATAGTTAATCTTTATTTTGCTTAAATAAAATCAAGAATGCATGAAAATATTGGGTATGTATATGGAGCTGCAGTACTTGTCTCTATTACATATTCTGTATTACATATTATCTGTTGCTCATATATGAGTCATCATCATCATGTGCCATACCATTTGGCGTAGGCGATCATGTCCTTCCACAATCTTCTATCTACAGTGTCTCATCGTATCAGTTCTGTTGTTGACTGTTTTCCATGCCATGACACCAAGCTATCCAGTATTTTCTCTCTTTGTCGTTCGCGATCTCTCTTTCCTTTTGTTTTGCCAGTTGTAACCAAGTATTCCAACTTTTCTCTTCTCATGATGTGTCGAAAAAATGTTGATTGTTTATTTCTGATGTTTTTTATGAGCTCCCTTTTTGTGTTGGCCTCTTTGAGAACTTCCTCATTTGTCTTTTTAGCTGTCCAGGGAACTTTCAACATTCTTTTGATAAATCTCATCTCTGTGGCCTCTAATCACCCTTTCATTTGTTTGTCCACTGTCCATGATTCGCTTCCATAGGTCAGAATTGGTTCTATATAATACTGATGAACTCTCTTTCTCATTTCTATTGACATAGATTTGTTGCATAAGATATTTTTCATTTTCTGAAATGCTATTTTGGCCTGTGCTATTCTACTTTTTATTTCTGTGGTGCATCTTCCATCGGATGTTATTATTGTGCTCAAGTATTTGACGCGTTGCACTTGTTTCAGATTTGTCCTGTTTATTTCTATGCTGAATGCTGGTGATGATTGTTTCTTCGATATAACTATTACTTCTGTTTTCTTACTATTCAGACTGAGACCTTTCTTGTTGCTTTCTTCTACTATTTTGTCTATCATTTCTTGTAGTTCATTCTCTGTCTCTGCTATTAAGACTGTGTCATCGCATATCGCACATTATTTATTTTGTGACTGTTGACTTCAATTCCTTTTTTGACTACTTTTGATCTCATAATATGTTCGCTGTAAAGTGAAAACAAATCTGGTGACAGAACACAGCCTTGTCTGGCTCCTTGTTTTATATATTGGAATTGTCCTGTTTGGTTGTTAATTCGTATAGCTGCTGTTTGTTGCCAGTACATGTTTTTTTTAATGATTCGCAGATCCTTGCCATCAATGTTTAATTTCTCCAGCATATTGATTATTTCCACATGCTTTACTTTGTCAAATGCATGTGTGTAGTCTATAAAGCACATATATAGATCTTTCTTTACCTCTATAGATCTTTCTGTCAATGTTCTTAAGATGTATATTGCATTATTGGTGCCCTTTCCTTCCACAAATCCACATTGTTCCTCACTTAATTCTGGTTTTATTTTGTTTCTTACACGTCTCATGATGATTCTTAGTAATATTTTAGTCATATGGCTCATGAGACTAATAGTGCGATGGTCTTCACAATCAGTGGCGCCTGACTTCTTCGGTATGACTACAAAGATAGATTTTAGTAGATCTTCGGGTATGTGTCCAGTGTTATATATGTCATTGAGTAGTTTTGTTATGACTTGTACTCCCAGCTCTCCTAATGCATTTATCTCTTCGATTGTTATTTTGTTGGGACCTGGAGCTTTGCCTCTTTTCATGTGTTGAATTGTGTCCTCCACTTCACTCTGCATAACTGGTGGTCCTGTGTCTTTTTTTGGATTGTTTAACTCTGGTCTTTCATCATCATAGAGTTGACTGATATATTTTGGTCATCTTTCCATTATCTTCTCCTGTCCCATTATTATATTTCCTTCCTTTGATTTCACACATCCTGAAACTTTGACTTCTTTTCTTCCTGTTAATTCATTTAACTGATTGTGCATAAATTTTGGGTCTTTCTTTTGTTGTTTTTCCATTTCTTCACATTTCTGTTTTAACCATCCTTCCTTTGCTTCTCTGCATTTGTTCTGGATCTCTTTGTGCAATATTTTGTATGTCCGTTCTTCTTTCTTATGTTTTCTTCTTTCATCCATTAGTTGTAATATTTCTTCTGTCATCCATTTCTTTTTGTTGATTCTTTTGGTCACTGGTATTACTTCTTTTGATGTTTGTTGAATTGATTGTTTGAGCATTTCCCACTGCTCCTCGAGGTCCTGTATTTTCTCAATAGCATTATATCTATTTTGTACTATCGTGCTGTACTTATCACTCATCTGTTTATCTACTCTAAGTATATCTAGTTCTAATTTTATATTTCTTGGGGATTTCTATGAAGTTGTATTCTTATCTTTCCAACTACTGGTACATGGTCACTATTGCAATCTGCTCCTGACCTTGTTTCAACAGATGTTAGCCCATTCCTGAATCTTCTTTGTACCAGTATAAAATCAATTTGATTGTGTACTTTTTTGTCTGGGCTTTGCCATGTCCATAGTCGCCTAGGGTGTTGTTTGAACCAGGTGATACCTATAATCACTTCATGTATCTTTGCCCAACCTGTCAATCTATTCCTTCTGTCATTAGTCTTTCCAAGGCCATTCCCCCCCCCTCCCCCAGTCACATTTTGTACTTTAGCTGTTCCTCCCTTTGCATTTAAATGCCCTAATATAATAGTTATTTCTTGGGATTTACACTGTTCCATTGTCATCTCTAGCTCATTGTAAAAAGTGCCAATGTCTTCTTCTTCGCTATTACTTGTTGGTGCATAAGTTTGAATTATGTTGATATCCATTGGTCTACCTCTCAATTCATATATGAGTACATTATTATATACACATGCTGTGCTATTCACATCTCTCCTCTACTAGTCTACACTGCATCAATTCGTCTGTCCCCTATATCTATTACTCCACTCTACGACACCTTTATCTTTCCTCCTCTCTAGTCTATTTCTTGCGCTTTTTGTATTCACACGGATCTGTTTTTGGAAACGTCTGTTACTGCATGCTGTGTGCGTACATTTTCACTTTTGTCACCCACATGCATCCCCTGCACACTTCCGTTCTGTCAGAAGAAAGATTCTTCTTAGATCTTACAGCGAACTTTTTATGAACATTTTAGTCTCATTTATTTTTCATTTATCTTTCTAGTTCGATTTTTAAATTATTTATTTAAAAAAAATTTTTAATACATTTTTGTACGTGTGTTGTATGTTTGTTCCTGTTGAAGGCTTTTGCGCCGAAACGTCGGTCTGATTTGTGGTGTCCACTTGTTACGTTAAGATTTAACTATACCATTTATATTTAAATATTCATTTCTCATCCAAAAAGAAAGCTCATAGTCTTGCTTGCAGTGATCACATGATGTGATTATAGACATTGCCCCAAACATGCTGAATGAAAGGAATCATGTTAAAAAGTTGAGTGAAATTAATCCCACACACACACAAAAAGAGTGAAATTCATCACATGAAAATGTTGGACAAAACTCACCACATAAAATTCTGAATTCAATTCATTACAATAAATAAAATTTAAAAAAAACTGAGTCATATTCATTCCATCAAAACCTGTATTAATATTCAATCATCATCATCATCATCATCATGTACCCTGCCGGTTGGCGTAGGCGATCATGTCCCTCCACAATCTTCTATCTACAGTGCATCGTATCAGTTCTGTTGTTGACTGTTTTCCATGCCATGACACCAAGCTATCCAGTATTATCTCTCTTTGTCGTCCGCGATCTCTCTTTCCTTTTATTTTGCCAGTTGTAACCAAGTATTCCAACTTTCCTCTTCTCATGATGTGCCCTAAAAATGTTGATTGCTTCTTTCTGATGTTTTTTAAGAGCTCCCTTTTTTTGTTGGCCTCTTTGAGAACTTCCTCATTGGTCTTTTTATCTGTCCAGGGAACTTTCAACATTCTTCTGAGAAATCCCATCTCTTAATATTCAATACCATACAAATTAAATGACATTCATCACACAACAGCGTTGTTTAAATATTTTGAGGCAATAAATTAGATTAAAGTTTATTACATAAAAGAGCTGGATGAAGTTCATCACATTAAATAGATTAATCAAATTTTTGTGGTCAGAAATTTTAATTAACTTTTCTTGTGAAAAAGCCAAATAGATTTTTGCTGATGCTAATAAATTGATAGTTTGAAAGGACGTTATACAGGAACTATAATTTGGAGTTAATGTCTTAATAGAACTTTTTGAAATCCTACAACATTTAAGTGGCATATCATGCAACAGCAGTAATGTGGCCTCAGAATAAAAATTATACCAGAATAGTTAGTCCCACAGTAATTGATGTTGGTTAATGAGATATTAATGTCTTCAACGTACTAGGTCTTAGTTTCATGAGGTGGCCAGTTGTTTTCCTCGCTGCCTTTGATTACAAAGGACACTATTTCTGCTATACATTTGAAGAATCTGGGTGGACCACAGGAGCCTTTTGTTATGAACAAAATTGCTCAAACTGGTAATTGAACCTTGCAACCTTCAGGTCCGCTGTCGAGAGCTTTAACCAAAACACCACCGGGCCCTCACTAGAATTGTATAGACAAGAAATGCATTAACAAGACTGAAAGATTTTGGTAAAACAATCAACTTTTAAAACATGAGATTAGATAACCGCACATGGTGATAACATCAAAGTTTAATATATCTCTTTAAAACATGAGATTAGATAACCGCACATGGTGATAACATCAAAGTTTAATATATCTCTTTAAAACATGAGATTAGATAACCGCACATGGTGATAACATCAACGTTTAATATATCTCTTTAAAACATGAGATTAGATAACCGTACATGGTGATAACATCAAAGTTTAATATATCTCTTTAAAACATGAGATTAGATAACCGTACATGGTGATAACATCAAAGTTTAATATATCTCTTTAAAACATGAGATTAGATAACCGCACATGGTGATAACATCAAAGTTTAATATAGTTCTTTAAAACATGAACCCAAAATCCAGGCGTAGGTGTGTACAATCAATGAAAGCAAACTGTAGATGTATGATCCTTGAATAATCATTTAGAGACCACATCCTAAAAGAGAAACATATATATTGCTTATTATCTTTATCAATTTGATAATCCCCCAATATCGAATGATTTCAACATAACAAATTATTTATAAGTACCATTCTATAGAGGAAATTAAAATACTGTCCTCGTCAAAAAATTCAGTGCGCTTACGAGAACAGTAATAGAAGGCATGGTTCCTTGAAAACGAGATAAGAGAACAAGAAGAAGGTGGTTTCAAGACATTAAAGAGACCTTGAACAAAACAACAGAAGAGATGGGAGATTTATCTCGAGCAGCGTTTCCAAAAGCGGGTACTACCACCTCCTGCAGATAGAAAGGAAGGGGTGGGGGGGGGGTGCGGAGGGTACCAGGTGGCGGTAGGGACCTCGAGAGCATTTGGAGGGCGGTGAATATGCTATAAATAAGCGACATGTTTGAAATGGATTTTAGATTGTTTCTTGTATGCACTTTATAAATGATCTATCTTCGTATGTTTCATAGCCTCCTAGTGCTTTTACAATAAAATTGCACGTGTCAGTACAAGTATATGAAACGTACATTGCACGTGTCAGTACATGAAATGTAGTTAATATGTTTCTTTTATTTTCTATTATAATACGAGCGAAAACAAGTGAATGCAATTGTACAATTTTTGGCCAGTAACATTTTCTTCTTAATAGCAAAAAGACAGAAGTAAGGACAACAACAAAGAAAAAGACATCACCGCAATGCATAATAAAGACAAGTGGAACAATATTAAAACAGGTACATGAATTTAACTATCTGGAAACATTGTTAACCTCAGATGGTAGATGTACAACAGAGGTGAGATGCAAAATGGCTCAAGCAAAAGCAGCTTTCCAAAAAATGAGGAAGATACTATGCAATCCATTTTTGACAATAGAAACAAGAAAAAGAGTTCTTAAATGCTAGGTAGATCCAGCCTTAACATATGTATGTGAATCATGGACAATGGGACAACAAACAAGAAAATCAATGGATGATGTAGAAATGTGGTTTTACAGAAGAATGTTGAGAATACGATGAACAGCTAAGAAGAGCAATGTAAATGCCTGAAAGAGGCCAAAGCAAAAAGATAATTAATATCCAACATTAGGAAGAAACAATCATCATTTTTTGGCCATGTACTGAGAAGGAAACAGCTGGAATATATCGTGACAAAACTGAGGGACGAAGAGATAGAGGAAAGCAAAGAGAAAAGATAATAGGCAGCTTAAGAGAATGGTTTGGCAGAAGGTCAACAGCAGAAATGATAAATAGCTGACGAAATCGAAAGTTGTGGAGAGCCATGATCACCTACGCCAGCAGGCACGATACTTGATGAAGATGAACATTTTCTTTATTGCAGCTTCTGTCTGATATAAGAGAAGTAATACACACTATGTTACACAAGCCAGTTTCTGTCTGATATAAGAGAAGTAATACACACTATGTTACACAAGCCAGTTTCTGTCCGATATAAGAGAAGTAATACACACTATGTTACACAAGCCAGTTTCTGTCTGATATAAGAGAAGTAATACACACTATGTTACACAAGTCAGTTTCTGTCCGATATAAGAGAAGTAATACACACTATGTTACACAAGCCATTTTCTGTCTGATAGAAGAGAAGTAATACACACTAAGTTACACAAGCCAGTTTCTGTCCGATATAAGAGAAGTAATACACACTATGTTACACAAGCCATTTTCTGTCTGATATAAGAGAAGTAATACACACTATGTTACACAAGCCAGTTTCTGTCTGATATAAGAGAAGTAATACACACTATGTTACACAAGTCAGTTTCTGTCTGATATAAGAGAAGTAATACACACTATGTTAAACAAGTCAGTTTCTGTCTGATATAAGAGAAGTAATACACACTATGTTACACAAGTCAGCTTATGTCTGATATAAGAGAAGTAATACACACTATATTACACAAGTCAGTTTATGTCTGATATAAGAGAAGTAATACACACTATGTTAAACAAGTCAGTTTCTGTCTGATATAAGAGAAGTAATACACACTATGTTACACAAGTCAGTTTCTGTCTGATATAAGAGAAGTAATACACACTATGTTACACAAGTCAGTTTCTGTCTGATATAAGAGAAGTAATACACACTATGTTATACAAGGCAGCTTCTGTCTAATATAAGAGAAGTAATACACACGATGTTACACAAGACAGCTTCTGTCTGATATAAGAGAAGTAATACACATTATGCTTCACAAGCTAGCTGATTTATTTCTCTTTGTTTAACTTGTCCTGCACATCCTAGATGTAGTAGAGTTTATCTTTATTTCGTTGTCTGTTGTTCTGGTTCTCTGAAGAAGGTCGTATGTAGGTCGAAGAGTCACTATTTTGTTGTGTTTCTGTTTTGTAAAATTATCACCACACCTTGTAGGAATGTACATTACACACCATCACTTGCTATTTGCTACCAGCTTTACCGCAACAGTGCAATTATTTGCCTGTTCCGTATTAGAAATGCAATTCATTCATTCATCGAGTACCACTCTAACCAGTTGAATGACCTGGTCACTGCCATCATCTCCATCGTCATGCTACTCGTGGTCATAACGTATGTACCACTGCTTTCATTGACTATCCTGCCTGTCGAGCGTGCTGTATGTTTTTGATTTTATACTAGAAATACTATAATAGAAATTACATTTTTGGGGCATGTTAAAAGACACAACAGCCTACTAAAAGTAATATTGAAAGGAAAAATACAAGGCAAAAGAGGCAGAGGCAGGCCAAGACTAACATGGACGAGTGACATAAAAAGATGGACAAGTCAATCTATGTCAGCCTGCACCATCAAAGCAAAAAACAGAGTAGAATGGCGATCCATGGTAGCCAACCTTCGTTGCGGAGAGGGCACACGATGATGATGACTAGAAATACCTGCACTTTTGAGCACCGCCATTGAATGCGGAGGTTCAAGTTATTATGTTGGCAAGGCTCTACGCTGATGAGCAAGGGTAAGAATCCGTCATGTACTGGGTACAAATAATAATACATAAATATTATTATATGGGGAACTTCCGAGGCGATAATAGGGAATAATAGAACAAAGAAGTATGTGTTAGCACTCGGAAAAATTGACAGACAAACAACAATAGAAAAAAACGAAGAACAATATATGGTCCGAAGTGGGATCGAACCCGTACTCAGTGGCACCGCGCCTTGCCACGAGAAGCCGAACGCTTGGTACACTGCCACGCAGCCAACTAAAAAATTGGCTATTGCAGTAGTGTCTTACACGAAAGGCGATCTCAATGACTATAGCATAGGGTAACGATCACAGACCGGAAATAAATTGTATATTTGTACTTTCCTATTAATGCAAGTATCTCCCAGTAGGGCTGAATACTTGTGTTGTAGACAAACATTTATAGGACGAAACAGTTATTTCCGGTCTGTGATCGTTACCCTATGCTATAGTCATTGAGATCGCCTTTCGTGTAAGACACTACTGCAATAGCCAATTTTTTAGTTGGCTGCGTGGCAGTGTACCAAGCGTTCGGCTTCTCGTGGCAAGGCGCGGTGCCACTGAGTACGGGTTCGATCCCACTTCGGACCATATATTGTTCTTCGTTTTTTTCTATTGTTGTTTGTCTGTCAATTTTTCCGAGTGCTAACACATACTTCTTTGTTCTATTATTCCCTATTATCGCCTCGGAAGTTCCCCATATAATAATATTTATGTATTATTATTTGTACCCAGTATATAACCACTGGGAACTACTATTCGTGCTGTTTCGTCCTATAAATGTTTGTCTACAACACAAGTATTCAGCCCTACTGGGAGATACTTGCATTAATAGGAAAGTACAAATATACAATTTATTTCCGGTCTGTGATCGTTACCCTATGCTATAGTCATTGAGATCGCCTTTCGTGGAAGACACTACTGCAATAGCCAATTTTTTAGTTGGCTGCGTGGCAGTGTACCAAGCGTTCGGCTTCTCGTGGCAAGGCGCGGTGCCACTGAGTACGGGTTCGATCCCACTTCGGACCATATATTGTTCTTCGTTTTTTTCTATTGTTGTTTGTCTGTCAATTTTTCCGAGTGCTAACACATACTTCTTTGTTCTATTATTCCCTATTATCGCCTCGGAAGTTCCCCATATAATAATATTTATGTATTATTATTTGTACCCAGTAAGAATCCGTCCTTGTTTAGACTGTCTGTTGTTTTCTGTGTTTCCTTTTATCATTTGTGAATTTTTCCAAGTGCTATACAACAACCGCATTATCAACCTTTACCTACGCTTGTGTAAGCTGGAAAACAACGAAAGTGATTGAGTAAAAAACTAAACGCTTTTGAAGATAAATGTGTAACTATTGTTCGTTTCAAAATTGCACATGACATAATAATCTCAATGTCCCCACGAATATAATTTTGTTCCTAATTACAAACATAAGTTTTTAATTTTCCTTATTTAATGTATACACATTTACTATCTCCTAGACAAACCATTATCTTATATGGTTCACCTCTTCATATATCTGACCAAATGCAACAAAAAGAAGATGCTAAAGTTATGTACAAACAAATTGAAGAATCAACAGGAAGAAAAACGCAATAAAAAACGGTAAGATATTTAGAGAGTGGATTGTAAATACTCTTTTTCCGTCCGTAGACAGACTATCCGGTGAGATAATGGACAACGCATTATACCACAACGCTGTGACAGATGAAGACAAAACCCCGACTTCTTCGAGTACAAAAGATGCAATAAAGATTTGGATCAGAAAGGAAGACAATCTATTTAACGAGGGGTGTCTGAAACCTGAATTATTGTCCCTTGTTAAGAAATCACAAGAGGCTAAGATATTCCACACAGACAAGTTGATTCAACAGCGTGGTCATATGTGTTAGAGATTGCCACTGTATCATTCCCAGTTAAACCCAATTGAACTCGTGTGGGCAAAAAGTTAAAGGACAGGTAGCAGTTGAAAATAAAACTTTCAATTATTGCGAATATTTCTTGAAGGAGGAAATTAATTATTGGAATAATGATTGACTGTAGTTCGTTCAGCCGAGAATAGTCACCAATATGTTAGATTCCTCTGATTCCGAATAAGTAAGTAAATATATGTATGTGCATAATTATCATTTACAATGAATATGCTTTGTTCTTCACTCAAATATTTGAAAAAAAAAAAATAAATAAAAAATACCTCACAGTATTCAGATAAGAAACCCATTTAACATTCAAATTGTGTTACGCCTATGCCGGAATAGGCCAATTACTTAAATTACGGTAAACTATATTCTTTAACTCCAAAATAACTGCATCTGTCGAAATGATCAACGGAATTAGCCGCTACATATGAATTACACAATCTGCAATATTGTATTTTAGAAACTTTTAGGACATTGAAAAAAAAGACCAAATGCAACAAAAATCATGTTTATGTGTGTAAAGTAAAAAAAAGTAAAGTACCCCCGTCACGCCAAGTGGCTTAGAGGGAGTATGGTGTTAGTGACCATAAATTTTACAGACCTTCGGCACATAATTTTTGGGTTAATGTGATCGGTATTACGCCCTTGCCGCTATGTGCGTAAAGGTTATGGAGATATTTGAAGTCAAACGTGTACAAACCATTTTGAACGGACAATAAGAATAATTCTCTTTGTACAATGGAATGATTTCAAGATTAAAATAGAGATAAGAGAAATGGCCATGCAACTAATGGTCTCATCTACAATTAGGAAGAGAAGATGGACATATGTTGGACAGTTGAAAAAAAAAACAAACAACAAAAGACTTTCAAAACAGGCTTTTCTATGGGAAACAGAATACAGAAAAAGTGGAAGACTTAGAATGACGCTAAAAATAACACTTATAAGAAAAGCAAATTTGGCAGGCATAGACTCGTTAGATAAGATCGAAAATCTCTTCAAGAATATTTGGATAGTAAAATACACAGCGAGCCATATGCGACGTCTATCGGGGCTGGATCAAGATCAAGATACAATACTCGTGTCTCTCTGTGGATTTTTTTATTTCTTTATCCACGCTTTTCATGAAAAAAATGAAGCTAAAACTATCATTCCAGTGTACGGTGTCTGTCCAATTTTCTGGATGTGCCAAGGCTTTTCTCACAGCCAAATACAGTTTTACTAAGGCCCGTGGACTGAAAGGAATCACCTAAAGTTGTTCGACGTTTTCAGCATTGCGAGCCACAGCCAACTATATAGGCCTGTCGGTTGAGAGGGAATTCCCGGAAAACCTAAAATAAAACGTCTGTAGGTTGAGGGGGAATTCCCGGAAAACCTAAAATAAAACGTTTGTGGGTTGAGAGGGAATTCCCGGAAAACCTAAAATAAAACGTTTGTGGGTTGAGAGGGAATTCCCGGAAAACCTAAAATAAAACGTTTGTAGGTTGAGGGGGAATTCCCGGAAAACCTAAAATAAAACGTTTGTGGGTTGAGAGGGAATTCATGGAAAACCTAAAATAAAGGCCTGTGAGTTGAGAGGGAATTCCCGTAAAACATCCACCTAGCGTCACGTTTTCAGGATTGCGAGCAGGGGTGGTTGTGGATAGAACGACGTGATATAGCACCTACAACTAAAAACGTCACGCTTGTTGATGGATTTTCCGGTTTTATTTTCTCAATGCGAGCCTTAGTAAATCTATAGCTGGCTGTGGGCGGTTGTGGGTAAAATTACGTCCACCGTCTGTAGCTCGCAAACTTGAAGACGTCACAAGCGTCTGAGTAAACTACATCAGCCAGCAGGCCTTAGTATAATTATAGTTAGCTGTAGTTTTTCTAGCATAAAGACAGAACATCCAGTGCAGTCGCTACGATGTGTTTGGATCATTGTTTTTAATTCAGCTCCAATAATTGTAATAATGTGTACACGTTTTTTTTTACGTTAACGGGGCTCGCACCCATGATCATTATTGTTGGAGAACTTCAGGCTTTTCTCGTTATCATCCCATTTAACTTTTTTCTTTTCTTTCTTTCTTTCTTTCTTTCTTTCTTGCTTTCTTTCTTTCTTTCTTTCTTTCTTTCTTTCTTTCTTTCTTTTTTTCTTTCTTTCTTTCTTTCTTTCTTTCTTCTTTCTTTCTTTCTTTCTTTCTTTCTTTCATTTTCTTTCTTTCATTCCTTTGTGCAAATCCATCTTTCAGTATTACATCATTTTCCTCCAATTGTTTAGTCGGTTGTTCCCTCTTCATCATCACGGCTCACACACTTTCTGTTTCTCCCTTCTCTCACTCCAGAAACGTGACCAGAAGCATCTAGTGTGACGTAACTGCTGTTGTTGATTTGTACAGTGATGAAGATTTTGAAGCAGTTCTGTCAGATAAAACGGAAGCTGTGGGCTTGGTTGGTGTTGGCCTGCCTCTGGTCTCTTGTTGGATCTATCATCACTTATATCATGTACAGTGAGAGGGAACATCTAGAAGTGTAAGAACTCTCTACACCACTAATTTTATTATAATAAATAATTGTTAGCCATTATCACAATTAGCATAGCTGTCACCCATCGACAAGAACCTTATCGATATTTTCATTAACAACGCTTCTTTCATTATCTTTGATAGCTACATTCATTATCACTAATAAATATTTTCATTCTCATCAAATCTATAAGATCAGAAATAAAGAACTGAGAAAAAAGCAAAGAATAATAAACATCAAGAAACAGCAGATAAAATGGTTTGGCCACCTCATTAGACAGAGAGACAAAATACACACAACACAGCGAACTTTTAATAAACGTGACGAAAGCAACTGAATCAAGATCCGAGCATGAAACAGATGGATTGATGAAATATTAGAAACACTACAGCAGTATATATTCAGTAGATCATACCGCAAAAGCCATTTTTTTCACCTATTTAATGTATGATTCCACATTTTCCAATGTGACATAGTGTGTTTTTGTTATGAATAGTGGCGGATCGGCATGACCTGTGACCTCTCGTGCGAACGGTGACCTAGTTTTTGAGGTGTTGACGTCATGTTGGTCGGCATCAGGAAACACTGACTTAGCGGACCGCTATATTAGATTTTTAAAAAATTGTGTTTTTGTTTTCTTATAATGATTTTTTTTATATACAACGAAATATTCCCATGTTTTTAGTCACTTACTTTTTTTATGAACACCGGTGTTCTTTCGTGACCTTTCATGCTACCCAAGACGGTAGTGGAGAAAGCTGACTCCGCAGAAGAAAATAGTTTATTTGTAAAGTTATTTTGGTGGAGGCAATTATTGAATCGTTTTTTTATCTTGTAATATTTATGTACTTTTGACTACTGAATTGTTTTGGTGTGATGGTGACCTCATTTTTATCTGATTTTAAATGGCGGGTCCTGTTGTGAGGGTGTTATAGAGAGAATTAAATAAAAGAAATAAATGCTGCCTCAGCAACAAATGCGTTAACCGCGTGACATCCTGTAGCGTTCGTGACATTATTATGTCTTACACACGCTACTCGTTACAATCTCACGAAATTCGCTTCAAAACGGATACAAACGAAAATGATAAAGAACAAAACCGACAAAGCCTCAGTGGAAGCCGTCAGTAAAATATTAGGGGAAGGGAAACCTCAAAGTTTTAAAACCGAAAAGTGGATCAGAGCTTTTCAACAGGACATTCCAAAAATTATTCGCTGATAGCAACGTTCACTTTTTTTTTACTACCCAGAACGAGGATGTTATGGCCGCTGTGGTGGAACGGTTTAATAGAAACCTGAAACAGCGAATGTGGCAATTATATATGAAATCCCATCGGCTTCGTTATGTCCGAGTGCTTACCACCCTACTTTGAAGTTATAACCGTTCGTACCTCAGAAGTATAAATATGGCACCTGTCGACGATAACAGAGACAATAGAGATCAGGTGGAAACAGGTTTTATTGCTGATGGCGATGTTTCGCTTACTTGATTTATTATTATTATCTCTTTGTCTTTTGGGTTCGTGATCGTATAGTGGCTTTGATGAATTACTTTGCTCTAGATAGTGGTCTTGATGATTTCTTGATGAGTGGTTGTGTTTCTTGTAGTGTTATTATTATTTTTATTATTAGGCACTCTTGCCTCTCTGAACACTTCTTTATGTAAAAACCATGTCCACAATATATATATATAAAATGTACAAGTCATAAAGTGTAATTAACATACCAAATTCTGTTTATTACAAAGTTCAATTGAAATACACAAGTCACAACACTTGGCGGTCTGAAACAGCCGCATAATGACTAATCACAAATGTATCTATGTATCCAAACTAAAAATACTCACATCTCACAAAACTAGTGATCTATGCCTAACATAAATCTCGGAATCTGAAATGTAATCCTGTGATCTGTGAAGCTGTTCACATGAATATTCTTATTCTAGCTCACTGGTTCTGTCTTTCTCTCCTTGTGCTTGAGAGTGCGTTTCTCTCTCTAAGCGTATCTTTGTTTCTGGTTGACTTAGCTATCACCATTCTGGCTTGTTACGCTACTCATCTTGTATCCATTGCTTATCTAAGCTCTGGACTCTGGTTGACTTAGCTATCACCATTCTGGCTTGTTACGCTACTCATCTTGTATCCATTGCTTATCTAAGCTCTGGACTCTGGTTGACTTAACTATCACCATTCTGGCTTGTTACGTTACTCATCCTGAATACATTGCTTATATAAGGTTGCGTCCCGACTTGGACGGAGGAACTGTTTAGTCGCCTAAATGAAACAAGACCTGTTACATATGTGCTGAAGGTCGATAAGGATGATTAGATAGAGGGGTCATTCTACGCGCAAGAAATTCAAAAAGGTGGATGCAAACGCGAGTACAGGGTTGAGAGCGTTATAGGCGAGCGTCAGACAGCGGTTGGACGAAAGGAAAGTTTAATCAAGTAGTTTCGTTACGATTCCTCATTCAAAAGTTGGATACCTAGTGGGGATATTGTCACATACAAAAACTAGAGATGGCCGAAGAGGGTGAAATTTTCAAAGAGCCCGTTTTGCGAGCCCTGAAACTGAGAACGGTGAGAACCTCGCTCTGGCCGGTATTTGGGAAACTGCTCCCGCCATTGGAGATTGTCTTTATCTGTCAAATGGTGATTGTTTATGCCGTTGCTGCGGTCTCGCTGTTGAATCTGACCACCGAAAAGCCAGACGCGAAGGACGGAAAACTGTGAATAGCCCTACAGAGCAACTGTTTGGGTTACATGCTCCTGAATCCAAAAGGAAAATGTGGAATCATACAATATTTAAGAACACAATTTTCGCTTTAAAGGTACGATCTACTAAATATATACTACTCACTAGGAAACATGACAGCAACAGAGGCCAACAACAGAGCAAAATACGGCAAATTATATCTCCCCTCGACGCTGGAAGGCAAAAATCATGGAGGAAAGAAAAAGACTCTCATTCTCAGCAGTAATCAAAACTAAAGTAATCATTAAAAAAAATTACTATAATTTCTCTAAAAACGACTTTCCACAATTTTAATTGCAATGATCAAAACACCATTCTACAGTGGGAGTTAAAATAATATGGCCACGTCAACGGACAAATGGGACTGGAGAAAACAATATTGAAAGTTATGGTGCCTTGACGAGGTATAAGGGCAGACTATGAAGAAGGTGGTTTCAAGACATCAAGAAGACCTTGAACATGACAACAGAAGTGGGAGATCTGGCTTGAGACAGAGATTCCTTACAGATGGTCTGTGGTGAACGCAATGTTTTACAAAGAACATGCGACCTGATAATGATAACTCATGTTAACTACTGTCATTTTTAGCATTCATTATTTACTATATGGTCAATACAAGACAAATACCAGTGGACGAAGAGCTACGACAAAGACAATGGCGCTGGATAAGGGACACAATGCGGAAGTCAACTGAGAGTATTACACGACTAGCCTTGTTTTTCGGAATCAAAACAGAAATAGCCAAAGAGGAAGGCCAAAACATACTTGGAGAAGACAAGTGGAAGCTGAGAAACAGCGGATGGTGAAAACATGGAACGAACTTAAAAGAATGGCAGGAAACAGGACAGCTTGGAATGTGTTATTTGTAAATCTATGCTCCATTGGGAGTTGAAAGGAAGAAGTAGAGCAAGAAGACTCATATTAATTACTATAAACAAAAAATTCATTATGTAACCCTCTAGAATAATATTAATGGTTAAATAATATCTAAATTAAACAATAGGCGATTCCAGATAGACAAATTTGTACATATCAAAATCATCTCTTTATTTTGGACAAAGCATAGAAACTTCAAAATCAAAACATAGTGAAAATAGACAAGTGATTCAAACAGCTCTCCAAAATCAGTATCACATTCATGCCAATACATAACCCAAATGTCAATATTAAAGACATGAAACATATTTAAAAAAAAAAAGATACGATAGTGTTTGTTATGTTCCACTTTTTGAAACGCTGTCACCATACTTTGTGGGAGTGTACGTTACACCCCAAATCCTGGCTCCTTGCTACCAGCTTTACCGCAGCACTACAATTATTTGCCTGTTCCATAAACATGGCCACCGACAGAGAAAGATCGTTGCATGAACCAACACACAGCTCTGATCACAGGCCGTGCTACGGAGTTCCTGCACTTGGATTCTCGTCGCATTTTCTCGAGGAGGATAATGGATTACCTATGGGTTTCTCTGTTGTGCAATGATGATGGTCCTAACATGAATCAAACCAACCAAATACGTTATTGAAGTAACATTTATTAACATGTGTATATAGATTAAAGATAAAAAGTTCATATAGAAAAGAATCACTGGTTCGAGAAACAGAAATTTATAATTATGATTAATAAATCAATTTTTACAGTTTCAGGTTTACAAATTATCAAGGAAATAATCAAACTATGGGAAAGATTCTTGGAAACAGCTTCTCCGAAAATGTGAGCGTATCTAGGACACTTCTTCCTGAGATCAACACATTGTATCAGAGTTTTACACCCACAAACTTTTACCCTACTCCAGCTTTTACTTCAGATATTGGAACACGGATGTCGCTTCAACTGCAACCTTTGTTGCTGACGCTGAAATACAATGTTGGAAGATTAGGGAACCATATGTTTAAGTACGCCTCTCTGATTGGCATCGCAAGAACCTTAAAACGAAAACCTTTCATTCGCCCGGGGACAGAGTTGGACTTGGCCTTCGAACTGCGGCACTTGGCGGAAATACCTGATTATGAGAAGTAATGAATTGATTTGCCATTCTCTGTCTATCTTTGTGTTTACCAAACTTTATATGCCAATTTAACAGTCTGTTGGTTCATATCTCTCTGTCTCTACATGTCTACAGTGTTTACTTTGTCACAGTCATACAGATGATTGTGGTTGTTGGAGGTGATGATAATAGTAATGATAGAATTGATGGCGATTGTAATAATCAATTTTAAATTTAATTTTTAATTTGCTAGTCTTTAACGATGGTGAATATAATAATTTTGATTGTATTTATTGATGGTGATGATAGTAGTAATGATAATGTTCATGATGGTGGCGGTAGTAGTAGTGATAGTTATCGATGATGGTGATAATAGTAATGATAGTTATTATTTATGGTACTGGTACTGGTAATAGTAATTAATGCTAGTCAGTGGAGAACCGTCTTTGTGTGCTGCATGTGCGGCGCACTCTTAGTTTAAATTACTAATAATTATTACTGATAGCATGCTATTAGTTAGTTAAGTATTTTAAAAGTTTGCAACAAAACTAAATGATAAATCTGCATACATTGCTACCTTGATGCAATGTGGTACTTCAGTAACTAGGTCGTTGATGTAGACTAGAAAATGTGTTGGCGATAGGACCCCTCCCTGTGGGTCGCCTGCGCAGTAGGACTTTCTTACTTTTAAAACAATCCAATTGCACTCTGGCTCTCCCGTTATACAGGTAATGCTTTGACCCATTTGCACATCCGGCCATTTACTCCATTATTTCTCAGTTTCTTCAAAAGCCCTTTCTTCCACATCTTATCAAATGCTTTCTTTAGGTCTATCCATGCTGCTAGTACCAGTTTCTTTTCTTGGAACGTGTCCTCAATTTCCTGGAAAAGATAGGTTGCCTGATCTTCTGTAGAGTAACACTTACTAAAGCCTGCTCACTGCGGTACAAGGAGGTTTTCACTTTCTAGTTACTACCAGTATGGTTTGTAGTGTTTCCGTGCATCTCTAGGTATTGTTTCACTGGCAGCGTGTAGTATAAGACTACTGAAATCATCAACTATTTTGTTGATGTCTCTGCCTATATTTAGATCTTTAGTTAATACACTGGTGTATTGTTGATACATTTTGCGATTTGCCTTTTTCTAATTCTATCTAGAGTGTGCTGCTTCCCTTGTTTAATATTCCAATCCAGGTCTGGTAAATGGAAAGCAAGGTCTAGTGTAGATCTTGTATGCCATGATGATCTGGCATAGAATGTTGGTGGATCTGTTATCTAGATTAGCAGTCTAAGTCTATTGCCGTCCTGCCAATCGTCAAGTTCTTCACCTCTCTTGTCCATATGTTCATAGCCCCAGCTCTGTGAACGGCTGTTAAAGTCTCCACATAAATCATTCTTTCTATTAATAAAATTATGTCTAGTGCCATTGGATGGTCGCTCGGACAGTCGTAGCTGAGTAAATGAAAGTCTGTATTTTCTGTCGTGAGGTGCAGTATCTGATATTCAGCCCCGTCCATATACATTTCTAGCTAAGATACTTTGACGTTGTTCTTTACAAGTTTAAATATTCCGCTCTTTTGTCTGTCTTTTCTGTCAGATAGGTAACACAGGTATTCCCTAATCTTCAAGGTTATGTCTTTGTTTAGATGGGTTTCCTACACACAACATATGCTTGCTTGGTCTTCACGTAGCACATTTTCTCTTAATCTGTACCCATCTCTATTACTGTTGATGTCTTCAGCATTGCAGCGCAAATATTTTAAGTGGTCTTTTGATTGTCACATTAGAGGTGGTGGGATAGAAGTATTAGCATAAAAGTGTCACAATAGAGGTGGTGGGATAGAAGTATTAGCATAAAAGTGTCACAATAGAGGTTGTGGGATAAAAGTATTAGAATAAAAGAGTCACAATAGAGGTGGTGGGATAGAAGTATTAGCATAAAAGTGTCACAATAGAGGTGGTGGGATAGAAGTATTAGAATAAAAGTGTCACAATAGAGGTGGTGGGATAGAAGTATTAGAATAAAAGTGTCACAATAGAGGTGGTAGGATAGAAGTATTAGCATAAAAGTGTCACAATAGAGGTGGTGGGATAGAAGTATTAGAATAAAAGTGTCACAATAGAGGTGGTGGGATAGAAGTATTAGAATAAAAGTGTAACAATAGAGGTGGTGGGATAGAAGTATTAGAATAAAAGTGTAACAATAGAGGTGGTGGGATAGAAGTATTAGAATAAAAGTGTCACAATAGAGGTGGTGGGATAGAAGTGTTAGAATAAAAGTGTCACAATAGAGGTGGTGGATAGAAGTATTAGAATAAAAGTGTCACAATAGAGGTGGTGGGATAAAAGTATTAGAATAAAAGAGCCACAATAGAGGTGGTGGGATAAAAGTATTAGAATAAAAGAGCCACACAGAAGTATTAGAATAAAAGTGCCACAATAGAGGTGGTGGGATAGAAATATTAGAAAAAACAGTGTCACAATAGAAGTTGTTGAATCGAAGTATTATAATAAAATTGTCATAATAGAAGAGGTGGGATAGAAGAATTATAATAAATGTGTCACAATAGAAGTGTTGGGATAGAAGAATTAGAATAAAAGTGTCACAATAAAAGTGGTGGGGTAGAAGTGTTAGAATAAAAGTGTCACAATAAAAGTGGTGGGGTAGAAGTGTTAGAATAAAAGTGTCACAATAAAAGTGGTTGGATAGAAGTTATAGAATTAAAATGTCACAATAGATATGGTGGGACAGAAGTGTTAGAATAAAATTGTCACATTAGAAGTAATGGGATAGAAGCATTATGATATAAATGTCAAAATACAAGTGGTGGAATAGAAGTGTTAGAATAAAAAGGTCACACTAGATATGGTGGGATAGAAGTGATAGAATAAATATACCATAATAAAAGTGGTCGGATAGAAGTGTTATAATAAAAATGTCACAATAAAAAGTGGTGTGATAGAAGTGTTAGAATAAAAATGTTACAATAGAAGTCGTGGGATAGAAGTGTTAGAATAAAGATGTCACAATAGAAGTGGTGGGATAGAAGTGTTAGAATAAAATGTCACAATAGAATTGGTAGGATAGAAGTGTTAGAGAATAAAAAAGTCACAATAGAAGTGGTGGGATAGAAGTGTTATAATAAAAATGTCACAATAGAAGTGATATAATAAAAATGTCACAATAGAAGTGGTGGGATAGAAGCGTTATAATAAAAATGTCACAATAGAAGTGGTGGGATAGAAGTGTTAGAATACAAATGTCACAATAGAAGTGTTAGAATAAAAGTGTCATAATAAAAGTGGTGGGATATAAGTGTTAGAATAAAAGTGTCATAATAAAAGTGATGGGATAGAAGTGTTAGAATAAAAGTGTCACAATAGAAGTGTTAGATTAAAAGTGTCGCAATAGAAGTGTTGGAATAAAAATGTCACAATAAAAGTAGTTGGATAGAAGTGTTAGAATAAAAGTGTCATAATGAAAGTGGTAGGATAGAAGTGTTAGAATAAAAGTGTCGCAATAGAAGTGTTAGAATAAAAATGTCAAAATAAAAGTGGTGGGATAGAAGTATTAGAATAAAAATGTCACAATAGAAGTGGTGGGCGCAGAAGGTAGCGCAGAATCGACGAAGCAAGAAGAATGTGTGTTGCCAGAATAGATAGATCAACTGTGGAATTTTTACGTGTTAAGGCCAGCTTGCAGAAAGGAATTAACTCTGTTTTAAAATACATGATAAAAGAGGAAGGGGAAGACTACGACTAACATGGACGAGTAGCATCAAAATATGGACAGGTCAACCTATGACAACCAGCACCATCAAAGCAAGAGACAGATCGAAATGGCACTCCATGGTAGCCAACCTTCGATGCGGAGATGGCACTCAATGAATGAATGACTAGTACAATTTGTAACTAATGATAGGTATAGTTTATAACTAATGACTGGTATATTATGTAACTAATAATTCATATATCTTGTAACATGATTGATATCGTTTGTAACTAATGATTGGTACAGTTTTAAACCACAGCATCTTTGTTTCAGGTGGAAATCATTCTCAGAAACATACTACGCAAAATATGACAAGGATCTAATTGAAAAATTATCCAGTGAAGGATGTAATCACATTAACATTACCGTTGATGGCTACTTCCAATCATGGAAATACTTCAAAGATATCACTGAGGAACTCAGAACTGAGTTTACTTTCAAGGATTCAGTTCTTCAAAGGAGAGATGCCATACTTCAAATGCTTCTCCCGGTTAATCGAAAGAGTGCTGTGTTAATTGGAGTTCATGTGAGACTACGGGGTCTCGATATTCTTAAACATAGAACGTTAGGCTACACAATACCAAAAGTATCGTATTTTTTAAAGGCTTTCGAAAGCATGAGAACGAAGTTCTACAATCAGACGGTTCTGTTCCTTGTTGCTAGTGATGATCTTTTTTGGTGCAAGAAACATTTAACAGGAAGTGACGTAATAATCATGCCCGAAGACACACCTGTGTTTCATTTCACTTTATTAGCTAGTTGTGATCACGTGATATTTTCAACCGGCACTTTTGGTTGGTGGGGGGCGTGGCTAGCCGGCGGTGATGTTGTATATTACAAAAATTATCCAGCGAATGGCTCAATATTAGCTGCGAAATTCTCTAGGGATGATCATTTTCCTGAAAGTTGGATTGGGATGGGAGATTAGATGGTTGGGGTTCATTTTGATTTCATTGTTAATCTTTATTTTGCTTAAAATAAAATCAAGAATGCATGAAAATATTGGGTATGTATATGGATCTGCAGTCCTTGTCTCTATTACACATCCTCAATTACATGTTCTCTGTTGCTCATATATGAGCACATTATTATATACACTTGCTATGCTATTCACATCTCTCCTCTACTAGTCTACACTGCATCAATTCGTCTGTCCCCTATATCTATTACTCCTCTCTACGACACCTTTATCTTTCCTCCTCTCTAGTCAATTTCTTGCGCTTTTTGTATTCACACTGATCTGTTTTTGGAAACGTCTGTTACTGCGTGATGTGTGCGTACATTTTCACTTTTGTCACCCACATGCATCCCCTGCGCACTTCCGTTCTGTCAGAAGAAAGAGTCTTCTTAGATCTGATAGCGAACTTTTTATGAACATTTTAGTCTCATTTACTTTTCATTTATCTTTCTAGTTCAATTTTTTAAATTATTTATTTAAAAAAATATTTAAATACATATTTGTACTGTGTTGTATGTTTGTTCCTATTGAAGGATTTGCGCCGAAACGTCGTTCTGATTTGTGGTGTCCACTTGTTACGTGAAGATTTAACTATACCATTTATATTTATATATTCACGTCTCATCCAAAAGAAAGCTCATAGTCTTGCTTGCAGACTTGTGAAATTAATCCCACAAAAGAAAAAAGTGAAATTCATCACATGAAAATGTTAGACAAAACTCATCACATAAAATTCTGTATTCAATTCATTACAATAAATAAAACAAAAACAACTGAGTCATATTCATTCCATCAAAACCTGTATTAATATTCAGTACCATACAAATTGAATGACATTCATTACACAACAGCGTTGAATTAAATATATTGAGGCAATAAATTAAAGTATATTACATAAAAAAGCTTAATAGAACTTTTTGAAATCCTACAACATTTAATGGCCATATCATGCAACAGCAGTAATATGACCTCAGAATAAAAATTATACCAGAATAGTTAGTCCCACAGAAATTGCTGTTGGTTAATGAGATATTAATAACGTATTATTATTATTATTAGCTTCTGTATGATATAAGAGAAGTAATACACACTATGTTTCACAAGTCAGCTTCTGTCTGATTTAAGAGAAGTAATACACACTATGTTACACAAGTCAGCTTCTGTCTGATATAAGAGAAATAATACACACTATGTTACCAAAGTTAGCGTCTGTATCTGATACAATAGAAGTATTGTTATTGTTATTATTGTTATTGGTTATGGAAGGCCTCGGTATCACAGCAAACGAATTAAAATCCATAATTGCTCAACCGCCCGTGCCAGTGGAATCATCCGAATTACTAACGCATCTCCCAAACAAAGAAAGGTAACTGTAGTTCCCATCGTAGCAGTCTCAGCACACGCCAAAAGACATAAGGCGAAACCGCGCAGAAATTGAACACAGCCAACTGTTCCCTGTCATACGATATCATCATTCATCGTAAACAAGCGGGATATCGAAGCAGGATCAAAACGGATGAGACACACAGCTCACGGTGTGCACAGAGCACTTAACTCAGTAGCTCCTGCAACAAGCCGGACTTGGAATATGAGGAAACTGCAAGAAGGAACACTTTTCAGACATAGCCTTCAATGGTTCCTGCCGCCTATCCACCATATACCATGGGAGTTCACGTCCTCCCGAAAATGATGATCGTCGTAGCACTTGATGATGTTAGGCCGTCATTGATGACTCCAATTCCAAACATATAGACACACAGTGGTGGTAACTTATCATTTCCATACCAATAGAAGCCATATGACCTGTAGTTAGTAAAACCACAGAGAGAATACGATTTTGTGACCTTCACTGAATCACTCTTAGATGTGAATGTGTAGTTTACACAAGAGGAGAAGTTTTCAACTACAGTGATCATTTAAGGCAATTCTGGGATAGCAAGGCAAGTCTCCTTTATATCAGCAGAACTTGATGTTCTCCGCTCCCTTCTTGTAGCTGCCGCCACACGATTCTGATGTCTCGTTAACTTGGACATCATTCAAGAACAATGTCAGATTAACATTCCATAGATATGGCTCTGCTGATGAAATGCTTGGTGCAACAGTTGTATCAATCATACTGGAGGCTCCTGGTCTGTGGTCATTAATATCACAGACGGCACATGATGTTATATTCAGTATTTCTTTCTGGGGTGTAAATATGTGGCACATACATGGAGAGTGGTTTGTGGTCACAGTAATCCCATTAAAGGCAATTCTAGGGTAGCATGGCATAGCTGTTTCAGAACAGCACAATTCTATGATGTTTTCTGTGTTCGATATAAAGCTGCTGCTGCTACACAATCCTGACCAATTATAGGTGTGGACATTATTCACTTGTAATGACAAAACTGTTTTGTTTACATCATAAACCTCTGGAAGCGAATCATTTATGGGACTAATAGTACAATTTATTCTTCCATAGGGGATATCTTCATTGAGTCCCCCAAAAAAGGTCTTTGGTTAAAAAGCACATATGCTTTTGAGTTAAGCACAAAATGAGCCCACTTCATAGATTCTAAATGATCCTTGCCTATGCCATCCGTTTGCACAAGTTAGGTCCTTAGCTACCAACGTCACAAACGTCTGAAACGAAGCCATCGAATTAACGACTTTATCTACAGCGAAGGTAAACGAACTGTGAACAAACATTTATGTTCAAACCCTTGAAAACATTTTCAAAAATCTGCCAACTCGCAGCAATAACATATATCGTGTTGTTCAATGTTAACATTGCTTAGTCCATAGCTGGAATATAAATAAGCTGCCATTTTGGTGCGTCCCATGACGTCACCCTCACAATAGAAGTAATACACACAATGTTACACAAGTCAGCTTCTGTCTGATATAAGAGAAGTAATACACACTATGTTACACAAGTCAGCTTCTGTCTGATATAAGAGAAGTAATACACACTATGTTACACAAGCCAGTTTATGTCTGATATAAGAGAAGTAATACACACTATGTTACACAAGTCAGCTTCTGTCTGATATAAGAGAAGTAATACACACTATGTTACACAAGCCAGTTTATGTCTGATATTAGAGAAGTAATACACACTATGTTACACAAGTCAGCTTCTGTCTGATTTAAGAGAAGTAATACACACTATGTTACACAAGTTAGCTTCTGTCTGATATAAGAGAAGTAATACACACTATGTTACACAAGCCAGCGTCTGTCTGATTTAAGAGAAGAAATGCACACTATGTTACACAAGCCAGCGTCTGTATCTGATACAATAGAAGTAATACACACTATGTTACACAAGTCAGCTTCTGTCTAATATAAGAGAAGTAATACACACTATGTTACACAAGTTAGCTTCTGTCTAATATAAGAGAAGTAATACACACTATGTTACACAAGCCAGCTTCTGTCTAATATAAGAGAAGTAATACACACTATGTTACATAAGTCAGCTTCTGTCTAATATAAGAGAAGTAATACACACTATGTTACACAAGCCAGCTTCTGTCTGATATATAAGAGAAGTAATACACACTATGTTACACAAGCCAGCTTCTGTCTGATATATAAGAGAAGTAATACACACTATGTTACACAAGCCAGCTTCTGTCTAATATAAGAGAAGTAATACACACTATGTTACACAAGTCAGCTTCTGTCTAATATAAGAGAAGTAATACACACTATGTTACACAAGTCAGCTTCTGTCTGATATAAGTGAGTTAATGCACATTATGCTTCACGTGCTAGCTGATTTATTTCTCTTTCACATTCTAGATGTAGTAGAGTTTATCTTTATTCCGTTGTCTGTTTATGTTGTTCTGGTTCTCTGAAGAAGGTCGTATGTAGGTCGAAGAGTCACTATTTTGTTGTGTTTCTGTTTTGTAAAACTATCACCACACCTTGTAGGAATGTACATTACACACCATCACTTTCTATATACTAACACCCTTATCACAACAGTGCAATTATTTGCCTGTTCCGTATTAGAAATGCAATTCATTCATTCATCGAGTACCACTCTAACCAGTTGAATGACCTGGTCACTGCCATCACCTCCATCGTCATGCTACTCGTGGTCATAACGTATGAATCACTGCTTTCATTGACTATTCTGCCCGTCGAGAGTGCTGTACATTTTTTATTTTTACTAAAAACACCTGCACTTTTGAGCACCGCCACTGAATGCGGAAATTCAAGTTATTATGTTGGCAATGCTCTACCCTGATGAGCAAGGGTAAGAATCCATCCTTGTTAAGACTGTCTGTTGTTTTCTGTGTTTCCTTTTATCATTTGTAATTTTTCCATGTGCTATATAATATCGGCATTATCAACCTTTACCTACGCTTGTTTAAGCTGGAAAACAACAAAAGTGATTGAGTAAAAAACTAAACACTTTTGAAGATAAATGTGTAACGTAACTATTGTTCGTTTCAAAATGGTAACCCGAAGTTTAATAATTAATATTTCTGTAAGCAATTGATAGAAATTGTTCAAATTTTGCACATGACATAATAATCTCAATGTCGCCACGAATATATATTTGTTCCTAATTACAAACGTAAGTTTTTAATTTTCCTTATTTAATGTATACAAATTTACTACCTCATAGACAAACCATTATCTTATATGGTTTACGCCTTCATATATATGACCAAATGCAACAAAAAGAAGATGCTAAAGCTATATACAAACATATTGAAGAATTAACAGGAAGAAAAACGCACTAAAGAACTGGATGCTTAAGATCAAAGTAAGGGGAACTGTTGATTGAACAAGAAAGCATTGGGGAACAATGGACAGAATACATTAAAGATCTTTATAATGATTAACTTGCATTTGCTCCTCAAACTGGCGGTGCACCCCTTCCTCATTAGATGGATCGCTGCGGTACTGTTTCAGAGGAAGGTGACACTCAGATGTGGAAGTTGGTCTTCCGATCCAACATCCATTTGTCCAGGGCTGCCACAAGGCTCACCATTGTCACCAGTTCTATTTAACGTGTACACAAACACAATAACTATCACTGAACAACAGCTGGATGGGAGGGGAAGAACTATGACTTTTGCTGATGATATTCTGGTATATCGACAGGGAAGAGACAGACGGGGAATCGCCTCCACAATGCAAGACGAACTCGATCGCATTTCTTCCTGGTGTGGGGTTTCAGGCGCCTTGGTTAATACAAATAATGCATCAATTGCATGGTTCTCCCTTAACAATCATACCGTTAATACGACCACATCGGTAGTACGAATGGGAGCTGATGAGGTGACCAGTGACAAGTTGATGACATACCTCTGAGTTAAGTTTGATCGTAGCCTGTGTTTTCGGGACCACGTCGACCATGTGATAACAAAATCCCGCAAAGGATTATCCGCCTTGAAGGTCATGGCAGCTGCCAACATCGAGCAGAGGCTACTTATTCTTCTGTTCCACTGATTAGTCCTAGCACCAATCGAGTATGTCCTGGCAATTTTTACTGTCAGTACGACTCAAATTGATAGGCTGGAGAAAATACAAAATGAAGCCATGCGCATTATCTTGGGATGTATAAGGGACACTCCCTGTGTAGCAATGAGGTAGCTTCTTGACTTTCCAAACATGGATGACAGAATCAAGATCTGGAGAGCACGAGCATACCTGAAGATTAGTGCAGATACAGAGCATCCATTGCACTACGTGCTCAACACAGGGAAAGGTGCCAGGCTAAAAAGAGGCAAATCATGGGTGGGACGAGCAAAAGATGTCATTAAACAAGCCTGTGGGCTTACCAATATCAGCGTTGGTGAGGAGTGGATACCGGTGCCACGTCATTCAAGGTGACATTCTCGTGTATTGTCACACTCGACAGGAAAAAGTAGGGAACAGAACCCGGTCGTGGTTAATGCTGAGGTCAACGGTCTCATCTGCGATAACACCGATGAGAAAGATGCAGTCATCTATACAGACGGATCTGTAAGACGACACCAAAGAAGTGCATGGGCATTTACAGCACGCTTGGCAGGCAGAATAGTTTACGAAGAAAGTGGAGCATACGTCATGACCACGAGTAGCATGACAATGGAGGTGATGGCAGCGACCAAAGCATTCAAATGGTTAGAGTCACAAGACTACACCCACGCATGTATTTCGATGAGCATGATTAAAAAAGTGGAGGCGGGTTCTGTACGTATGCATGGGTAGAGTCGTTGCAGAAATCCAAAATACGTACGGTCACCTTCGTCTATGTCCCTGGACATGCGGGAGTACGGGGAAATGAAAGAGCGGACAGGTTGGCTAGCTGCGCTGTCGTTGAGGACGGGCAACCGATGGATCGGGCGGACATCATCAATGCCCTCCGAGATGTGGGAAGAGCACAGGACTTCGACAAACACAGATCCACGTCACTTCTTCGGATGATGGAAATGGGAGCTAAGATTGGCACAACCAGAAATGTGAAACTTAGTGGGCGTGTAAGAAGACTTATCAACCAACATAGAACTGGAGTTGTCAGTCGCTGGACACTGCGGGAATTGCTAAGGAGGGGATCTGAGCACCTATGGACATGTTCGGAGTGCAATGATGATGACCCACAAATAACTCAATAACTCAATAATGATGAACGAAGAGAAGTAAATATTAAGGATAATGGAGAAGGACCAGAAATACTCAAAGAAGAAGTGGAAAACGTTTTGTGCAATATGAAAGCAGGAAAAAAAGAAGAAATTGAAGCCATGGGTGATTTTTGAATAGAAATAATAACACACATATTGAATGACGAACTGCAAAAATCAACATTCATAGCCGTACCAAAGAAATATGGTGCGATTGAATGCGATGATTATCACACAATACGCCTTATGAGTCACATGACTAAGATATTACTAAGAATCATCATGCGGAGATTGTAAAACAAAATCAGTCCAGAAATTAGAGATGAACAGTGTGGTTTTGTTGGAGGTAACGGAACGAGCAATGCCCAATACATCATAAGAACTTTAGTAGACAGAGCCATAGAGGTGAAAACAGATCTATACCTATGTTTCATAGATTATACCAAAGCGTTTGACAAAGTAAAGCATTAAGAAATAGTCAAAATTTTAGAAAGCATAAACGTAGACAGGCAAAGATCTAAGAATAATAAGGAACATATACTGGCAACAAACAGCAGCCATAAGAACTGGAAACCAATTGGGAATGTTTCAACAAATAAAACAAGGTGTTAGACAAGGTTGTGTGCCGTCACCAGATTTGTTTAATATTTATAGTGAGATTATTTTAAGGTCCATAAGGGACATGCCTGAAATAACAATTGGAGGTCATAATATAAATAATCTAAGGTATGCTGATGATACAGTGTTAATCGCTAAGATTGAAAATGAGTTACAAGAAATGTTGGACATTATAGTAAAAGAGAGTAAAAATATAGGACTCAGCCTTAATAGCAAAAGAACAGAAGTAATGGTAACAACAAAGAAAAAGACATCACCTCATAGCAAATGATAAATAACTGTCGTGATCGAAAGTTGTGGAGAGACATGATCACCTACGCCAGCAGGCCCGGTACTTGATAATGATGATATCTGACATATTTCGTTTACTAATCTTTCACGCAATTCCCGTGATTTGTATGGTTTCTCAGACCATTTTTGCACGATGTTTTAACGTGACCTAAATTTTGGATATTTATAAACAGCTTCTTTTTCTATTCATTTACGTTGTATAAATCGTTGGGTGATATAGACATTTATTGAAATGAGTGTTAAAGTCAAGCTTCTGACACTGCAATCAGTCGCTGTGAAGATTTATAAATATTTTTTGCAGAGAATCTAATCATGGAAAACTATATCGGAATATCTCATATTCTGAAAAGAAAACTATTCACGTTTTGGGTTTAAGTAAGCGTTCATTTAATCAATTACTCAAAGCTAATGGGATTGTAAGTTCAATCAATACCAGCGCGCAAGGAGGAAATAAAAACTAGTGGGTAGATTTGACAAAGATGTGATTAGAAGAGAGATTTATATAATGTTTGATTACAAAGAAACTGTGACAGTAAGAAAACTGACAAATCGGCTGAGAAAACACAATGACATTGATGTGTCGAAATCTACATTATTGAGAACAATTAGAAGCATCGGATTTACGTTTAGGAAGTACAGTAGTGGAAAAAAACGTCATCTGCGAGAAGCCGCACTTAGTATCTATGAGAAGCCAATATTGACGTGAAGTACGCGAAATTCGCAATCAAGATTATGATATTGTGTATGTGGATGAAACTTGGATCAATGCTCACCACACAAGTGAAAAGGAATGGCAGTTATCAGATGGAAGGATTAAAAGATATGTACCCAGTGGAAAAGGACAACGTCTTATTATGGCACATGCAAGCAGTATACATAATGGGCTGGGGAAACATGCTGAGCTTATTTTCACTTCCAATTATACGGAAACTAAAAACATCAACTTTCATTGCATTGCCTAAAAAGAATGGTGCAGTTGGATTTTAGAACAATAAGCTTAATGAGCCAGGTAACAAAAATTGTAATAAAGTTATACAGGGAAAGATTCATAATAAAATTAATACTGAATTAGATGAGCAGCAATTTGGATTCAGGAAAAACAGTAGGACAAAAGAAGCCGTATTCAACATTAGGCCATTGATTGAAAAGTTCATAGAAGTAAACAAAACAATATATGCCTGCTTCATTGACTACACCAAAGCTTTACATAGAATACACCATAATCCACTTATAGACTGCCTAAAAGATATAAATCTAGACGACACAGACATATGACTAATATGTAAGTTATACTGGGAGCAAAACAGCAATAATAAAATATAACAAAGAGAACTCTACACCCATTACTGTAAAAAGAGGAGTAAGACAAGGATGCATCCTATCACCAAGCTTGTTCAATCTATACACTGAGCAAATCTTTAAAAACAACACAGAGATTTTAGGTTTAAACATTAATGGAAAGATAATTAATAACCTAAGATATGTTGATGATACTGTATTACCAGCAGAAAATCATAAAGTTCTACAACAATTACTTAATGAAATAAACGTGACAAGCAAAATAAATGGATTAGATATGAATATCAAAAAGACTAAAACTATTATCATAAACAAAGAAAATTATCAAGACCTACAAATACATATCAAAGTTGAAGGAATACACCTGGAGACAGTTCATAGCTAAAACTATCTGGGACATACTATAACCAATGATGGAAAATGGAAAACTGAAATAAACAAAAGAATAGGTATGGCAAAATGAAATGCCATGTAAAGTGTACTAACATCAAAACAAATAACACCAGGGCTAAAACTAAGAATAGAAAATTGTTACATCTTCTCAATATTCCTATATGGTGCAGAAACATGAACATTAGACAAGAAAACAGAACAGAAAATTGAGGCCTTTGAAATGTGGATATAAAGAAGAATATGCAGAAACGAAGGGAAAGAAAAGAAAACAAACGATGAAGTTTCAAAACAACTAAAAATGAAAAGAGAACTACTAAACACAATTAGAACAAGAGAAATGAAATTTTTGGTGCATGTTAAAAGACAAGGTAAAATAGGCAGAGGCAGACCAAGACTAACATGAACGAGTAACATCAAAAGATGGACAAGTCAGCATATGACAGTCTGCGCTATCAAAGCAAGAGACAGTGGAATGGCGCTTCATTGTAGCCAACCTTCGATGCGGAGACGACACTTAGGGTAAGGATTATTATACGGACAATCGGGACTATCATATCGAGATGAACGGTAACATATTTAGAAATTGGATTGTAAATACTCTTCTTCCGTCCCTGGACAGAATATCCGGTGTGATAATGGACAACGCATCATACCACAACGCTGTGACAGATGAAGACACAATCCCGACAGCTTCGAGTACAAAAGGCGCAATATAGATTTGGCTCAGAAAGGAAGATATTCCATTTAACGAGGGGTGTCTGAAACCTAAATTATTGTCCCTTGTTAAGAAATCACAAAAGACTAAGATATTCCATATAGACATGTTGATTCAACAGCATGGTCATATGTGTTTGAGACTGCCACCTTATCATTCCCATTTAAACCCAATTGAACTCGTTTGGGCAAAAAGTTAAAGGACAGGTAGCAGATGAAAATAAAACCTTCAAACTATGCGACATGAAAGAACTAACATATACCGCCCTCTCGCAGATAGACAACGATTATTGGGAATATTTCTTGAAGGAGGAAATTATTGGAATAATAATCGACTGTAGTTCATTCAGCCGAGAATAGTCACCAATATGTTAGATTCATCTGATTCCGAATAAGAAGTAAATATATGTATGTGTATAATAATAATTATCAATTAGAATATGCTTTGTTCTTCACTCGAATATTTGGAAAAAAAATAAATAAAAAATACCTCACATTATTCAGACAAGAAACCCCTTTAACATTCAAATTGTGTTACGCCTATACCGGAATAGGCCAATTACTTAAATTACGGTAAACTATTTTCTTGAACCACAAAATAGCTGCATCTGTCGAAAAGATCAACGGAATTAGCCGTTGCAGGTGAATGATACAATCTGTAATATTGTTTTTTAGAAAACTTTTGGGACATTGAAAAAATGAGACCAAATGTAAAAAAGATCATGTTTATGTGTGTAAAGGTTATGGAGATATTTGAAGTGAGCTGTGGGCATACCAATTTGAATCGGGCAATAAGAAGAATACTCTTTGTATAATGGAATGATTTCAAAATTAAAATAGAGATAATAGAAATGGCCATGCAACTAATGGTCTTAACTACAATTAGGAAGAGAAGATGGAATTATGTTGGACAGTTGATATACTTTCAAAACAGGCTATTCTATGGGAAACAGAATACAGAAAAAGTGGAAGACTTAGAGTGACGCTAAAAATAACACTTATAAGAGAAGTTCATTTGGGAGTCATAGACTCGTTAGATAAGATCGAACATCTCGCCAAGAATATATGGATGGTAAAATACACAACGAGCCCAATGCGACCTCTAACGGCGCTGGATCAAGATCAAGATACAATACTCGTGTCTCTCTGTGGATTTTTTATTTCTTTATCCACGCTTTTCATTAAAAAAAAACGAAGCTAAAACTATCATTCCAGTGTACGGTGTCTGTCCAATTTTCTGGATGTGCCAAGGCTTTTCTCACAGCCTACTACAGTTTTACTAAGGCCCGTGGACTGAAAGGAATCACCCAAAGTTGTTCGACGTTTTAAGCATTGCGAGCCACAGCCAAGTATATAGGTCTGTGGGTTGAGAGGGAATTCACGGAAAACCTAAAATAAAGACCGGTGGGTTGAGAGGGAATTCACGGAAAACCTAAAATAAAGGCCTGTGGGTTGAGAGGGAATTCCCGGAAAACGTCCACTTAGCGTCACGTTTTCAGCATTGCGAGCAGGGGTGGTTGTGGGTAGAACGACGTGATATAGCACCTACAACTGAAAACGTCACGCTTGTTGATAGATTTTCCGGTTTTATTTTCTGAATGCGAGCCTTAGTAAATCTATAGCTGGCTGTGGGCGGTTGTGAGTTAAAATTACGTCGACCGTCTGTAGCTCGCAAACTTGAAGACGTCACAAGCGTCTGAGTAAACTACATCAGCCAGCAGGCCTTAGTATAATTATAGTTTGCTGTAGTTTTTCTAGCATAAAGACAGAACATCCAGTGCAGTCGCTACGATGTGTTTGGATAATTGTTTTTAATTCAGCTCCAATAATTGTAATAATGTGTACACATTTTTTTTTACCTTAACGGGACTCGAACCCATGATCATTATTGTTGGAGAACTTCAGACTTTTCTCGTTATCATCCCTTTAACTATTTTTCATTTCTTTCTTTATCTCTTTCTTTCTTCCTTTCTTTCCTTTGTGCAAATCCATATTTAAGTATTACATTATTCTTTTAATCGTTTAATCGGTCGTTCCCTCTTCATCATCACGACTCAACACTTTCTGTTTCTCCCTTCTCTCACTCCAGAAACGTGACCAGAAGCATCTAGCGTGACGTAACTGCTGTTGTTGATTTGTACAGTGATGAAGATTTTGATGCAGCTCTGTTAGATAAAACGGATGCTGTCGGCTTGGTTGGTGTTGGCCTGCCTCTGGTGCCTTGTTGGAATAATCGTCACTTATATGCTGTACAGTGAGAGGGAACATCTACAAGTGTGAGAACTCTCTACACCACTAATTTTATTATAGTAAATAATTGTTAGCCCTTATCACAATTAGCATAGCTGTCATAGACATAATCCTAAATATCTACAATTACTTAATGAAATAAACATGATAAGCAAAAAATATGGACTAGATATGAATATAAAAAAGACTAAATATATGATCATAAACAAAGGAAATACTCAAAATCCACAAATGGATATCAAAATTGAAGGAATAGACCTGGAGACAGTTCAGAACTACAACTACCTTGGACATACTATAACCAGTGATGGAAAATGTACAACTGAAATAAACAAACAAAAGAATAGGAATGGCAAATAGTAATTTTAATCCCATGAAGAACATACTAACATCAAAACAAATAACACCTGGGCTAAAACTAACATTAGTAAATTGTTACATCTTCTCAATAACCCTATATAGTGCAGAAACATGGACATTAGACAAGAAAACAGAATAGAGAATTAAAGCCTTTGAAATGTGGATATATAGAAGAATAGGTAGAATTGGATGGAAGGAAAAAAAAAAACAAACGACGAAGTCTTGAAACGAGTAAAAATGAAAAGAGAACTACTAAACACAATTCAAACAAGACGAATGCCATTTTAAAAGACACAACAGCCTACTAAAAGTAATCCTGGAGGGGAAAATACAAGGTAAAAGAGGCAGAAGCAGACCAAGACTAACATGAACGAGTAACATCAAAAGATGGACAAATCAGCCTATGTTAACCTGCACCCTCAAAGAAAGAGATAGAGCAGAATGACGCTCCATGGTAGCCATCCTTCGTTGCGGAGACGGCACTCGATGATGAATTAGATGATGGTGGAACGGTTTAATAGAAACCTGAAACAGCGAATGTGGCAATTATATATGAAATCCCATCGGCTTCGTTATGTCCGAGTGCTTCCCGTCCTACTTCGAAGTCATAACCGTTCGTACCTCAGAAGTATAAATATGGCACCTGTCGACGATAACAGAGACAATAGAGAACAGGTGGAAACAGGTTTTATTGCTGATGGCGATGTTACGCTTACTTGATTTATTATTATTATCATCTCTTTGTCTTTTGGGTTCGTGATCGTATAGTGGCTTTGATGAATTACTTCGCTCTAGATAGTGGTCTTAATGATTTCTTGATGAGTGGTTGTGTTTCTTGTAGTGTTATTATTTTTTTTTATCATTAGGCACTCGTGCCTCTCTGAACACTTCTTTATGTAAACATGTATATATAATGTACGAGTCGTAAAGTGTAATTAACATATCAAATTCTGTTTATTACAAAGTTCAATTGAAATACACAAGTCACAACACTTGGCGGTCTGAAACAGCCGCATAATGACTAATCACAAATGTATCTATGTACCCAAACTAAAAATACTCACATCTCACAAAACTAGTGATCTATGCCCAACATAAATCTCGGAATCTGAAATGTAATCCTGTGATCTGTGAAGCTGTTCACACGAATATTCTTATTCTAGCTCACTGGTTCTGTCTTTCTCTCCTTGTGCTTGAGTGTGCGTTTCTCTCTCTAAGCGTATCTTTGTTTCTGGTCAACTTAGCTAGCGCCGTTCCGGCTTGTTACACTACTCATCTTGTATCCATTGCTTATCTAAGCTCTGGACTCTGGTTGACTTAGCTATCACCATTCTGGCTTGTTACGCTACTCATCCTGAATACATTGCTTATATAAGGTTGCGCCCCGACTTGGACGGAGGAACTGTTTAGTCGCCTAAATGAAACAAGACCTCTTACATATGTGCTGAAGGACACGATAAGGATGATTAGATAGAGGAGTCGTTCTACGCGCAAGAAATTCAAAAAGTTGAATACAAACGCGAGTACAGGGTTGAGAGCGTTATAGATGATCGTCAGACAGCGGTCGGACGAAAGGAAAGTTTAGTCAAGTGGTTTGGTTACGATTCCTCATTCAAAAGTTGGATACCTAGTGGGGATATTGTCACATACAAAAACTAGAGATGGCCGAAAAGGGTGACATTTTCAAAGAGCCCGTTTTGTGAGCTCTGAAACCGAGAACGGTGAGAACCTCGCTCTGGCCGGTATTTGGGGAACTGCTCCCGCCATTGGAGATTGTCTTTATTTGTCAAATGGTGATTGTTTATGCTGTTGTCGCGGTCTCACTGTTGAATCTGACCACCGAAAAACCAGACACGAAGGACGGAAAACTGTGAATAGCCCTACAGAGCAACTGTTTGGGTTACATGCTCCTGAATCCAAAGGAAAAATGTGGAATCATACAATATTTAAGAACAAAATTTTCACTTTAAAAGTACGATCTACTAAATATATACTACTCACTAGGAAACATAACAGCAACAGACGCCAACAACAGAGCAAAATACTGCAAATTATATCTCCTCTCGACGCTGGAAGGCAAAAATCATGGAGGAAAGAAGAAGACTCTCATTCTCACCAGTAAATCAAAACTAAAGTAATCATTAAAAAAAAATTACTATAATTTCTCTAAAAACGACTTTCCACAATTTTAATTGCCATGATCAGAAACACCATTCTACAGTGGGAGTTAAAATAATATGGCCACGTCAACGGACCAATCGGACTGGAAAAAACAATATTGAAAGTTATGGTGCCTTGGCGAGGTATAAGGGGCAGACCATGAAGAAGGTGGTTTCAAGACATCAAGAAGACCTTGAACATGCAACAGAAGTGGGAGATCTGGCTTGAGACAGAGATTCTTACAGATGGTCTGTGGTGAACGCAATGTTTTACAAAGGACATGCGACCTGATAATGATAACTCATGTTAACTACTGTCATTTTTAGCATTCATTATTTACTATATGGTCAATACAAGACAAAGAAATGGCAGGACAAAGTCACAAACGTGGAATTATGGAAATGTACCGGTCAAATACCAGTGGATAAAGAAATACAGCGAAGACGATGGCGATGGATAGGACACACACTACGGAAACCAACTGAGAGTATTACACAACAGGCCCTTTTTTGGAATCCCCAGGGGAAAAGACAAAGAGGAAGACCAAGGAATTCTTGGAGAAGACAGATTGAAGCAGAGATGAAGATGATGGGGAAGACATGGAATGATCTTAAAAGAATTGCAAAAAACAGAACGACTTGGAAAGTGTTTGTTGAAGACCTATGCTCCACTGGGAGCTAAAAGGTAGAAGAAGAAGAATACAAGACAAAAACCAGTGGACGAAGAGCTAAGACAAAGACGATGGCGCTGGATAGGGGACACAATGCGGAAGTCAACTGAGAGTATTACACGACTAGCCTTGTTTTTCGGAATCAAAACAGAAGGAGCCAAAGAGGAAGGCCAAAACATACTTGGAGAAGACAAGTGGAAGCTGAGAAACAGCGGATGGTGAAAACATGGAACGAACTTAAAAGAATAGCAGGAAACAGGACCGCTTGGAATGTGTTATTTGTAAATATATGCTCCACTGGGAGTTCAAAGGAAGAAGTAGAGCAAGAAGACTCATATTAATTACTATAAACAACAAATTCATTATGTAGCAATCTAGAATAATATTAATGGTTAAATAAATTGTCAAAATTAACCAATAAGCGATTCCAGATAGACAAATTTGTACATATCAATATAATCTCTTTCTTTTTGGACAAAGCATAGAAACTTCAAAATCAAAACATAGTGAAATTAGACAAGTGATTCAAACAGCTCTCCAAAATGTCAATGTTAAAGACATGAAACATATTTTTAAAAAGACATTAAACATATGATTAAAGTATACACACACCATAGCAGGCATGTATATAGTGTTTGTTATGTTCCACGTTTTGAAAGGCTGTCACCATACTTTGTGGGAGTGTACGTTACACCCGAACACTTCCTCCTTGCTACCAGCTTTATCGCAGCACTACACATATTTGCCTGTTCCATAAACATGACCCCCCACAGAGAAAGATCGTTGCATGAACCTACACACAGCTCTGATCACAGGCCGTGCTACAGAGTTCCTGCACGTGGATTCTCGTCGCATTTTCTCCAGGAGGATAATGAAGTACCTATGGGTTTCTCTGTTGTGCTATGATGATGGTCTAAACAATAATCAAACAAACCAAATACGCTATAGAAGTAACATTAATTAACATGTGTATATAGATTAAAGATCAAAAGTTCATATAGAAAAGAATCAGTGGTACGAGAAACAGAAATTTATAATTATTAATAAATCAATTTTTACAGTTTCAGGCTTACAAATTATCAAGGAAATAATCAAACTATGGGAAAGATTCTTGGAAACAGCTTCTCCGAAAATGTGAGCGTATCCCGGACACTTCTTCCTGAGATCAACACATTGTACCAGAGTTTTACACCCACAAACTTTTACCCTACTCCAGCTTTTACTTCAGATATGGGGACTCGGATGTCGCTTCAACGGCAACCTCTGTTGCTGACGCTGGCACACTATGCTGGAAGATTAGGGAACCATATGTTTAAGTACGCCTCTTTGATTGGCATCGCAAGAAGCTTAAAACGAAAACCTTTCATTTGCCCGGGGACAGTGTTGGACTTGGCCTTCGAACTGCGGCACTTGGCGGAAATACCTGATTATGTGAAGTAATGAGTTGATCTGCCATTCTCTATCTACGTGTTTACCAAACTTTATATGCCAATTTAACAGTCTGTTGGTTCATATTTCTATGTCTCTATATGTCTGCAGTGTTTACTTTGTCACAGTCATACAGATGATTGTGGTTGTTGAAGGTGATGGTAACAGTAATGATAGAATTGATGGTGATTGTAATACTCAATTTTTAATTTGTAAGTCTTTAACGATGGTGATTATAATAATTTTGATTGTATTTATTGATAATGATGGTAGTAGTAATGATATTGTTCATGATGGTGGTTGTAGTAGTATTGATAGTTATCGAAGATGGTGATAATAGTAATGATAGTTATTATTTATGGTACTGGTACTGGTAATAGTAATTAATGCTAGTCAGTGGAGAACCGTCTTTGTGTGCGGCATGTGCGGCGGACTCTCAGTTTAAATGACTAATAATTATTACTGATAGCATGCTATTAGTTAGTTAAGTATTGTAAAAGTTTGCAACAAAACTAAATGATAAATCTGCATACATTGCCACCTTGATGCAATGTGGTACTTCAGTAACTAGGTCGTTGATGACGACTAGAAAATGTGTTGGCGATAGGACCCCTCCCTGTGGGTCGCCTGCGCAGTAGGACTTTCTTACTTTTAAAACAATCCAGTTGCACTCTGGCTCTCCCGTTATACAGGTATGCTTTCACCCATTTGTACATCCTGCCATTTACTCCATTATTTCTCAGTTTCTTCCAAAGCCATTTCTTCCATATCTTATCAAATGCTGTCTTTAATTCTATCCATACTGCTAGTACCAGTTTCTTTTCATGGAACGTGTCCTCAATTTCCTGGAAAAGATAGGTTGCCTGATCTTCTGTTGAGTAACACTTACTAAAGCCTGCTTACTGCGGTACAAGGAGGTTTTCACTTTCTAGTTACTACCAGTATGGTTTGTAGTGTTTCCGTGCATCTCTAGGTATTGTTTCACTGGCAGCGTGTAGTATAAGTCTACTGAAATCAACAACTATTTCTCTGCCTATATTTAGATCTTTAGTTAGTACACTGGTGTATTGTTGATACATTTTGCGTTTTGCCTTTTTCCAATTCTATCTAGAGTGTGTTGCTCCCCTTGTTTAATATTCCAATCCAAGTTTAGTAAATGGAAAGCAAGGTCTAGTGTAGATGTTGTATGCCATGATGATCTGGAATAGAATGTTGGTGGATCTGTTGTCTGGTTTAGCAATATAAGTCTATTGTCGACCTGCAACTTTTCAAGTTCTTCACCCCTCTTGTCCATATGTTCATAGCCCCAGCTCTGTGAACGGCTGTTAAAGTCTCCACATAAATCATTCTTTCTATTAATAAAATTGTGTCTAGTGCCATTGGATGGTCGCTCGGACAGTCGTAGCTGAGTAAATGAAAGTCTGTATTTTCTGTCGTGAGGTGCACTATCTGATATTCAGCCACGTCCATATACATTTCTAGCTAAGATACTTTGACGTTGTTCTTTACAAGTGTCAATATTCCGCACTTTTGTCTGTCTTTTCGGTCAGATAGGTAACACTGATATCATCTAATCTTCAAGGTTATGTCAAGGTTAGTGTTGATGTCTTCAGCATTGCAGTGTAAATATTTTAAGTGGTATTTTGATTGTCACATTAGAGGTGGTGGGATAGAAGTATTAGCAAAAAATTGTCACAATAGAGGTGGTGGGATAAAAGTATTAGAATAAAAGAGTCCCAATAGAGGTGGTAGGATAAAAGTATTAGAATAAAAGTGTCACAATAGAGGTGGTGGGATAGAAGTATTAGAATGAAAGTGTCACAATAGAAGTGGTTGGATCGAAGTATTATAATAAAAGTGTCATAATTGAAGAGGTGGGATATAAGAATTATAATAAATGTGTCACAATAGAAGTGATGGGATAGAAGAATTAGAATAAAAGTGTCACAATAAAAGTGGTGGGGTAGAAGTGATAGAAAAAAATGTCACAATAGAAGTGGTGGGATAGAAGTGTTAGAATAAAATTGTCACATTAGAAGTAGTGGGATAGAAGGCATTATGATATAAATGTCACAATAAAAGTGGTGAGATAGAAGTGTTAGAATAAAAAGGTGACACTAGAAGTGGTGGGATAGAAGTATTAGAAAAAAAGTGTCACAATAAAAGTGGTGGGATAGAAGTGTTAGGTTAAATCTACCATAATAAAAGTGCTCGGATAGAAGTGTTAGAATAAAAATGTCACTATAAAAAGTGGTATGATAGAAGTGTTAGAATAAAAATGTCACAATAGAAGTGGTGGGATAGAAGTGTTAGAATAAAAATGTCACAATAGAAGTGGTGGGATAGAAGTGTTAGAATAAAGATGTCACAATAGAAGTCGTGGGATAGAAGTGTTAGAATAAAAATGTCACAATAGAAGTGGTGGGATAGAAGTGTTAGAATAAAGATGTCACAATATAAGTGGTGGGATAGAAGAGTTAGAATAAAAATGGCACAATAGAAGTCGTGGGATAGAAGTGTTAGAATAAAAATGTCACAATAGAAGTGGTGGGATAGAAGTGTTAGAATAAAGATGTCACAATAGAAGTGGTGGGATAGAAGTGTCAGAATAAAGATGTCACAACAGAAGTGGTGGGATAGAAGTGTTAGAATAAAAATATCACAATAAAAAGTGGTGTGATAGAAGTGTTAGAGTAAAAGTGTCACAATAGAAGTCGTGGGATAGAAGTGTTAGAATAAAAATGTCACAATAGTAGTCGTGGGATAGAAGTGTTAGAATAAAAATGTCACAATAAAAAGTGGTGGGATAGAAGTGTTAGAATAAAAATGTCACAATAAAACTGGTGGGATAGAAATGTTAGAATAAAAATGTCACAATAAAAAGTGGTGGGATAGAAGTGTTAGAATAAAAATGTCACAATAAAACTGGTGGGATAGAAGTGATAGAATAAAAATGTCACAATAGAAGTGGTGGGATAGAAGTGTTAGAATAAAGATGTCACAATAGAAGTGGTGGGATAGAAGTGTTAGAATAAAGATGTCACAATAGCAGTGGTGGGATAGAAATGTTAGAATAAAGATGTCACAATAGAAGTGGTGAGATAGAAGTGGTAGAATACAAATGTCATAATAAAAGTGTCACAATAGAAGTGTTAGAATAAAAGTGTCATAATAAAAGTGGTGGCATAGAAGTGTTAGAACACAAATGTCATAATAAAAGTGTCACAATAGAAGTGTTAGAAAAGTAATGTCACAATAGAAGTGTTAGAATAAAAGTGTCGCAATAGAAGTGTTAGAATAAAAGTGGTGGGATAGAAGTGTTAGAATAAAAGTGTCACAATAAAAGTGGGGGGATAGAAGTATCAGAATAAAAAAAAGTCACAATAGAAGTGGTGGGCGCAGAAGGTAGCGCAGAATCGACGAAGCAAGAAGAATGTGTGTTGCCAGAATAGATAGATCAACTGTGGAATTTTTACGTTTTAAGGCCAGCTTGCAAAAAGGAATTAAATCTGTTTTAAAATACATGATACAAGAGGAAGGGGAAGACTGCGACTAACATGGACGAGTAGCATCAAAATATGGACAGGTCAACCTATGACAACAAGCACCATCAAAGCAAGAGACAGATCGAAATGGCACTCCATGGTAGCCAACCTTCGATGCGGAGATGGCACTCAATGAATGAATGTCTGGTGCAATTTGTAACTAATGATAGGTATAGTCTATAACTAATGACTGGTATATTATGTAACTAATAATTCATATATCTTGTAACATGATTGATATCGTTTGTAACTAATGATTGGTACAGTTTTAAACCACAGCATCTTTGTTTCAGGTGGCATTCATTCTCAGAAACATACTACGCAAAATATGACAAGGATCTAATTGAACATTTATCCACCGGAGGATATAATCACATTAACGTTACGGTTGATGGCTACTTTCAATCATGGAAATACTTCAAAGATATCACTGAGGAACTCAGAACTGAGTTTACTTTCAAGGATTCAGTTCTTCAAAGGAGAGATGCCGTACTTCAGATGCTTCTCCCGGTTAATCAAAAGAGTGCTGTGTTAATTGGAGTTCATGTGAGACTACTGGGTCTCGATAGTCATAAACAATAAGGTTAGGCTACACAATACCAAAAGTATCGTATTTTTTCAAGGCTTTCGAAAGCATGAGAACGAAGTTCTACAATCAGACGGTTCTGTTCCTTGTTGCTAGTGATGATCTTTTTTGGTGCAAGAAACATTTAACAGGAAGTGACGTAATAATCATGCCCGAAGACTCTCCTGTGTTTCATTTATCTTTATTAGCTAGTTGTGATCACGTGATATTTTCAACCGGCACTTTTGGTTGGTGGGGGGCGTGGCTAGCCGGCGGTAATGTTGTATATTACAAAAATTATCCAGCGAATGGCTCAATATTAGCTGCGAAATTCTCTAGGGATGATCATTTTCCTGAAAGTTGGATTGGGATGGGAGATTAGATGGTTGTGGTCCATTTTGACTTCATTGTTAATCTTTATTTTGCTTAAAATAAAATCAAGAATGCATGAAAATATTGGGTATGTATATGGATCTGCAGTCCTTGTCTCTATTACACATCCTCAATTACATATTCTCTGTTGCTCATATATGAGCACAATATTATATACACATGCTATGCTATTCACATCTCTCCTCTACTAGTCTACACTGCATCAATTCGTCTGTCCCCTATATCTATTACTCCTCTCTACGACACCTTTATCTTTTCTCCTATCTAGTCTATTTCTTGCGCTTTTTGTATTCACACGGATCTGTTTTTGGAAACGTCTGTTACGTGCTGTGTGCGTACATTTTCACTTATGTCACCCACATACATCCCCTGCAGACTTCCATTTTGTCAGAAGAAAGATTCTTCTTAGATCCTACAGCGAACTGATGAACATTTTAGTCTCATTTATTTTTCATTTATCTTTCTAGTCCAATTTTTAAAAATTATTTATTTAAAAAAATATTTAAATACATATTTGTACTGTGTTGTATGTTTGTTCCTATTGAAGGCTTTTGCGCCGAAACGTCGTTCTGATTTGTGGTGTCCACTTGTTACGTGAAGATTTAACTACCATTTATATTTATATATTCACGTCTCATCCAAAAAGAAAGCTCATAGTCTTGCTTGCAGTGATAACATGATGTGATTACAGACATTGCACCAAAAATGCTGAATGAAAGGAATCACGTTAAAAAGTTGAGTGAAATTAATCCCACACAAAAAAGTGAAATTCATCACGTGAAAATGTTGGACAAAACTCATCACATAAAATTCTGTATTCAATTCATTACAATAAATTTAAAAAAAACAACAACTGAGTCATATTCATTCCATCAAAACCTGTATTAATATTCAGTACCATACAAATTGAATGACATTCATTACACAACAGTGTTGAATTAAATATATTGAGACAATAAATTAGATTAAAGTTTATTACATAAATAAGCTGGATGAAGTTCATCACATTAAATATATTAATCAAATTTTTGTTTCTTGAAAAATCAAATTAACTTTTCTCATGAAAAAAACAAATAATATTTTTGCTGATGCTAGTAAATTGATCGTTTGGAAGGACGCTATATAAGAACTATAATTTGGAGTTAATGTCTTAATAGAACTTTTTGAAATGCTACAACATTTAAGTGGCATATCATGCACCAGAAGTAATATGACCTCAGAATAAAACTTATACCAGAATAGTTAGTCCCACAGAAATTGCTGTTGGTTAATGAAATATTAATAACGTATTATTATTATTATTATTATTAGCTTATGTCTGATATATAAGAGAAGTAATACACACTATGTTACACAAGTCAGCTTCTGTCTGATTTAAGAGAAGTAATACACACTATGTTACACAAGTCAGCTTCTGTCTGATTTAAGAGAAGTAATGCACACTATGTTACACAAGTCAGCTTCTGTCTGATTTAAGAGAAGTAATGCACACTATGTTACACAAGTTACCGTCTGTATCTGATACAATAGAAGTAATACACACTATGTTACATAAGTCAGCTTCTGTCTAATATAAGAAGAAGTAATACACACTATGTTACACAAGCTAGCTTCTGTCTGATATAAGAGAAGTAATACACACTATGTTACACAAGTCAGCTTCTGCCTGATATAAGAGAAGTAATACACACTATGTTACACAAGCTAGCTTCTGTCTGATATAAGAGAAGTAATACACACTATGTTACACAAGCTAGCTTCTGTCTGATATAAGAGAAGTAATACACACTATGTTACACAAGCCAGCTTCTGTCTGATTTAAGAGAAGTAATACACACTATGTTACACAAGTCAGCTTCTGTCTGATTTAAGAGAAGTAATACACACTATGTTACACAAGTCAGCTTCTGTCTGATATAAGAGAAGTAATACACACTATGTTACACAAGTCAGCTTCTGTCTGATATAAGAGAAGTAATACACAATGTTACACAAGTCAGCTTCTGTCTGATTTAAGAGAAGTAATACACACTATGTTACACAAGTCAGCTTCTGTCTGATTTAAGAGAAGTAATGCACACTATGTTACACAAGTCAGCTTCTGTCTGATTTAAGAGAAGTAATGCACACTATGTTACACAAGTTACCGTCTGTATCTGATACAATAGAAGTAATACACACTATGTTACATAAGTCAGCTTCTGTCTAATATAAGAGAAGTAATACACACTATGTTACACAAGCTAGCTTCTGTCTGATATAAGAGAAGTAATACACACTATGTTACACAAGTCAGCTTCTGTCTGATATAAGAGAAGTAATGCACACTATGTTACACAAGCTAGCTTCTGTCTGATATAAGAGAAGTAATACACACTATGTTACACAAGCTAGCTTCTGTCTGATATAAGAGAAGTAATACACACTATGTTACACAAGCCAGCTTTTGTCTGATATATAAGAGAAGTAATACACACTATGTTACACAAGCTAGCTTCTGCCTGCTATATAAGAGAAGTAATACACACTATGTTACACAAGTCAGCTTCTGTCTGATATAAGAGAAGTAATACACACTATGTTACACAAGCCAGCTTCTGTCTGATATATAAGAGAAGTAATATACACTATGTTACACAAGCTAGCTTCTGTCTGATATATAAGAGAAGTAATACACACTATGTTACACAAGTCAGCTTCTGTCTGATATAAGAGAAGTAATACACACTATGTTACACAAGCTAGCTTCTGTCTGCTATATAAGAGAAGTAATACACACTATGTTACACAAGTCAGCTTCTGTCTGATATATAAGAGAAGTAATATATACTATGTTACACAAGCCAGCTTCTGTTTGATATATAAGAGAAGTAATACACACTTTGTTACACAAGTCAGCTTCTGTCTGATATATAAGAGAAGTAATACACACTATGTTACACAAGTCAGCTTCTGTCTGATATATAAGAGAAGTAATACACACTATGTTACACAAGCCAGCGTCTGTCTGATATAAGAGAAGTAATACACACTATGTTACACAAGTCAGCTTCTGTCTGATATATAAGAGAAGTAATACACACTATGCTACACAAGTCAAAAAGTAAGTAAAGTACCCCCCCCGTCACGCCAAGTGGCGTATAGGGAAATATGGTGTTGACCCTATATTTTACAGACCTTCAGCACATGATTTTTGGGGTAATGTGGTCGGTATTACGCCCGTGCTGCTTTTACTTTCCCAGAAAAAATCCGGTACCCATTTAAGGCTGGGTGAACCCGGAGCCGTCGGTTGGGATCGAACCCTACCCTTGTCCGTAGTAGTCCAGTTCACTAACCACTGAGCTATCGCGGCTCCTACTAATTTTTAGGGAATTAGTAAAACCCAGGTGTCCTCGCCAGGATTACGAACCCCGGCTGTTGCCGTGGTAAGCCAACCGCCTATCGATTGCGCTAACCGGACACCCTTACACAAGTCAGCTTCTGTCTAATATAAGAGAAGTAATACACACTATGTTACACAAGCCAGCTTCTGTCTAATATAAGAGAAGTAATACACACTATGTTACACAAGTCAGCTTCTGTCTGATATATAAGAGAAGTAATATATACTATGTTACACAAGCCAGCTTCTGTTTGATATATAAGAGAAGTAATACACACTTTGTTACACAAGTCAGCTTCTGTCTGATATATAAGAGAAGTAATACACACTATGTTACACAAGTCAGCTTCTGTCTGATATATAAGAGAAGTAATACACACTATGTTACACAAGCCAGCGTCTGTCTGATATAAGAGAAGTAATACACACTATGTTACACAAGCCAGCTTCTGTCTAATATAAGAGAAGTAATACACACTATGTTACACAAGCCAGCTTCTGTCTAATATAAGAGAAGTAATACACACTATGTTACACAAGTCAGCTTCTTTCGGACCATATATTGTTCTTCGTTTTTTTCTGTTGTTGTTTGTCTGTTAATTTTTCCGAGTGCTAACACATACTTATTTGTTCTATTATTTTCTATGTTACACAAACCAGCTTCTGTCTAATATAAGAGAAGTAATACACACTATGTTACACAAGCCAGCTTCTGTCTAATATAAGAGAAGTAATACACACTATGTTACACAAGTCAGCTTCTGTCTGATATATAAGAGAAGTAATACAAACTATGTTACACAAGTCAGCTTCTGTCTGATATAAGTGAGTTAATGCACATTATGCTTCACGTGCTAGCTGATTTATTTCTCTTTCATTAACTTGTCCTGCACATTCTAGATGTAGTAGAGTTTATCTTTATTCCGTTGTCTGTTTATGTTGTTCTGGTTCTCTGAAGAAGGTCGCATGTAGGTCGAAGAGTCACTATTTTGTTGTGTTTCTGTTTTGTAAAACTATCACCACACCTTGTAGGAATGTACATTACACACCATCACTTGTTATTTGCTACCACCTTTATCACAACAGTGCAATTATTTGCCTGTTCCGTATTAGAAATGTAATTAAATCATTCATAGTGTGCCACTCTAACCAGATGAATGACCTGGTCACTGCCATCACCTCCATCGTCATGCTACTCGTGGTCATAACGTATGAATCACTGCTTTCATTGACTATTCTGCCCGTCGAGCGTGCTGTACATTTTTTATTTTTACTAAAAACACCTGCACTTTTGAGCACCGCCACTGAATGCGGAAATTCAAGTTATTATGTTGGCAATGCTCTATGCTGATGAGCAAGGGTAAGAATCCATCCTTGTTAAGACTGTCTGTTGTTTTCTGTGTTTCCTTTTATCATTTGTAATTTTTCCATGTGCTATATAATATCGGCATTATCAACCTTTACCTACGCTTGTTTAAGCTGGAAAACAACAAAAGTGATTGAGTAAAAAACTAAACACTTTTGAAGATAAATGTGTAACGTAACTATTGTTCGTTTCAAAATGGTAACCCGAAGTTTAATAATTAATATTTCTGTAAGCAATTGATAGAAATTGTTCAAATTTTGCACATGACATAATAATCTCAATGTCGCCACGAATATATATTTGTTCCTAATTACAAACGTAAGTTTTTAATTTTCCTTATTTAATGTATACAAATTTACTACCTCATAGACAAACCATTATCTTATATGGTTTACGCCTTCATATATATGACCAAATGCAACAAAAAGAAGATGCTAAAGCTATATACAAACATATTGAAGAATTAACAGGAAGAAAAACGCACTAAAGAACTGGATGCTTAAGATCAAAGTAAGGGGAACTGTTGATTGAACAAGAAAGCATTGGGGAACAATGGACAGAATACATTAAAGATCTTTATAATGATTAACTTGCATTTGCTCCTCAAACTGGCGGTGCACCCCTTCCTCATTAGATGGATCGCTGCGGTACTGTTTCAGAGGAAGGTGACACTCAGATGTGGAAGTTGGTCTTCCGATCCAACATCCATTTGTCCAGGGCTGCCACAAGGCTCACCATTGTCACCAGTTCTATTTAACGTGTACACAAACACAATAACTATCACTGAACAACAGCTGGATGGGAGGGGAAGAACTATGACTTTTGCTGATGATATTCTGGTATATCGACAGGGAAGAGACAGACGGGGAATCGCCTCCACAATGCAAGACGAACTCGATCGCATTTCTTCCTGGTGTGGGGTTTCAGGCGCCTTGGTTAATACAAATAATGCATCAATTGCATGGTTCTCCCTTAACAATCATACCGTTAATACGACCACATCGGTAGTACGAATGGGAGCTGATGAGGTGACCAGTGACAAGTTGATGACATACCTCTGAGTTAAGTTTGATCGTAGCCTGTGTTTTCGGGACCACGTCGACCATGTGATAACAAAATCCCGCAAAGGATTATCCGCCTTGAAGGTCATGGCAGCTGCCAACATCGAGCAGAGGCTACTTATTCTTCTGTTCCACTGATTAGTCCTAGCACCAATCGAGTATGTCCTGGCAATTTTTACTGTCAGTACGACTCAAATTGATAGGCTGGAGAAAATACAAAATGAAGCCATGCGCATTATCTTGGGATGTATAAGGGACACTCCCTGTGTAGCAATGAGGTAGCTTCTTGACTTTCCAAACATGGATGACAGAATCAAGATCTGGAGAGCACGAGCATACCTGAAGATTAGTGCAGATACAGAGCATCCATTGCACCACGTGCTCAACACAGGGAAAGGTGCCAGGCTAAAAAGAGGCAAATCATGGGTGGGACGAGCAAAAGATGTCATTAAACAAGCCTGTGGGCTTACCAATATCAGCGTTGGTGAGGAGTGGATACCGGTGCCACGTCATTCAAGGTGACATTCTCGTGTATTGTCACACTCGACAGGAAAAAGTAGGGAACAGAACCCGGTCGTGGTTAATGCTGAGGTCAACGGTCTCATCTGCGATAACACCGATGAGAAAGATGCAGTCATCTATACAGACGGATCTGTAAGACGACACCAAAGAAGTGCATGGGCATTTACAGCACGCTTGGCAGGCAGAATAGTTTACGAAGAAAGTGGAGCATACGTCATGACCACGAGTAGCATGACAATGGAGGTGATGGCAGCGACCAAAGCATTCAAATGGTTAGAGTCACAAGACTACACCCACGCATGTATTTCGATGAGCATGATTAAAAAAGTGGAGGCGGGTTCTGTACGTATGCATGGGTAGAGTCGTTGCAGAAATCCAAAATACGTACGGTCACCTTCGTCTATGTCCCTGGACATGCGGGAGTACGGGGAAATGAAAGAGCGGACAGGTTGGCTAGCTGCGCTGTCGTTGAGGACGGGCAACCGATGGATCGGGCGGACATCATCAATGCCCTCCGAGATGTGGGAAGAGCACAGGACTTCGACAAACACAGATCCACGTCACTTCTTCGGATGATGGAAATGGGAGCTAAGATTGGCACAACCAGAAATGTGAAACTTAGTGGGCGTGTAAGAAGACTTATCAACCAACATAGAACTGGAGTTGTCAGTCGCTGGACACTGCGGGAATTGCTAAGGAGGGGATCTGAGCACCTATGGACATGTTCGGAGTGCAATGATGATGACCCACAAATAACTCAATGACTCAATAATGATGAACGAAGAGAAGTAAATATTAAGGATAATGGAGAAGGACCAGAAATACTCAAAGAAGAAGTGGAAAACGTTTTGTGCAATATGAAAGCAGGAAAAAAAGAAGAAATTGAAGCCATGGGTGATTTTTGAATAGAAATAATAACACACATATTGAATGACGACCTGCAAAAATCAACATTCATAGCCGTACCAAAGAAATATGGTGCGATTGAATGCGATGATTATCACACAATACGCCTTATGAGTCACATGACTAAGATATTACTAAGAATCATCATGCGGAGATTGTAAAACAAAATCAGTCCAGAAATTAGAGATGAACAGTGTGGTTTTGTTGGAGGTAACGGAACGAGCAATGCCCAATACATCATAAGAACTTTAGTAGACAGAGCCATAGAGGTGAAAACAGATCTATACCTATGTTTCATAGATTATACCAAAGCGTTTGACAAAGTAAAGCATTAAGAAATAGTCAAAATTTTAGAAAGCATAAACGTAGACAGGCAAAGATCTAAGAATAATAAGGAACATATACTGGCAACAAACAGCAGCCATAAGAACTGGAAACCAATTGGGAATGTTTCAACAAATAAAACAAGGTGTTAGACAAGGTTGTGTGCCGTCACCAGATTTGTTTAATATTTATAGTGAGATTATTTTAAGGTCCATAAGGGACATGCCTGAAATAACAATTGGAGGTCATAATATAAATAATCTAAGGTATGCTGATGATACAGTGTTAATCGCTAAGATTGAAAATGAGTTACAAGAAATGTTGGACATTATAGTAAAAGAGAGTAAAAATATAGGACTCAGCCTTAATAGCAAAAGAACAGAAGTAATGGTAACAACAAAGAAAAAGACATCACCTCATAGCAAATGATAAATAACTGTCGTGATCGAAAGTTGTGGAGAGACATGATCACCTACGCCAGCAGGCCCGGTACTTGATAATGATGATATCTGACATATTTCGTTTACTAATCTTTCACGCAATTCCCGTGATTTGTATGGTTTCTCAGACCATTTTTGCACGATGTTTTAACGTGACCTAAATTTTGGATATTTATAAACAGCTTCTTTTTCTATTCATTTACGTTGTATAAATCGTTGGGTGATATAGACATTTATTGAAATGAGTGTTAAAGTCAAGCTTCTGACACTGCAATCAGTCGCTGTGAAGATTTATAAATATTTTTTGCAGAGAATCTAATCATGGAAAACTATATCGGAATATCTCATATTCTGAAAAGAAAACTATTCACGTTTTGGGTTTAAGTAAGCGTTCATTTAATCAATTACTCAAAGCTAATGGGATTGTAAGTTCAATCAATACCAGCGCGCAAGGAGGAAATAAAAACTAGTGGGTAGATTTGACAAAGATGTGATTAGAAGAGAGATTTATATAATGTTTGATTACAAAGAAACTGTGACAGTAAGAAAACTGACAAATCGGCTGAGAAAACACAATGACATTGATGTGTCGAAATCTACATTATTGAGAACAATTAGAAGCATCGGATTTACGTTTAGGAAGTACAGTAGTGGAAAAAAACGTCATCTGCGAGAAGCCGCACTTAGTATCTATGAGAAGCCAATATTGACGTGAAGTACGCGAAATTCGCAATCAAGATTATGATATTGTGTATGTGGATGAAACTTGGATCAATGCTCACCACACAAGTGAAAAGGAATGGCAGTTATCAGATGGAAGGATTAAAAGATATGTACCCAGTGGAAAAGGACAACGTCTTATTATGGCACATGCAAGCAGTATACATAATGGGCTGGGGAAACATGCTGAGCTTATTTTCACTTCCAATTATACGGAAACTAAAAACATCAACTTTCATTGCATTGCCTAAAAAGAATGGTGCAGTTGGATTTTAGAACAATAAGCTTAATGAGCCAGGTAACAAAAATTGTAATAAAGTTATACAGGGAAAGATTCATAATAAAATTAATACTGAATTAGATGAGCAGCAATTTGGATTCAGGAAAAACAGTAGGACAAAAGAAGCCGTATTCAACATTAGGCCATTGATTGAAAAGTTCATAGAAGTAAACAAAACAATATATGCCTGCTTCATTGACTACACCAAAGCTTTACATAGAATACACCATAATCCACTTATAGACTGCCTAAAAGATATAAATCTAGACGACACAGACATATGACTAATATGTAATTTATACTGGGAGCAAAACAGCAATAATAAAATATAACAAAGAGAACTCTACACCCATTACTGTAAAAAGAGGAGTAAGACAAGGATGCATCCTATCACCAAGCTTGTTCAATCTATACACTGAGCAAATCTTTAAAAACAACACAGAGATTTTAGGTTTAAACATTAATGGAAAGATAATTAATAACCTAAGATATGTTGATGATACTGTATTACCAGCAGAAAATCATAAAGTTCTACAACAATTACTTAATGAAATAAACGTGACAAGCAAAATAAATGGATTAGATATGAATATCAAAAAGACTAAAACTATTATCATAAACAAAGAAAATTATCAAGACCTACAAATACATATCAAAGTTGAAGGAATACACCTGGAGACAGTTCATAGCTAAAACTATCTGGGACATACTATAACCAATGATGGAAAATGGAAAACTGAAATAAACAAAAGAATAGGTATGGCAAAATGAAATGCCATGTAAAGTGTACTAACATCAAAACAAATAACACCAGGGCTAAAACTAAGAATAGAAAATTGTTACATCTTCTCAATATTCCTATATGGTGCAGAAACATGAACATTAGACAAGAAAACAGAACAGAAAATTGAGGCCTTTGAAATGTGGATATAAAGAAGAATATGCAGAAACGAAGGGAAAGAAAAGAAAACAAACGATGAAGTTTCAAAACAACTAAAAATGAAAAGAGAACTACTAAACACAATTAGAACAAGAGAAATGAAATTTTTGGTGCATGTTAAAAGACAAGGTAAAATAGGCAGAGGCAGACCAAGACTAACATGAACGAGTAACATCAAAAGATGGACAAGTCAGCATATGACAGTCTGCGCTATCAAAGCAAGAGACAGTGGAATGGCGCTTCATTGTAGCCAACCTTCGATGCGGAGACGACACTTAGGGTAAGGATTATTATACGGACAATCGGGACTATCATATCGAGATGAACGGTAACATATTTAGAGATTGGATTGTAAATACTCTTCTTCCGTCCCTGGACAGAATATCCGGTGTGATAATGGACAACGCATCATACCACAACGCTGTGACAGATGAAGACACAATCCCGACAGTTTCGAGTACAAAAGGCGCAATATAGATTTGGCTCAGAAAGGAAGATATTCCATTTAACGAGGGGTGTCTGAAACCTAAATTATTGTCCCTTGTTAAGAAATCACAAAAGACTAAGATATTCCATATAGACATGTTGATTCAACAGCATGGTCATATGTGTTTGAGACTGCCACCTTATCATTCCCATTTAAACCCAATTGAACTCGTTTGGGCAAAAAGTTAAAGGACAGGTAGCAGATGAAAATAAAACCTTCAAACTATGCGACATGAAAGAACTAACATATACCGCCCTCTCGCAGATAGACAACGATTATTGGGAATATTTCTTGAAGGAGGAAATTATTGGAATAATAATCGACTGTAGTTCATTCAGCCGAGAATAGTCACCAATATGTTAGATTCATCTGATTCCGAATAAGAAGTAAATATATGTATGTGTATAATAATAATTATCAATTAGAATATGCTTTGTTCTTCACTCGAATATTTGGAAAAAAAATAAATAAAAAATACCTCACATTATTCAGACAAGAAACCCCTTTAACATTCAAATTGTGTTACGCCTATACCGGAATAGGCCAATTACTTAAATTACGGTAAACTATTTTCTTGAACCACAAAATAGCTGCATCTGTCGAAAAGATCAACGGAATTAGCCGTTGCAGGTGAATGATACAATCTGTAATATTGTTTTTTAGAAAACTTTTGGGACATTGAAAAAATGAGACCAAATGTAAAAAAGATCATGTTTATGTGTGTAAAGGTTATGGAGATATTTGAAGTGAGCTGTGGGCATACCAATTTGAATCGGGCAATAAGAAGAATACTCTTTGTATAATGGAATGATTTCAAAATTAAAATAGAGATAATAGAAATGGCCATGCAACTAATGGTCTTAACTACAATTAGGAAGAGAAGATGGAATTATGTTGGACAGTTGATATACTTTCAAAACAGGCTATTCTATGGGAAACAGAATACAGAAAAAGTGGAAGACTTAGAGTGACGCTAAAAATAACACTTATAAGAGAAGTTCATTTGGGAGTCATAGACTCGTTAGATAAGATCGAACATCTCGCCAAGAATATATGGATGGTAAAATACACAACGAGCCCAATGCGACCTCTAACGGCGCTGGATCAAGATCAAGATACAATACTCGTGTCTCTCTGTGGATTTTTTATTTCTTTATCCACGCTTTTCATAAAAAAAAACGAAGCTAAAACTATCATTCCAGTGTACGGTGTCTGTCCAATTTTCTGGATGTGCCAAGGCTTTTCTCACAGCCTACTACAGTTTTACTAAGGCCCGTGGACTGAAAGGAATCACCCAAAGTTGTTCGACGTTTTAAGCATTGCGAGCCACAGCCAAGTATATAGGTCTGTGGGTTGAGAGGGAATTCACGGAAAACCTAAAATAAAGACCGGTGGGTTGAGAGGGAATTCACGGAAAACCTAAAATAAAGGCCTGTGGGTTGAGAGGGAATTCCCGGAAAACGTCCACTTAGCGTCACGTTTTCAGCATTGCGAGCAGGGGTGGTTGTGGGTAGAACGACGTGATATAGCACCTACAACTGAAAACGTCACGCTTGTTGATAGATTTTCCGGTTTTATTTTCTGAATGCGAGCCTTAGTAAATCTATAGCTGGCTGTGGGCGGTTGTGAGTTAAAATTACGTCGACCGTCTGTAGCTCGCAAACTTGAAGACGTCACAAGCGTCTGAGTAAACTACATCAGCCAGCAGGCCTTAGTATAATTATAGTTTGCTGTAGTTTTTCTAGCATAAAGACAGAACATCCAGTGCAGTCGCTACGATGTGTTTGGATAATTGTTTTTAATTCAGCTCCAATAATTGTAATAATGTGTACACATTTTTTTTTACCTTAACGGGACTCGAACCCATGATCATTATTGTTGGAGAACTTCAGACTTTTCTCGTTATCATCCCTTTAACTATTTTTCATTTCTTTCTTTATCTCTTTCTTTCTTCCTTTCTTTCCTTTGTGCAAATCCATATTTAAGTATTACATTATTCTTTTAATCGTTTAATCGGTCGTTCCCTCTTCATCATCACGACTCAACACTTTCTGTTTCTCCCTTCTCTCACTCCAGAAACGTGACCAGAAGCATCTAGCGTGACGTAACTGCTGTTGTTGATTTGTACAGTGATGAAGATTTTGATGCAGCTCTGTCAGATAAAACGGATGCTGTCGGCTTGGTTGGTGTTGGCCTGCCTCTGGTGCCTTGTTGGAATAATCGTCACTTATATGCTGTACAGTGAGAGGGAACATCTACAAGTGTGAGAACTCTCTACACCACTAATTTTATTATAGTAAATAATTGTTAGCCCTTATCACAATTAGCATAGCTGTCATAGACATAATCCTAAATATCTACAATTACTTAATGAAATAAACATGATAAGCAAAAAATATGGACTAGATATGAATATAAAAAAGACTAAATATATGATCATAAACAAAGGAAATACTCAAAATCCACAAATGGATATCAAAATTGAAGGAATAGACCTGGAGACAGTTCAGAACTACAACTACCTTGGACATACTATAACCAGTGATGGAAAATGTACAACTGAAATAAACAAACAAAAGAATAGGAATGGCAAATAGTAATTTTAATCCCATGAAGAACATACTAACATCAAAACAAATAACACCTGGGCTAAAACTAACATTAGTAAATTGTTACATCTTCTCAATAACCCTATATAGTGCAGAAACATGGACATTAGACAAGAAAACAGAATAGAGAATTAAAGCCTTTGAAATGTGGATATATAGAAGAATAGGTAGAATTGGATGGAAGGAAAAAAAAAACAAACGACGAAGTCTTGAAACGAGTAAAAATGAAAAGAGAACTACTAAACACAATTCAAACAAGACGAATGCCATTTTAAAAGACACAACAGCCTACTAAAAGTAATCCTGGAGGGGAAAATACAAGGTAAAAGAGGCAGAAGCAGACCAAGACTAACATGAACGAGTAACATCAAAAGATGGACAAATCAGCCTATGTTAACCTGCACCCTCAAAGAAAGAGATAGAGCAGAATGACGCTCCATGGTAGCCATCCTTCGTTGCGGAGACGGCACTCGATGATGAATTAGATGATGGTGGAACGGTTTAATAGAAACCTGAAACAGCGAATGTGGCAATTATATATGAAATCCCATCGGCTTCGTTATGTCCGAGTGCTTCCCGTCCTACTTCGAAGTCATAACCGTTCGTACCACAGAAGTATAAATATGGCACCTGTCGACGTTAACAGAGACAATAGAGAACAGGTGGAAACAGGTTTTATTGCTGATGGCGATGTTACGCTTACTTGATTTATTATTATTATCATCTCTTTGTCTTTTGGGTTCGTGATCGTATAGTGGCTTTGATGAATTACTTCGCTCTAGATAGTGGTCTTAATGATTTCTTGATGAGTGGTTGTGTTTCTTGTAGTGTTATTATTTTTTTTTATCATTAGGCACTCGTGCCTCTCTGAACACTTCTTTATGTAAACATGTATATATAATGTACGAGTCGTAAAGTGTAATTAACATATCAAATTCTGTTTATTACAAAGTTCAATTGGAATACACAAGTCACAACACTTGGCGGTCTGAAACAGCCGCATAATGACTAATCACAAATGTATCTATGTACCCAAACTAAAAATACTCACATCTCACAAAACTAGTGGTCTATGCCCAACATAAATCTCGGAATCTGAAATGTAATCCTGTGATCTGTGAAGCTGTTCACACGAATATTCTTATTCTAGCTCACTGGTTCTGTCTTTCTCTCCTTGTGCTTGTGAGTGCGTTTCTCTCTCTAAGCGTATCTTTGTTTCTGGTCAACTTAGCTAGCGCCGTTCCAGCTTGTTACACTACTCATCTTGTATCCATTGCTTATCTAAGCTCTGGACTCTGGTTGACTTAGCTATCACCATTCTGGCTTGTTACGCTACTCATCCTGAATACATTGCTTATATAAGGTTGCGCCCCGACATGGACGGAGGAACTGTTTAGTCGCCTAAATGAAACAAGACCTCTTACATATGTGCTGAAGGACACGATAAGGATGATTAGATAGAGGAGTCGTTCTACGCGCAAGAAATTCAAAAAGTTGGATACAAACGCGCGTACAGGGTTGAGAGCGTTATAGATGATCGTCAGACAGCGGTCGGACGAAAGGAAAGTTTAGTCAAGTGGTTTGGTTACGATTCCTCATTCAAAAGTTGGATACCTAGTGGGGATATTGTCACATACAAAAACTAGAGATGGCCGAAAAGGGTGACATTTTCAAAGAGCCCGTTTTGTGAGCTCTGAAACCGAGAACGGTGAGAACCTCGCTCTGGCCGGTATTTGGGGAACTGCTCCCGCCGTGGAGATTGTCTTTATTTGTCAAATGGTGATTGTTTATGCTGTTGTCGCGGTCTCACTGTTGAATCTGACCACCGAAAAACCAGACACGAAGGACGGAAAACTGTGAATAGCCCTACAGAGCAACTGTTTGGATTACATGCTCCTGAATCCAAAGGAAAAATGTGGAATCATACAATATTTAAGAACAAAATTTTCACTTTAAAAGTACGGTCTACTAAATATATACTACTCACTAGGAAACATAACAGCAACAGACGCCAACAACAGAGCAAAATACTGCAAATTATATCTCCTCTCGACGCTGGAAGGCAAAAATCATGGAGGAAAGAAAAAGACTCTCATTCTCACCAGTAAATCAAAACTAAAGTAATCATTAAAAAAAAATTACTATAATTTCTCTAAAAACGACTTTCCACAATTCTAATTGCCATGATCAGAAACACCATTCTACAGTGGGAGTTAAAATAATATGGCCACGTCAACGGACCAATCGGACTGGAAAAAACAATAATGAAAGTTATGGTGCCTTGGCGAGGTATAAGGGGCAGACCATGAAGAAGGTGGTTTCAAGACATCAAGAAGACCTTGAACATGACAACAGAAGTGGGAGATCTGGCTTGAGACAGAGATTCTTACAGATGGTCTGTGGTGAACGCAATGTTTTACAAAGGACATGCGACCTGATAATGATAATTCATGTTAACTACTGTCATTTTTAGCATTCATTATTTACTATATGGCCAATACAAGAGAAATACCAGTGGACGAAGAGCTAAGACAAAGATGATGGCGCTGGATAGGGGACACAATGCGGAAGTCAACTGAGAGTATTACACGACTAGCCTTGTTTTTCGGAATCAAAACAGAAGTAGCCAAAGAGGAAGGCCAAAACATACTTGGAGAAGACAAGTGGAAGCTGAGAAACAGCGGATGGTGAAAACATGGAACGAACTTAAAAGAATAGCAGGAAACAGGACCGCTTGGAATGTGTTATTTGTAAATCTATGCTCCACTGGGAGTTCAAAGGAAGAAGTAGAGCAAGAAGACTCATATTAATTACTATAAACAACAAATTCATTATGTAGCAATCTAGAATAATATTAATGGTTAAATAAATTATCAAAATTAACCAATAAGCGATTCCAGATAGACAAATTTGTACATATCAAAATCATCTTTTTCTTTTGGACAAAGCATACAAACTTCAAAATCAAAACATTGTGAAAATAGACAAGTGATTCAAACAGCTCTCCAAAATGTCAATGTTAAAGACATGAAACATATTTTTAAAAAGACATTAAACATATGATTAAAGTATACACACACCATAGCAGGCATGTATATAGTGTTTGTTATGTTCCACGTTTTGAAAGGCTGTCACCATACTTTGTGGGAGTGTACGTTACACCCGAACACTTCCTCCTTGCTACCAGCTTTATCGCAGCACTACACATATTTGCCTGTTCCATAAACATGACCCCCCACAGAGAAAGATCGTTGCATGAACCTACACACAGCTCTGATCACAGGCCGTGCTACGGAGTTCCTGCACTTGGATTATCGTCGCATTTTCTCCAGGAGGATAATGAAGTACCTATGGGTTTCTCTGTTGTGCTATGATGATGGTCTAAACAATAATCAAACAAACCAAATACGCTATAGAAGTAACATTAATTAACATGTGTATATAGATTAAAGATCAAAAGTTCATATAGAAAAGAATCAGTGGTACGAGAAACAGAAATTTATAATTATTAATAAATCAATTTTTACAGTTTCAGGCTTACAAATTATCAAGGAAATAATCAAACTATGGGAAAGATTCTTGGAAACAGCTTCTCCGAAAATGTGAGCGTATCCCGGACACTTCTTCCTGAGATCAACACATTGTACCAGAGTTTTACACCCACAAACTTTTACCCTACTCCAGCTTTTACTTCAGATATGGGGACTCGGATGTCGCTTCAACGGCAACCTCTGTTGCTGACGCTGGCACACTATGCTGGAAGATTAGGGAACCATATGTTTAAGTACGCCTCTTTGATTGGCATCGCAAGAAGCTTAAAACGAAAACCTTTCATTTGCCCGGGGACAGTGTTGGACTTGGCCTTCGAACTGCGGCACTTGGCGGAAATACCTGATTATGTGAAGTAATGAATTGATCTGCCATTCTCTATCTACGTGTTTACCAAACTTTATATGCCAATTTAACTGTCTGTTGGTTCATATTTCTATGTCTCTATATGTCTGCAGTGTTTTCTTTGTCACAGTCATACAGATGATTGTGGTTGTTGAAGGTGATGGTAACAGTAATGATAGAATTGATGGTGATTGTAATACTCAATTTTTAATTTGTAAGTCTTTAACGATGGTGATTATAATAATTTTGATTGTATTTATTGATAATGATGGTAGTAGTAATGATATTGTTCATGATGGTGGTTGTAGTAGTATTGATAGTTATCGAAGATGGTGATAATAGTAATGATAGTTATTATTTATGGTACTGGTACTGGTAATAGTAATTAATGCTAGTCAGTGGAGAACCGTCTTTGTGTACGGCATGTGCGGCGGACTCTCAGTTTAAATGACTAATAATTATTACTGATAGCATGCTATTAGTTAGTTAAGTATTGTAAAAGTTTGCAACAAAACTAAATGATAAATCTGCATACATTGCCACCTTGATGCAATGTGGTACTTCAGTAACTAGGTCGTTGATGACGACTAGAAAATGTGTTGGCGATAGGACCCCTCCCTGTGGGTCGCCTGCGCAGTAGGACTTTCTTACTTTTAAAACAATCCAGTTGCACTCTGGCTCTCCCGTTATACAGGTATGCTTTCACCCATTTGTACATCCTGCCATTTACTCCATTATTTCTCAGTTTCTTCCAAAGCCATTTCTTCCATATCTTATCAAATGCTGTCTTTAATTCTATCCATACTGCTAGTACCAGTTTCTTTTCATGGAACGTGTCCTCAATTTCCTGGAAAAGATAGGTTGCCTGATCTTCTGTAGAGTAACACTTACTAAAGCCTGCTTACTGCGGTACAAGGAGGTTTTCACTTTCTAGTTACTACCAGTATGGTTTGTAGTGTTTCCGTGCATCTCTAGGTATTGTTTCACTGGCAGCTTGTAGTATAAGTCTACTGAAATCAACAACTATTTCTCTGCCTATATTTAGATCTTTAGTTAGTACACTCGTGTATTGTTGATACATTTTGCGTTTTGCCTTTTTCCAATTCTATCTAGAGTGTGTTGCTCCCCTTGTTTAATATTCCAATCCAAGTTTAGTAAATGGAAAGCAAGGTCTAGTGTAGATGTTGTATGCCATGATGATCTGGAATAGAATGTTGGTGGATCTGTTGTCTGGTTTAGCAATATAAGTCTATTGTCGACCTGCAACTTTTCAAGTTCTTCACCCCTCTTGTCCATATGTTCATAGCCCCAGCTCTGTGAACGGCTGTTAAAGTCTCCACATAAATCATTCTTTCTATTAATAAAATTGTGTCTAGTGCCATTGGATGGTCGCTCGGACAGTCGTAGCTGAGTAAATGAAAGTCTGTATTTTCTGTCGTGAGGTGCACTATCTGATATTCAGCCACGTCCATATACATTTCTAGCTAAGATACTTTGACGTTGTTCTTTACAAATGTCAATATTCCGCACTTTTGTCTGTCTTTTCGGTCAGATAGGTAACACTGATATCATCTAATCTTCAAGGTTATGTCAAGGTTAGTGTTGATGTCTTCAGCATTGCAGTGTAAATATTTTAAGTGGTCTTTTGATTGTCACATTAGAGGTGGTGGGATAGAAGTATTAGCAAAAAATTGTCACAATAGAGGTGGTGGGATAAAAGTATTAGAATAAAAGAGTCCCAATAGAGGTGGTAGGATAAAAGTATTAGAATAAAAGTGTCACAATAGAGGTGGTGGGATAGAAGTATTAGAATGAAAGTGTCACAATAGAAGTGGTTGGATCGAAGTCTTATAATAAAAGTGTCATAATTGAAGAGGTGGGATATAAGAATTATAATAAATGTGTCACAATAGAAGTGATGGGATAGAAGAATTAGAATAAAAGTGTCACAATAAAAGTGGTGGGGTAGAAGTGATAGAAAAAAATGTCACAATAGAAGTGGTGGGATAGAAGTGTTAGAATAAAATTGTCACATTAGAAGTAGTGGGATAGAAGGCATTATGATATAAATGTCACAATAAAAGTGGTGGGATAGAAGTGTTAGAATAAAAGAGTCCCAATAGAGGTGGTAGGATAAAAGTATTAGAATAAAAGTGTCACAATAGAGGTGGTGGGATAGAAGTATTAGAATGAAAGTGTCACAATAGAAGTGGTTGGATCGAAGTCTTATAATAAAAGTGTCATAATTGAAGAGGTGGGATATAAGAATTATAATAAATGTGTCACAATAGAAGTGATGGGATAGAAGAATTAGAATAAAAGTGTCACAATAAAAGTGGTGGGGTAGAAGTGATAGAAAAAAATGTCACAATAGAAGTGGTGGGATAGAAGTGTTAGAATAAAATTGTCACATTAGAAGTAGTGGGATAGAAGGCATTATGATATAAATGTCACAATAAAAGTGGTGGGATAGAAGTGTTAGAATAAAAAGGTGACACTAGAAGTGGTGGGATAGAAGTATTAGAAAAAAAGTGTCACAATAAAAGTGGTGGGATAGAAGTGTTAGGTTAAATCTACCATAATAAAAGTGCTCGGATAGAAGTGTTAGAATAAAAATGTCACTATAAAAAGTGGTGTGATAGAAGTGTTAGAATAAAAATGTCACAATAGAAGTGGTGGGATAGAAGTGTTAGAATAAAAATGTCACAATAGAAGTGGTGGGATAGAAGTGTTAGAATAAAGATGTCACAATAGAAGTCGTGGGATAGAAGTGTTAGAATAAAAATGTCACAATAGAAGTGGTGGGATAGAAGTGTTAGAATAAAGATGTCACAATATAAGTGGTGGGATAGAAGAGTTAGAATAAAAATGGCACAATAGAAGTCGTGGGATAGAAGTGTTAGAATAAAAATGTCACAATAGAAGTGGTGGGATAGAAGTGTTAGAATAAAGATGTCACAATAGAAGTGGTGGGATAGAAGTGTCAGAATAAAGATGTCACAACAGAAGTGGTGGGATAGAAGTGTTAGAATAAAAATATCACAATAAAAAGTGGTGTGATAGAAGTGTTAGAATAAAAGTGTCACAATGGAAGTCGTGGGATAGAAGTGTTATAATAAAAATGTCACAATAGTAGTCGTGGGATAGAAGTGTTAGAATAAAAATGTCACAATAAAAAGAGGTGGGATAGAAGTGTTAGAATAAAAATGTCACAATAAAACTGGTGGGATAGAAATGTTAGAATAAAAATGTCACAATAAAAAGTGGTGGGATAGAAGTGTTAGAATAAAAATGTCACAATAAAACTGGTGGGATAGAAGTGATAGAATAAAAATGTCACAATAGAAGTGGTGGGATAGAAGTGTTAGAATAAAGATGTCACAATAGAAGTGGTGGGATAGAAGTGTTAGAATAAAGATGTCACAATAGCAGTGGTGGGATAGAAATGTTAGAATACAAATATCACAATAGAAGTGGTGAGATAGAAGTGTTAGAATAAAGATGTCACAATAGAAGTGGTGAGATAGAAGTGGTAGAATACAAATGTCATAATAAAAGTGTCACAATAGAAGTGTTAGAATAAAAGTGTCATAATAAAAGTGGTGGGATAGAAGTGTTAGAACACAAATGTCATAATAAAAGTGTCACAATAGAAGTGTTAGAATAAAAATGTCACAATAGAAGTGTTAGAATAAAAGTGTCGCAATAGAAGTGTTAGAATAAAAGTGGTGGGATAGAAGTGTTAGAATAAAAGTGTCACAATAAAAGTGGGGGGATAGAAGTATCAGAATAAAAAAAAGTCACAATAGAAGTGGTGGGCGCAGAAGGTAGCGCAGAATCGACGAAGCAAGAAGAATGTGTGTTGCCAGAATAGATAGATCAACTGTGGAATTTTTACGTTTTAAGGCCAGCTTGCAAAAAGGAATTAAATCTGTTTTAAAATACATGATACAAGAGGAAGGGGAAGACTACGACTAACATGGACGAGTAGCATCAAAATATGGACAGGTCAACCTATGACAACCAGCACTATCAAAGCAAGAGACAGATCGAAATGGCACTCCATGGTAGCCAACCTTCGATGCGGAGATGGCACTCAATGAATGAATGTCTGGTGCAATTTGTAACTAATGATAGGTATAGTTTATAACTAATGACTGGTATATTATGTAACTAATAATTCATATATCTTGTAACATGATTGATATCGTTTGTAACTAATGATTGGTACAGTTTTAAACCACAGCATCTTTGTTTCAGGTGGCATTCATTCTCAGAAACATACTACGCAAAATATGACAAGGATCTAATTGAACATTTATCCACCGGAGGATATAATCACATTAACGTTACGGTTGATGGCTACTTTCAATCATGGAAATACTTCAAAGATATCACTGAAGAACTCAGAACTGAGTTTACTTTCAAGGATTCAGTTCTTCAAAGGAGAGATGCCGTACTTCAGATGCTTCTCCCGGTTAATCGAAAAAGTGCTGTGTTAATTGGAGTTCATGTGAGACTACGGGGTCTCGATATTCTTAAACATATAACGTTAGGCTTCACAATACCAAAAGTATCGTATTTTTTCAAGGCTTTCGAAAGCATGAGAACGAAGTTCTACAATCAGACGGTTCTGTTCCTTGTTGCTAGTGATGATCTTTTTTGGTGCAAGAAACATTTAACAGGAAGTGACGTAATAATCATGCCCGAAGACACTCCTGTGTTTCATTTATCTTTATTAGCTAGTTGTGATCACGTGATATTTTCAACCGGCACTTTTGGTTGGTGGGGGGCGTGGCTAGCCGGCGGTAATGTTGTATATTACAAAAATTATCCAGCGAATGGCTCAATATTAGCTGCGAAATTCTCTAGGGATGATCATTTTCCTGAAAGTTGGATTGGGATGGGAGATTAGATGGTTGTGGTCCATTTTGACTTCATTGTTAATCTTTATTTTGCTTAAAATAAAATCAAGAATGCATGAAAATATTGGGTATGTATATGGATCTGCAGTCCTTGTCTCTATTACACATCCTCAATTACATATTCTCTGTTGCTCATATATGAGCACAATATTATATACACGTGCTATGCTATTCACATCTCTCCTCTACTAGTCTACACTGCATCAATTCGTCTGTCCCCTATATCTATTACTCTTCTCTACGACACCTCTATCTTTCTACCTATCTAGTCTATTTCTTGCGCTTTTTGTATTCACACGGATCTGTTTTTGGAAACGTCTGTTACGTGCTGTGTGCGTACATTTTCACTTATGTCACCCACATACATCCCCTGCAGACTTCCATTTTGTCAGAAGAAAGATTCTTCTTAGATCCTACAGCGAACTGATGAACATTTTAGTCTCATTTATTTTTCATTTATCTTTCTAGTCCAATTTTTAAAAATTATTTATTTAAAAAAATATTTAAATACATATTTGTACTGTGTTGTATGTTTGTTCCTATTGAAGGCTTTTGCGCCGAAACGTCGTTCTGATTTGTGGTGTCCACTTGTTACGTGAAGATTTAACTACCATTTATATTTATATATTCACGTCTCATCCAAAAAGAAAGCTCATAGTCTTGCTTGCAGTGATAACATGATGTGATTACAGACATTGCACCAAAAATGCTGAATGAAAGGAATCACGTTAAAAAGTTGAGTGAAATTAATCCCACACAAAAAAGTGAAATTCATCACGTGAAAATGTTGGACAAAACTCATCACATAAAATTCTGTATTCAATTCATTACAATAAATTTAAAAAAAACAACAACTGAGTCATATTCATTCCATCAAAACCTGTATTAATATTCAGTACCATACAAATTGAATGACATTCATTACACAACAGTGTTGAATTAAATATATTGAGACAATAAATTAGATTAAAGTTTATTACATAAATAAGCTGGATGAAGTTCATCACATTAAATATATTAATCAAATTTTTGTTTCTTGAAAAATCAAATTAACTTTTCTCATGAAAAAAACAAATAATATTTTTGCTGATGCTAGTAAATTGATCGTTTGGAAGGACGCTATATAAGAACTATAATTTGGAGTTAATGTCTTAATAGAACTTTTTGAAATGCTACAACATTTAAGTGGCATATCATGCACCAGAAGTAATATGACCTCAGAATAAAACTTATACCAGAATAGTTAGTCCCACAGAAATTGCTGTTGGTTAATGAAATATTAATAACGTATTATTATTATTATTATTATTAGCTTATGTCTGATATATAAGAGAAGTAATACACACTATGTTACACAAGTCAGCTTCTGTCTGATTTAAGAGAAGTAATACACACTATGTTACACAAGTCAGCTTCTGTCTGATTTAAGAGAAGTAATGCACACTATGTTACACAAGTCAGCTTCTGTCTGATTTAAGAGAAGTAATGCACACTATGTTACACAAGTTACCGTCTGTATCTGATACAATAGAAGTAATACACACTATGTTACATAAGTCAGCTTCTGTCTAATATAAGAAGAAGTAATACACACTATGTTACACAAGCTAGCTTCTGTCTGATATAAGAGAAGTAATACACACTATGTTACACAAGTCAGCTTCTGTCTGATATAAGAGAAGTAATACACACTATGTTACACAAGCTAGCTTCTGTCTGATATAAGAGAAGTAATACACACTATGTTACACAAGCTAGCTTCTGTCTGATATAAGAGAAGTAATACACACTATGTTACACAAGCCAGCTTCTGTCTGATTTAAGAGAAGTAATACACACTATGTTACACAAGTCAGCTTCTGTCTGATTTAAGAGAAGTAATACACACTATGTTACACAAGTCAGCTTCTGTCTGATTTAAGAGAAGTAATACACACTATGTTACACAAGTCAGCTTCTGTCTGATATAAGAGAAGTAATACACAATATGTTACACAAGTCAGCTTCTGTCTGATTTAAGAGAAGTAATACACACTATGTTACACAAGTCAGCTTCTGTCTGATTTAAGAGAAGTAATGCACACTATGTTACACAAGTCAGCTTCTGTCTGATTTAAGAGAAGTAATGCACACTATGTTACACAAGTTACCGTCTGTATCTGATACAATAGAAGTAATACACACTATGTTACATAAGTCAGCTTCTGTCTAATATAAGAGAAGTAATACACACTATGTTACACAAGCTAGCTTCTGTCTGATATAAGAGAAGTAATACACACTATGTTACACAAGTCAGCTTCTGTCTGATATAAGAGAAGTAATGCACACTATGTTACACAAGCTAGCTTCTGTCTGATATAAGAGAAGTAATACACACTATGTTACACAAGCTAGCTTCTGTCTGATATAAGAGAAGTAATACACACTATGTTACACAAGCCAGCTTCTGTCTGATATATAAGAGAAGTAATACACACTATGTTACACAAGCTAGCTTCTGTCTGCTATATAAGAGAAGTAATACACACTATGTTACACAAGTCAGCTTCTGTCTGATATAAGAGAAGTAATACACACTATGTTACACAAGCCAGCTTCTGTCTGATATATAAGAGAAGTAATATACACTATGTTACACAAGCTAGCTTCTGTCTGATATATAAGAGAAGTAATACACACTATGTTACACAAGTCAGCTTCTGTCTGATATAAGAGAAGTAATACACACTATGTTACACAAGCTAGCTTCTGTCTGCTATATAAGAGAAGTAATACACACTATGTTACACAAGTCAGCTTCTGTCTGATATATAAGAGAAGTAATACACACTATGTTACACAAGTCAAAAAGTAAGTAAAGTACCCCCCGTCACGCCAAGTGGCGTATAGGGAAATATGGTGTTAGTGACCCTATATTTTACAGACCTTCAGCACATGATTTTTGGGGTAATGTGGTCGGTATTACGCCCGTGCTGCTTTTACTTTCCCAGAAAAAATCCGGTACCCATTTAAGGCTGAGTGAACCCGGAGCCGTCGGTTGGGATCGAACCCTACCCCTTGTCCGTAGTAGTCCAGTTCACTAACCACTGAGCTATCGCGGCTCCTACTAATTTTTAGGGAATTAGTAAAACCCAGGTGTCCTCGCCAGGATTACGAACCCCGGCTGTTGCCGTGGTAAGCCAACCGCCTATCGATTGCGCTAACCGGACACCCTTACACAAGTCAGCTTCTGTCTAATATAAGAGAAGTAATACACACTATGTTACACAAGCCAGCTTCTGTCTAATATAAGAGAAGTAATACACACTATGTTACACAAGTCAGCTTCTGTCTGATATATAAGAGAAGTAATATATACTATGTTACACAAGCCAGCTTCTGTTTGATATATAAGAGAAGTAATACACACTTTGTTACACAAGTCAGCTTCTGTCTGATATATAAGAGAAGTAATACACACTATGTTACACAAGTCAGCTTCTGTCTGATATAAGAGAAGTAATACACACTATGTTACACAAGCCAGCTTCTGTCTAATATAAGAGAAGTAATACACACTATGTTACACAAGCCAGCTTCTGTCTAATATAAGAGAAGTAATACACACTATGTTACACAAGCCAGCTTCTGTCTAATATAAGAGAAGTAATACACACTATGTTACACAAGTCAGCTTCTTTCGGACCATATATTGTTCTTCGTTTTTTTCTGTTGTTGTTTGTCTGTTAATTTTTCCGAGTGCTAACACATACTTATTTGTTCTATTATTTTCTATGTTACACAAACCAGCTTCTGTCTAATATAAGAGAAGTAATACACACTATGTTACACAAACCAGCTTCTGTCTAATATAAGAGAAGTTATACACACTATGTTACACAAGCCAGCTTCTTTGGGACCATATATTGTTCTTCGTTTTTTTCTGTTGTTGTTTGTCTGTTAATTTTTCCGAGTGCTAACACATACTTATTTGTTCTATTATTTTCTATGTTACACAAACCAGCTTCTGTCTAATATAAGAGAAGTAATACACACTATGTTACACAAGCCAGCTTCTGTCTAATATAAGAGAAGTAATACACACTATGTTACACAAGCCAGCTTCTGTCTAATATAAGAGAAGTAATACACACTATGTTACACAAGCCAGCTTCTGTCTAATATAAGAGAAGTAATACACACTATGTTACACAAGTCAGCTTCTGTCTGATATATAAGAGAAGTAATACACACTATGTTACACAAGCCAGCTTCTGTCTAATATAAGAGAAGTAATACACACTATGTTACACAAGTCAGCTTCTGTCTGATATATAAGAGAAGTAATACACACTATGTTACACAAGTCAGCTTCTGTCTGATATAAGTGAGTTAATGCACATTATGCTTCACGTGCTAGCTGATTTATTTCTCTTTCACATTCTAGATGTAGTAGAGTTTATCTTTATTTCCGTGTCTGTTTATGTTGTTCTGGTTCTCTGAAGAAGGTCGCATGTAGGTCGAAGAGTCACTATTTTGTTGTGTTTCTGTTTTGTAAAACTATCACCACACCTTGTAGGAATGTACATTACACACCATCACTTGTTATTTGCTACCACCTTTATCACAACAGTGCAATTATTTGCCTGTTCCGTATTAGAAATGTAATTAAATCATTCATAGTGTGCCACTCTAACCAGATGAATGACCTGGTCACTGCCATCACCTCCATCGTCATGCTACTCTTGGTCATAACGTATGAACCACTGCTTTCCTTGACTATTCTGCCCGTCGAGCGTGCTGTACATTTTTTATTTTTACTAAAAATATCTGCACTTTTGAGCACTGCCATTGAATGCGGAAGTTCAAGTTATTATGTTGGCAATGCTCTACCCTGATGAGCAATGGTAAGAATCCGTACTTGTTTAGACTGTCTGTTGTTTTCTGTGTTTCCTTTTATCATTTGTAATTTTTCCATGTGCTATATAATATCGGCATTATCGACCTTTACCAACGCTTGTGTAAGCTGGAAAACAACAAAAGTGATTGAGTAAAAAACTAAACGCTTTTGAAGATAAATGTGTAACTATTGTCCGTTTCAAAATGGTAACCCGCTTTTCAATAATAAATATTTCTGTAACCACTTGATCGAAATTGTTCAAATTTTGCACATGACATAATGATCTCAATGTCCCCACAAATATATTTTTGTTCCTAATTACAAACGTAAGTTTTTAATTTTCCTTATTTAATGTATACAAATTTACTACCTCCTAGACAGACCATTATCTTATATGGTTTACGCCTTCATATATATGACCAAATGCAACAAAAAGAAGATGCTAAAGCTATATACAAACATATTGAAGAATTGATAGGAAGAAAAACCGCAGTAAAGAACTGGATGTTTAAGATCAAAGTAAGGGGAACTGTTGATTGAACAAGAAAGCATTGGGGAACAATGGACAGAATACATTAAAGATCTTTATAATGATTAACTTGCATATGCTCCTCAAACTGGCGGTGCACCCCTTCCTCATTAGATGGATCGCTGCGGTACTGTTTCAGAGGAAGGTGATACTCAGATGTGGAAGTTGGTCTTCCGAGCCAACATCCATTTGTCCAGGGCTGCCACAAGGCTAACCATTGTCACCAGTTCTATTTAACGTGTACACAATAACGATCACGGCCCAACAGCTGGATGGGAGGGGAAGAACTATGACTTGTTGATGATATTCTGCTATATCGAAAGGAAGAGACAGACGGGGAATCGCCTCCACAATGCAAGACGAACTCGATCGCATTTCTTCCTGGTGTGGGGTTTCAGGTGCCTTGGTTAATCCAAATAAAGCATCAATTGCATGGTTCTCCCTTAACAATCATACCGTTAATACGACCACACCGGTAGTACGAATGGGAGCTGATGAGGTGACCAGTGACAAGTTGATGACATACCTCGGAGTTAAGTTTGATCGCAGCCTGTGTTTTCGGGACCACGTCAACCAAGTGATAACAAAATCCCGCAAAGGATTAGCAGTCTTGAAAGTCATGGCAGCTGCCAACATTGAGCAGAGGCTACTTACTCTTCTGTTCCAGGGATTAGTCCTCGCACCTATCGAGTATGCCCTGGCAATTCTTACTGTCAGTACAACTCAAATTGATAGGCTGCAGCAAATACAAAATGAAGCCATACGCATTATCTTGGGATGTATAAGGGACACTCCCTGTGTAGCAATGAAGTAGCTTCTTGACTTTCCAACCATGGATGACAGAATCAAGATCTGGAGAGCACGAGCACACTTGAAGATTAGTATAGATAAAGAGCATCCATTGCACTACGTGCTCAACACAGGGAAAGGTGCCACGCTAAAAAGAGGCAAATCATGGTTGGGCCGAGCAGAAGATGCCATCAAACAAGTCTGTGGGCTTACCAATATCAGCGTTGGTGAGGAGTGGATACCGATGCCTACGTCATTCAAGGTGACTTTCTCGTGTATTGTCACACTCGACAGGAAAAAGTAGGGAATAGAACCCGGTCGTGGTTAATGCTAAGGTCAACGGTCTCATCTGCGATAACACCGATGAGAAAGATGCAGTCATCTATACAGACGGATCTGTAAGACGACACCAAAGAAGTGCATGGGAATTTACAACACGCTCGGCAGGCAGAATAGTTTACGAAGAACGTGGTGCATACGTCATGACCACGAGTAGCATGACAATGGAGGTGATGGCAGTGACCAAGGCATTCAAATGGTTAGAGTCACAAGACTACACCCACCCATGTATACTGAGTGATTCGGTGAGCATGATTAAAAAAGTGGAGGCGGGTTCTGTACGTATGCATGGGTAGAGTCGTTGCAGAAATCCAAAATACGTAAGGTCACCTTCGTCTATGTCCCTGGACATGCGGGAGTACGGGGAAATGAAAGAGCGGACAGGTTGGCTAGCTGCGCAGTCGTTGTGGATGGGCAATCAATGGATCGGGCGGACATCATCAATGCCCTCCGAGATGTGGGAAGAGCACAGGACTTCGACAAACACAGATCAACGTCACTTCTTCGGATGATGGAAATGGGAGCTAAGATGGGCACAGTCAGAAATGTGAAACTTGGTGGCCGTGTAAGAAGACTTATCAACCAACATAGAACTGGAGTTGTCAGTCGCTGGACACTGCGGGAATTACCAAGGAGGGGATCTGAGCACATATGGACATGTTCGGAGTGCAATGATGATGACCCGCAAATAACTCAATAATGATGAACGAACAGAAGTAAATATTAAGGATAATGGAGAAGAACCAGTAATACTCAAAGAAGAAGTGGAAGACGTTTTGTGCAATATGAAAGCAGGAAAAGCTCCTGGACCAGATAATATAGCTAAAAAAGAGATTGAAGCCATGGGTGATTTTTTAATAGAAATAATAACACAAATATTGAATGATAGCTACAACAACGGATATATACCAGACGACATGCTCAAATCAACATTCATAGCCGTACCAAAGAAATCGGGTGCGATTGAATGCGATGATTATCGCACAATAAGCCTTATGAGTCATATGACTAAGATATTACTAAGAATCATCATGCGAAGAGTGCGAAACAAAATCAGTCCAGAAATTAGAGATGAACAGTGTGGTTTTGTTGGAGGTAACGGAACGAGCAATGCCCAATACATCATAAGAACTTTAGTAGACAGAGCCATAGAGGTGAAAACAGATCTATACCTATGTTTCATAGATTATACCAAAGCGTTTGACAAAGTAAAGCATTAAGAAATAGTCAAAATTTTAGAAAGCATAAACGTAGACAGGCAAAGATCTAAGAATAATAAGGAACATATACTGGCAACAAACAGCAGCCATAAGAACTGGAAACCAATTGGGAATGTTTCAACAAATAAAACAAGGTGTTAGACAAGGTTGTGTGCCGTCACCAGATTTGTTTAATATTTATAGTGAGGTTATTTAAAGGTCCATAAGGGACATGCCTGAAATAACAATTGGAGGTCATAATATAAATAATCTAAGGTATGCTGATGATACAGTGTTAATCGCTAAGATTGAAAATGAGTTACAAGAAATGTTGGACATTATAGTGAAAGAAAGCAAAAATAAAGGACTCAGCCTTAATAGCAAAAGAACATAAGTAATGGTAACAACAAAGAAAAAGACATCACCTCAAAGCAAATGATAAATAACTGTCGTGATCGAAAGTTGTGGAGAGACATGATCACCTACGCCAGAGGCTCGGTACTTGATAATGATGATATCTGACCTATTTCATTTATTAATCTTTCACGCAATTCCCGTGATTTGTGTGATTTCTCAGACCATTTTTGCACGATGTTTTAACGTGACCTAAATTTTGGATATTTATAAACAGCTTCTTTTTCTATTCATTGACGTTGTATAAATCGTTGGGTGATATAGACATTTATTGAAATGAGTGTTAAAGTCAAGCTTCTGACACTGCAATCAGTCGCTGTGAAGATTTATAAATATTTTTTGCAGAGAATCTAATCATGGAAAACCATATCGGAGTATCTCATATTCTGAAAAGAAAACTATTCACGTTTTGGGTTTAAGTAAGCGTTCATTTAATCAATTACTCAAAGCTAATGGGATTGTAAGTTCAATCAATACCAGCGCGCAAGGAGGAAACAAAAATAGTAGATAGTTTTGACAGAGATGTGATTAGAAGAGAGATTTATATAATGTTTGATTACAAAGAAACCGTGACAGTAAGAAAACTGACAAATCGGCTGAGAACACACAATGACATTGATGTGTCAAAATCTACATTATTGAGAACAATTAGAAGCATCGGCATACGTTTAGGAAGTACAGTAGTGGAAAAAAACGTCATCTGCGAGAAGCCGCACTTAGTATCTATGAGAAGCCAATATTGACGTGAAGTACGCGAAATTCGCAATCAAGATTATGATATTGTGTATGTGGATGAAACTTGGATCAATGTTCACCACACAAGTGAAAAGGAATGGCAGTTATCAGATGGAAGGATTAAAAGATATGTACCCAGTGGAAAAGGACAACGTCTTATTATGGCACATGCAAGCAGTACACATAATGGGCTGGGGAAACATGCTGAGCTTATTTTCACTTCCAATTATCTTCATCATCATCATGTACCCTGCCGGTTGGCGTAGGCGATCATGTCCCTCCACAATCTTCTATCTACAGTGCATCGTATCAGTTCTGTTGTTGACTGTTTTCCATGCCATGACACCAAGCTATCCAGTATTTTCTCTCTTTGTCGTTCGCGATCTCTCTTTCCTTTTGTTTTGCCAGTTGTAACCAAGTATTCCAACTTTTCTCTTCTCATGATGTGTCGAAAAAATGTTGATTGCTTCTTTCTGATGTTTTTTAAGAGCTCCCTTTTTGTGTTGGCCTCTTTGAGAACTTCCTCATTGGTCTTTTTATCTGTCCAGGGAACTTTCAACATTCTTCTGAGAAATCCCATCTCTGTGGCATCCAATCGTCTTTTCATTTGTTTGTCTACTGTCCATGATTCGCTTCCATAGGTCAGAATTGGTTCTATATAGCACCGATGAACTCTCACATTTCTATTGACATATATTTATTGTATAATATATTTTTCATTTTCTGAAATGCTATTTTGGCCTAACCTATTCTGCTTTTTATTTCTGTGGTGCATCTTCCATCTGATGTTATTATTGTGCCCAAGTATTTGACGCGTTGCACTTGTTTCAGATTTGTCTTGTTTATTTTTATGCTGCATGCTGGTGATGATTGTTTCTTCGATATAACCATTACTTCTGTCTTCTTGCTATTCAGACTGAGACCTTTCTTGTTGCTTTCTTTTACTATCATGCCTATCATTTCTTGCAGTTCGTTCTCAGTCTCTGCTATTAATACTGTGTCATTGCATATCGCAAGTTATTTATGTTGTGACCGTTGACTTCAATTCCTTTTTTGTCTACTATTGATCTCATAATATATTCGCTGTAAAGTGAAAACAAATCCGGTGACAGAACACAGCCTTGTCTGACTCCTTGTTTTATATATTGGAATTGTCCTGTTTGGTTGTTAATTCGTATAGCTGCTGTTTGTTGCCAGTACATGTTTTTTATGATTCGCAGATCCTTGCCATCAATGTTTAATTTGTACTCCTAGCTCTCCTAATGCATTTATCTCTTCAATTGTTATATTGTCAGGACCTGGAGCTTTGCCTCTTTTCATGTGTTGAATTGCGGCCTCCACTTCGCTCTGCATTATTGGTGGTCCTGTGTCTTCATTTGAATTGTTTAATTCTGGTCTTTCATCATCATAGAGTTGACTGATATATTCTGTCCATCTTTCCATTGTCTTCTCCTGTCCCATTATATTTCCTTCCTTTGATTTCACACATCCTGAAACTTTGACTTCTTTTCTTCCTGTTAATTCATTTAACTGATTGTGCATAAATTTTGAGTCTTTCTGTTGTTGTTTTTCCATTTCTTCACATTTCTGTTTTAACCATCCTTCCTTTGCTTCACTGCACTTGTTTTGGATCTCTTTGTGCAATATTGTGTATGTCCGTTCTTCTTTCTTATGTTTTCTTCTTTCGTCCATTAGTTGCAATATTTCTTCTGTCATCCATTTCTTTTTGTTGATTCTTTTAGTCACTGGTATTAGTTCTTTTGATGTTTGTTGAATCGATTGTTTGAGCATTTCCCACTGCTCCTTGAATGTCCTGTATTTTCTCAATAGCATTATATCTATTTTGTACTATCGTGCTGTACTTATCACTCATCTGTTTATCTAATCTTAGCATATCTAGTTCTAATTTTATATTTCTTGGTGATTTCTGTGCCTTCCGCAGTTTTATTCTTATCTTTCCAAATACTGGTACATGGTCACTATTGCAATCTGCTCCTGGCCTTGTTTTAACCGATGTTAGCCCATTCCTGAATCTTCTCTGTACCAGCATAAAATCAATTTGATTGTGCACTTTTTTGTCTCGGCTTTGCCATGTCCATAGTCGCCTAGGGTGTTGTTTGAACCAGGTGTTACCTATAATCCACTGAGTACGGGTTCGATCCTGCCTTGGTCCATATTTTTTTCTGTTGTTGATTATTTGTCATTTTTCCGAGTGCTGTAAACATACCTCTTCCTCTGAATTGATTCACTGATTATCGCCTCGGAAGTTTCCCTCTATAATAATATTCATTTATTATTATTTGTCTCTCGTTACCTATAATCATTTCATGTGTCTTTGCCCAATCTATCAATCTATCCCCTCTGTAATTCGTCTCTCCAAGGCCATGCCCCCCCCCCCCGGTCACATTTTGCACTTTAGCTGTTCCTACCTTTGCATTGAAATCCCCTAATATGATTGTTATTTCATGGGGTTTACACTGTTCCATGGTTGCCTCTAGCTCCTCGTAAAAAGTGTCAATGTCTTCTTCTTCGCTATTACTTATATGTAATTTATACTGGGAGCAAAACAGCAATAATAAAATATAACAAAGAGACCTCTACACCCATTAATATAAAAAAGAGGAGCAAGACAAGGATGCATCCTATCACCAAGCTTGTTCAATCTATACACTGAGCAAATCTTTAAAAACATCACAGAGATTTTAGATTTAAACATTAATGGAAAGATAATTAATAACCTAAGATATGTTGATGATACTGTATTACTATAGCTTGTTTCATAACTCGTGCCCAACTTTTAAAATCGATAGCTTTTTAACCGCTTGTTGTAAGTTGTTCAAAATTTGCATGTAAAGTTATAATGATTAGAACCCAACAGGGAATTAATTTCATAAAAAAAACATTTGGTTATTATTGTTGCTTATTTGATTTATATAAATTTATAACGACCCATTGATGTAGTCAAAACTTAATGTTTACAGTATTTTAAGTTAAAAATAGCGAGTAAAAATCCATACACGGTAAAGTTGACGTGTTTGCACGCTTTCGCCGTGGTTTTTTGACACAATTAGACACTTTTAAAAAACACGAGAAATTGTGTGTTCCATTTCCGTTCATTCATAGGTGGATTGGTGGAACGATAACATTTATCATGAGTCTTAAAATGAAATTCTGCAGTTTACAAAACATCGCAATAAAAATGTATGACTATTTTTGCAAAGAGGCTAAACGAGGAAGATTATTTCATTCTTTAGAAAACCCTGAGAATAGGACAAGACACATTTTGGATTTATCTAAACGGTCATTTAATCGCTGGATTCAAGCACGTGACCGTCAATGTTCAAAATATACAAAATCACAAGGAAGAGCAAAAATGTTGGATAATTTCGACAGTGAACTTATTAGAAGTGAAATTCGCAAAATGTTGGGTATGAATGAAACTGTTACAATAAGAAAATTAAAAGTATCGCTTGAAAAAGAACAACAGTATTGAAATATCAAAGTCTACATTATGGAGGAATGTGAGAGCTGCAGGCTTTACATTCAGAAAGTATTCCAATGGACGAAACATCATCTGTGAGAAGCCACATGTAGTAGTCATGAGAAGCAAGTACTTACGTGAAGTAAAAGAGGTGCGCAAGCAAGGTTATGATATTGTGTACTTGAATGAAACATGGATCAATGCTCACCACACTAACCAAAGGGAATGGCAGTCATCAGATGGAAAGATTAAGAGATTAATACCTAGCAGCAAAGGACAGCGCTTGATAATTGCTCATGCAGGTAGTCGACAACATGGACTAATACAGAATGCAGAGCTCATTTTTCTTTCAAAATCCATAGACAATCGGGATTATCACTCTGAAATGAATGGTCACATATTTAGACATTGGATTGAAAATTCTGTTCTCCCATCACTAGATCGACCATCTTGCCTAATAATGGACAATGCAGCGTACCACAACATTGTTACACTTGAAGATAAAGTCCCGACGTCATCCAGTACAAAAGATGCTATTAAGATATGGCTCACAAAGGAGCACATACAATTTAATAACATGTACTTAAAACCTGAATTACTATCTCTAGTAAAGCAAAAACAAAGGACACAGATTTTTCAAATAGATAAGATTATCCAAGAGCACGGTCATATACGTTTGAGGCTGCCACCTTACCATGCTCATTTAAATCCAATAGAACTAATCTGGGCAAAATTAAAAGGACAAGTGGCAGATGAAAATACAACATTCAAAATATGCGATGTAAAGACTCTGGCTAATCTCGCTTTATTAAATATAGACAAAGATTATTGGGCTAAATGTGAAGACCACGTCTTAAAACAGGAAGAGGAATATTGGAAAAATGATGATTTGTGGAATGTTCAATCCCAAACAGTTATTAATCTTTTAGACTCGTCTGATTCAGAATGAAAGTATATAGCCCCCACAATGTTGGCCCCTATATTACCTTAAATTAGTTCAACAAACGGTCCTTTTCAGGACCACACAACTATGAAAATTGGACATACAGGTATACCTTGATATTATCGTCCGTCCTCGAACTGAGAAGACAATAATTCTCCTGGTGTTTTGTCTTATTGAGTTATTTCCCCATTACGGCCACGCCTTTACCTAGTGAAAATTAATCATAGACCAGCAACTACGGTAATTTCTATTATTTAGGGATTCACAATTTACAATTTTGACAAACATCAAAGAAATTCGCCGCTTTAAAGAAAACTGCAGCTGCAAGATATTTGTTAAATATACATTTAAAGGGTCTTTTGCATTCTAATAACATTTGGAAAATTTCAACAGTTTTTAACAAACGGTTAATGAGTAATAGCGTTTTGAAGTTGGGCACGTGATTTGAAACGAGCTATAGCATAAAATCATAAAGTTCTACAACAATTACTTAATGAAATAAACGTGACAAGCAAAAAATATGGATTAAATATGAATATCAAAAAGACTAAAACTATTATCATAAACAAAGAAAATTATCAAGACCTACAAATACATATCAAAGTTGAAGGAATACACCTGGAGACAGTTCATAGCTACAACTATCTGGGACACACTATAACCAATGATGGAAAATGGAAAACTGAAATAAACAAAAGAATAGGTATGGCAAAATGAAATGCCATGTAAAGTGTACTAACATCAAAACAAATAACACCAGGGCTAAAACTAAGAATAGAAAATTGTTACATCGTCTCAATATTCATATATGGTGCAGAAACATGGACATTAGACAAGAAAACAGAACAGAAAATTGAGGCCTTTGAAATGTAGATATAAAGAAGAATAGGTAGAATTGGAGGGCAAGAAAAGAAAACAAACGATGAAGTTTCAAAACAACTAAAAATGGAAAGAGAACTACTAAACACAATTAGAACAAGACAAAAGAAATTTTTGGTGCATGTTAAAAGACACAACATCCTACTAAAAGTAATATTGGAAGGTAAAATACAAGGTAAAAGAGGCAGAGGCAGACCAAGACTAACATGAACGAGTAACATCAAAAGATGGACAAGTCAGCCTATGACAATCTGCGCCATCAAAGCAAGAGACAGTGGAATGGCGCTCCATTGTAGCCAACCTTCGATGCGGAGACGACACTTAGGGTAAGGATTATTATACGGACAATCGGGACTATCATATCGAGATGAACGGTAACATATTTAGAGATTGGATTGTAAATACTCTTTTTCCTGTCCCTAGACAGACTATCCGGTGTGATAATGGACAACACATCATACCACAACGCTGTGACAGATGAAGACAGAATCCCGACATCTTCCAGTACAAAAGACGCAATATAGATTTGGCTCAGAAAGGAAGATATTCCATTTAACGAGGGGTGTCTGAAACCTAAATCATTGTCCCTTGTTAAGTAACCACAAAAGACTAAGATATTTCATATCGACATGTTAATTCAACAGCATGGTCATATGTGTTTGAGACCTGAATTATTGCCCCTTGTTAAGAAATCGCAAAAGACTAAGATATTCCATATAGACAAGTTGATTCAACAGCATGGTCATATGTGTTTGAGACCTGAATTATTGTCCCTTGTTAAGAAATCGCAAAAGACTAAGATATTCCATATAGACATGTTGATTCAACAGCATGGTCATATGTGTTTGAGACTGCCACCGTATCATTCCCATTTAAACCCAATTGAACTCGTTTGGGAAAAAAGTTAAAGGACAGGTAGCAGCTGAAAATAAAACCTTCAAACTATGCGACATGAAAGAACTAACATATACCGCCCTCTCGCAGATAGACAACGATTATTGGGAATATTTCTTGAAGGAGGAAATTAATTATTGGAATAATGATTGACTGTAGTTTGTTCAGCCGAGAATAGTCATCAATATGTTAAATTCCTTTGATTCCGAGTAAGTAAGTAAATATATGTATGTGTATAATAATTATCATTTACAATGAATATGCTTTGTTCTTCACTCAAATATTTGGGAAAAATAAATAAAATATACCTCACATAGTATTCAGATAAGAAACCCCTTTAACATTCGAATTGTGTTACGCCTATGCCGGAATAGGCCAATTACTTAAATTACGGTAAACTATTTTCTTCAACCACAAAATAGCTGCATCTGTCGAAAAGATCAACGGAATTAGCCGTTGCAGGTGAATGATACAATCTGCAATATTGTATTTTAGAATACTTTTGGGACATTGAAAAAATGAGACCAAATGTAAAAAAGATCATGTTTATGTGTGTAAAGGTTTTGGAGATATTTGAAGTGAGCCGTGGACATACCATTTTGAAACGGACAATAAGAATAAGGTGACCATATTTTTGAAATCCCATTCCGGGACGGAATAATTTTACTTCAATTTTCCACCAATAAAATTACATTTCTTCTTGCTGTCATTTTCAAGTGAATAATACATACATTTTAAAACATCTAATAATATAGACCTACAATACGCTATCAGGATAATCAGGAGATAAAAAAAAAACAGTGAAACTCACTTAAACTGAAGGTGAAACAGAGATGCTGTACTTTTCAGATGAGTGCATTTTCTGTAAAATGTCCTTCTTTGTATGCAGCATCTTATAAAATTCGACACATGTTCCCTCATAGTTCACTTTGGTGATCAACATGGCTTTTAAAGTTTCAACACCTAGTTGTGTTTTATCATTTGTCCACAAACTGTTCATCAGAGAAAACACTCGTTCTGTTGCAGCATTTGTTCCAGGTAGACACAAAAAGAACTCTGCCAACTTCAGAATATGTGAAACGGGCACATGATTGTTTCTGAAGTGGGAAGCTAGTTCAACCCAACGCTGCCCTGGTAATGTTTTATTAAGACTCCACTCACTAATGCTTTGTGAAGTAACGAACTGTTTCATGTAGACATATTCGTCATACATTTCATTTTCTGGAAAGTCGACTGAAGGCACTGTTTGACTCACTAATGATGAAGACTTCTCAATATCTTCCCAATTTGGTGTTCTGTTCAGCATTACCCAGCTGTAAGACTCTAGGTTTTGAAAATTATTTGCAGCCCATTTCTTCAAATAACGTAAAGCTGTTTCATAAAATGAAGAAACACTGGCGTTAAACTTTTTCACATCATCACGTGGAAATCCTTCCATTTCCAGCTTTTTAAGGATTATCTGAACTCTTGATGGCAAGAAGCCGTCTTCCAGCTTGGACTCCAAGATAGCTTTCAACCTATTGATGTTGTCAATGACTTCAAATACAGTGACCATCTGTCCCTCTACTTTCTGCACTGCTTCGTGGAAAGAGGATGCCTGACTGTGAACCAAAATAAGCCATGCCTCAGACAGTGGGTTTTCAAAGAATTCCTGTATAAAAACTGGGCATCTGTCTTGAGATTGAAAATATGATTTTAGAGGCAGGAACATGTATAGAACCCTTTCAACAGCAGGCAAGAGCGCAAGCCACCTAGTTTGTGCATAACCTAAAATCATCTGGAAGTCTGTGTCGACAAACTGACAAAACTCCTTGAGACTTTCAACTCTAACTGTGTATGATTTGAAGTACAGATACATTTTTGCAATAGTCATTTCAACATCAACAGGCAATACGTCTGCAGCTGCTCGAACAGTGTTGTGGAAAATATGGCAAGCACACCCAACACCTATCAAACTATGTCCAAGGTTTTCTTTCAGTTTTGTGAAAACATTGTTCTGTCCTTTTCTTTCAGCGCTCCCAAAATTAGAATTTGTGTTGTCTGCACATAATCCAACTACTTTCAGTTCTAAACCATTTTCAGTTAGACAGTCAATAAGAAAACTACTTACTATATCAGATGTTTCACCCGGCAATGACTTCAACTCTAATATTTTAACTTTCAGTCCCTTTTTGCGATCAAAGTATCTGGCAAGCAAAGGAAAAATCTTGATTTCTTTGTGGCTGGAGGCATCTGTCAGTATGGAGATAAATGTTACGTTTTCTAGGTCACATCTCAACTCGTTTAGAGCATGGGGTGTGAACACATTCCGAATAATAGCTTCTGTTTTCGTACGTGCACAAGCAAATTTTGGTTCTAAAGTTACCTGAAGCAATTTTGATGTGCAGTCCATAGATCTAAACGTGTGATTGTGCATCACTGTATGATATGCAAAGGCACCTTCTGTAGCAGCTAACTGTTCTTCTTTGTCACCAACCTGTTCAGCTCGAAAAAAAAATGTCAACGACGAGCTTGATGCAGCAGTAGCGACGGCTATCTTATGTTTATCACTATTTATGTGGCTCTTAATATCACCACGTCCACTATGGTTAATAGTAAACCCGGATGAACATATATTACATCTTACAGTGAAGTCTGATGACGATGTAGACTTTTTTTTATAAAAGGGTATTCCTTTTGTAAATCTTGATTAAAACTACAATTACGCTTCGGTGCCATTTTTTGCGAAAGTGAAAGTGAAAGTTAGTAACACAACGAATATATACGAGATTTAAAACTAGGAGCGCATTCTACTGTTTTGATATTAAACAAAATTGTCTACACAGCAACGGAATAATATTTTTTTTAATTGAAGAAATGTACGCCGTATACCAAAATGGCAAAATTGGTAAACGTTTGTGTCTCAAATTATTTTTTATCAAATCCGGGACAAAAGCTAAAAAATATGCCAAAATCGGGACAAAACCGGAACGGAAGGTAATCCGGGACAAAGGTTCAAAAAATGTCAAATTCCGGGACTGTCCCGGACAATCCGGGACGAATGGTCACCTTAAATAAGAAGAATACTCTTAGTACAATGGAATGATTTCAAAATTAAAATAGAAATAAGAGAAATGGCCATGCAACTAATGGTCTTAACTACAATTAGGAAGAGAAGATGGAATTATGTTGGACAGTTGATGTACTTTCAAAACAGGCTATTCTATGGGAAACAGAATACAGAAAAAGTGGAAGACTTAGAGTGACGCTAAAAATAACAGTTATAAGAGAAGCAAAGTTGGCAGGCATAGACTCGTTAGATAAGATCGAAAATCTCGCCAAGAATATATGGATGGTAAAATACACAACGAGCCCAATGCGACCTCTAACGGCGCTGGATCAAGATCAAGATACAATACTCGTGTCTCTCTGTGGATTTTTTATTTCTTTATCCACGCTTTTCATTAAAAAAAACGAAGCTAAAACTATCATTCCAGTGTACGGTGTCTGTCCAATTTTCTGGATGTGCCAAGGCTTTTCTCACAGTCTACTACAGTTTTACTAAGGCCCGTGGACTGAAAGGAATCACCCAAAGTTGTTCGACGTTTTAAGCATTGCGAACCACAGCCAAGTATATAGGCCTGTGGGTCGAGAGGGAATTCCCGGAAAACCTAAAATAAAGGCCTGTGGGTTGAGAGGGAATTCCTGGAAAACCTAAAATAAAGGCCTGTGGTTTGAGAGGGAATTCCCGGAAAACGTCCACTTAGCGTCACGTTTTCAGCATTCTGAGCAGGGGTGGTTGTGGGTAGAGCGACGTGTTATAGCACCTACAACTGAAAATGTCACGCTTGTTAATAGATTTTCCGGTTTTATTTTCTCAATGCGAGCCTTAGTAAATCTATAGCTGACTGTGGGCGGTTGTGGGTTAAAATTACGTCGACCGTCTGTAGCTCGCAAACTTGAAGACGTCATAAGCGTCTGAGTAAACTACATCAGCCAGCAGGCCTTAGTATAATTATAGTTAGCTGTAGTTTTTCTAGCATAAAGACACAACATCCAGCGCTGTCGCTACGATGTGTTTGGATCATTGTTTTTAATTCAGCTCCAATAATTGTAATAATGTGTACACATTTTTTTTTACCTTTAACGAGATTCGAACCATTGTTCATTATTGTTGGAGAACTTCAAGCTTTTCTCGTTATCATCTCTTTAACTTTTTTCATTTTTTTCATTTTTTTTTCTTTCTTTCTTTCTTCTTTCTTTCTTTCTTTCTTTCTTTCTTTCTTTCTTTCTTTCTTTCTTTCTTTCTTTCTTTCTTTCTTTCTTTCTTTCTTTCTTTCTTTCTTTCTTTCTTTTTTTCTTTCTTTTTTTCCCTTTCTTTCCTTTGTGCAAATCCATATTTAAGTATTACATTATTCTTTTAATCGTTTAATCGGTCGTTCCATCTTCATCATCACGACTCAACACTTTTTGTTTCTCTCTTCTCTCACTCCAGAAACGTGACCAGAAGCATCTAGCGTGACGTAACTGCTGTTGTTGATTTGTACAGTGATGAAGATTTTGAAGCAGCTCTGTCAGATAAAACGGAAGCTGTGGGCTTGGTTGGTGTTGGCCTGCCTCTGGTCCCTTGTTGGATCTATCATCACTTATATCATGTACAGTGAGAGGGAACATCTACAAGTGTGAGAAATCTCTACACCACTAATTTTATTATAGTAAATAATTGTTAGCCATTATCACAATTAGCATAGCTGTCACCAATCGACATGAACCTTATCGATATTTTCATTAACAACGCTTCTTTCATTATCTTTGATAGCTACATTCATTAACACTAATAAATATTTTATTCTCATCAAATCTATAAGATCAGAAATGAAGAACTGAGAAAAAAGCAAAGAATAATAAACATCAAGAAACAGCAGATAAAATGGTTTGGCCACCTCATTAGACAGAGAGACCAATAACACACAACACTGCGAAATTTTAATAAACGTGACGAGAGCAACTGACTCAAGATCCGAGTATGAAAAAGATGGATTGATGAAATATTAGAAACACTACAGCAGTATATATTCATTAGATAATACCGCAAAAGCCATTTTGTTCACCTATTTAATGTATGATTCCACATTTTCCAATGTGACATAGCGTGTTTTTGTTATGAATAGTGGCGGATCGGCATGACCTGTGACCTCTCGTGCGTACGGTGACCTAGTTTTTGAGGTGTTGACGTCATGTTGGTCGACATCAGGAAACGCTGGCTCAACGGACTGCTATATTAGATTTTTTTAAATTGTGTTTTTTTTTTCCTTATAAAGATATTTTATATACAACGAAATATTCCCATGTTTTTGTTCACTTAATTGTTTTGGACCTGGTGTTCTTTCGTGATCTTTCATGCTACCCAAGACGGTAGTGGAGAAAGCTGACCCTGCAGAAGAAAATAGTTTATTTGTAAAGTTATTTTGGTGGAGGCAATTATTGAATCGTTTTTTATATTGTAGGATTTAAGATTTTTTGACTACTGAATTGTTTCGGCGTGATGGTGACCTGATTTTTATGTGATTTCAAATGGCGGGTCCTGTTGTGAGGGTGTTATAGAGAGAATTCAATAAAGGAAAAAAAAGCTGCCTCAGCAACAAATGCGTTAACAGCGTGACATCCTATAGCGTTCGTGACATTATTATGTCTCACACACGGTACTCGTTAAAATCTCAAGAAATTCGTTTCAAAACGAATACAAAAGAAAATACCCCCTCACCAAAGTATGAATAGTGGTGATGGACCGCTGATGGAAATACAACTTCACGGCATTCATAGCTGAGCCTAAGGTGCTGCTGGAAAACAGTTTTTGAACAAAAGTTTTTGTAGAATCTCCAGAAGCTAGTTGTCACCATACCGGAGGAAGCTATATGGTGCTACGAGGAATGGCAGCCAATGTATGAGAGTATGGGATCAGTGAGATTTATCGAGGGTCTACCCGACATCGATAAATCGGAAGGCGGTAAGAAGAGAAGACTTATCGTTATCGTCGACCTGGTGTCGGGAACGAATGACAAGATAACAAAACGATTCACCAAAGGCAGCCATCACAGAGATCGAAGCGTGATTTACATTGTTCAAAACCTATTTGGGAACAATAAGGAGCATCGAACAATAAGCGTCAATACCCATTATATGGTGCTGTTCAAGAACCCCAGAGACGGGAGTCAAATCACCAATCTCGTTAAACAAATGTATCCAGTTCAAGTGGCGTAGTTCAAAGATAGTTTAAGGATGCGACAGCGTCTCCCCACTGTTATTTGTTGGTAGACCTTCTACATAAAGCACCGGGTCATCTGAGATTGAGGACAAAGATATTTCCGGGGCAAAAGACAATTCGTCAATCGTGCCAAAGTAACAGAATGACAGAAGCGCTTAGGAGACAAGGTGTAATGTTGAAATGCCTGCGGTCAGCCACGCCCGTAGGTGTAAGATCCATATTGAAACGGTCTCTCCTGAGCTCATTCGCGTACTGTGCGAGTGTTGTTGGGAACGGATGACAAGGTAGCCAAATGAATCACCAAAGACAGTCATCACAGTGAGATCGAAGCGTTATTTACATTGTTCAAAACCTATTTGGGAACAATAAGGAGCACCGAACAATAAGCGTCAATACCCATTATATAGTGCTGTTCAAGAACCCACAGAGACGGGAGTACATTTAAAGGTAATGTTAAACTCACTCATCAAATATGCGAGCTACGTCGACACATGGACAAGCTGAGACTCATCGCGTAAAAGAAGTCGATTCTTAAGCGGCAGGAAATAGATTCTAAAAACTTGTGGATTCATAGGCGCTTCGTTCCGACCTATTTAAAGCGGTCTCAGCAGGGTATTAAGTGTGTCAACATGGCCAAAAACCTAGTCTTGGTGGATTCTTGATTTTTGGAGGGTCTAAAACAGACTACCACGTATACCCCACTTGATGAGTTCAACGAGAACTTGAGAGATTTAGACGAGGAAATGAACCGTGTTCTGGACCACGATGATTTAGCACCGGATGATAAGGCCAGTGTGTACCAACGTACTTTGCAGTAATATTTACAAGACTGGAACAGTATAAACAACGTTCGTTGGATTCGGTCGATCTCATTCAACAAAACTCGTCGACAGAACTCATTCACCGGTCTAGGTGCCACCGGAGAAAGCCAAGATACCAGAAATCCATAAGACAGGTAATGAAGACATCTCACGGACAGCCTCGTATAAACTGAGGATAATAAACAGAAAGACTAGAATCCAAACACCGAAATGGGAAAGGTGGGGAAAACTTTGCAACGTCATTACTTCAAACCTATTCGACCCGGGTCGTACGGGGCGTAACGGCATTGCAACATAGTACCAAGCAAGGTGCTAAAGATATCCTGCGTTGGTTGAGTCACCAGGATACCTACACCCTTCGCAAACTAATTGGTCGCAGATTCGAAAGGCGTCCCATTATAACGAGCGGGCCCCAGCAGCAATAGCAAGCAGACCTAATCGACTTGAGACATTTGAAATAAAAACCCAACGGTAGGTATTCCTTTTTGGTATCTTGTGTGGACGTTTTCAATAAATACGCCTGGTCCATAATGATAAAGCACAATACCGACAAAGCCTCAGTGGAAGCCGTCGGTAAAATATTAGGTGAAGGGAAACCTCAAAGTTTTCAAACCGAAAAGTGGGTCAGAGCTTTTCAACATAAGATTTCAGAAATTATTCGCTGATAGCAACGTTCACTTTTTTTACTACCCAGAACGAGGATATTATGGCCGCTGTGGTGGAACGGTTTAAAAGAAACCTGAAACAGCGAATGTGGCAATTATATATGAAATCCCATCGGCTTCGTTATGTCCGAGTGCTTCCCGTCCTACTTCGAAGTTATAACCGTTCGTACCTCAGAAGTATAAATATGGCACCTGTCGACGATAACAGAGACAATAGAGAACAGGTGGAAACAGGTTTTATTGCTGATGGCGATGTTTTGCTTACTTGATTTATTATTATTATCTCTTTGTCTTTTGGGTTCATGATCGTATAGTGGCTTTGATGAATTACTTCGCTCTAGATAGTGGTCTTGATGATTTACTCGCATTGTGTTTCTTGTAGTGTTATTACTTTTATTATTAGGCACTCTTGCCTCTCTGAACACTTCTTTATGTGAACACCATGTCCACAATATATATATATATATATATATATATATATATAATGTACGAGTCGTAAAGTGTAATAACATACCGAATTCTGTTTCTTACAAAATTCAGTTGGAATACACAAGTCACAACACTTGGCGGTCTGAAACAGCCGCATAATGACTAATCATAAATGTATCTATGTACGCAAACTAAAAATACTCACATCTCACAAAACTAGTGGTCTATGCCTAACATAAATCTCGGAATCTGAAATGTATTCCTGTGATCTGTGAAGCTGTTCACGAGTAGTATATTACCAGTGATTGGACCGTGGAAAGAGTTTCCAGCAGCACCATATTCCTTATATAAATAGTCTAGCGCCACATTTTTGTGCTGCCAGCCGTTTTTTCTCTATATAAGAGTCTACATTTTTTTCCTTATATGAGAGTCATGGTGAGCTCTCGTTGACCTCTCGGGTGACCTCTCATGGCGTCGGGGTGACCTCTCGGGGTGGGATGAGGTGTTGGGGTGTTGTGAAGGGGTGGGTGACCTCTCGTGGTGTGGTGCCATAACTTTGTACATTGTACTCTCAGTCGATAAAAACAGTGACAATACTTTGTACTTTCAAAACAGTCTTATTTAAGATAAGTTTTAATATATACCTAAAATTTCTTTACAACTAAAGGTAGCAACTTAGTCCGTTACACAGGCCTAGGTACACGAATGCGGGTTAATGAATTTATGCCCACCAAAAGCGACCCCTACAGAAACACCGCATTAATGACCTAAACGCGATCAAAGACTTTACTCGCGTTACTCTGTGATTCGCTTGAGTACTTCCGGTGAGACTGCGCGCGGGGAGATCAAAGGATAACTTGAGTGCTTCCCGGTGAGACTACCAGCGGGGAGATCAAAGGATAACTTTAGTGCTTGCTTCCGGTGAAACTGGTCGTCGAGTGCTCGGTAAGGAGTTTAATTTCCGAACGGCAACTGGACATCACAGGATAACTTGAATGCTTGGCGCCGGTGAGACTGGTCGCTGAGAGTCCGTTACTGACTTTTTAACATTTGAACGGCTGGATTGTCATTTAACAGGGGAATTTTACTGGGCGGTTTTTTAAATGTGAGATGTTTGGGGGGAAATTAATAGGGTTGTACTGGAGAGTAATTGATCGAACAGAGAGTTTAGAACTGTATATAAGTAGATTCAAGCAGCAAGTCTCACAAGCAGTTTCAACGAGTGTCTTGGCTGTAACTCAAGCAATAGTGTGCTTGGCTGTACAAGTACATTTCTTTACAAACCGTAATTAGAACTTTATTTTTTTAAATCGTAGATTCTATACTCTTGTTTATTTTAATACAACAAAATAGTTTAAAATTAAATTAATTAAAACAAGTCAAATAAAACAAACAAATATGATCGTTTTATAATGTTTATTTTCTCACACCATAATTTTATTTTCACAATGAAACATAAATTTATTTTAATACATCAACGTAGACAATACATGTCACACATTCAAATATTTATAATTGACCAATGATGATTTAAATAGTACAAATATGAATTCAAATCAATGAAAAAGTACACATATAACAACTTAGTCATGTGTATATACTAAATAATAAAAATCCCACGGACTAAATAATAAAATGTTACTGTCCGACTGCAGAATTTGTTAATTTTACTGGTCTGGGTTTCCTCGCTTTATTGGAACTGTCTGTTTGAGCTAAATGGCTCTCAAACACTGGTGAATACGAAGGTTGATTAGCATTCAAAACACAACCACCCTCCATTTTGACAAATCCTTGATCAAAGACGGCGTAGGTAATTGGCGACTGTGTGGAAATTGAATCACTCGAGGCATACATGTCTCTAGGATCTTTCGGTTGGTCAACAAGCGGCGTAGTGTAGTTTAGGTTATCATAAGCTGATAAAATGTCATCTCGCATATCAACTAGTGTGGTAATTTCATCTCTCGACAGTGTTATTCCAGTTCTGGTAGGAAACTTAAGCAGACTCTCACCACGATATGACCTTATGTTTATCAATGGTCTGTTATGAAAAGCAGAAACTGAGACTGCCTTAACACCATCTTTTGACAATGGAATTATATTATCATTTCTACGAGACATGAAAATACGTTGATCACAGACATCAAATGATGCTGGAATATTAACGCTAGACGACTCCATGTTCGAATCACACCACTGGGTAGCAGGGCTCTGACTTTCTGTATGTGTCGTACCACTGAGAAAGACTGCCCCTTATACCCTATAACAAAGGGGCGTGGCCAGCCTATTTATAGTAACCAATGCAATACGTTCTATTTATAGTAACTAATGCAATACGTCATTGGACGTGTTCAGACATGTTCGGACAGCCGCCATCTTTGATGAGTCATGGGAAGTTTGTTCTGCGAAGTAGATGTATCCAGGGCGTCATCAACCGATAAATGATACGGTCGTGAATATGTTGTCTCGTTGAAAATGGCATGAGAATTCTGTTAATGTTCGCACCACGACACTTTAAAATTATATAATAATACACAATATAGACCACACATGTTGCTAAACAAGTCTTGTAACACGCGTGGGCTGTAGACGAATGGAGCATGTGAATTCCTCTCGATAAAGTTTAAAATATCAATATGCCTGGGAGGTAAACCGTAGGAATCAAAATACTCTATTTGTTCGAGGCCGTTGTAAAAGAGGGCCACCCAGTGTTCACCTGGTTTGTGGGCAGGGTCGGTGTTTATGACAAAGGCTGCAGTCTTGGTTGGATCGATGACGAGTGGTAAGTGGTTTCGTGGGAGGACACTAACAAGGGAGCAACGTCGAACGAAAACAACGGACATCAAGAGACTGTAAATATCCCCCGTGTTCATTTTCTCAAACAGCGTAGTCTGTTAGAACCTGACGTGTCTTGGACACTTCCAGTACTAAATCCAACTCGACGTAGACAATAACTTGTAGGGGAGTTGTTGTGGGAGCGGCGAACTTGAGCTCTATCGACAAGGGTCCACTTGTGGCTAGCTCAAACTGGGATCCATCTAGCAGACTGGGTGAGAGGTCAAAACCAAGAAGACAAAAGCCGTCCTTGAACTGTTGATAATCAATACCATTTCCAGCATCTCTACCAATCAAACCCATGGCCAAATTTGTAGCAAAAAAGGCTCGCGCATAGTGATTATGCTCAAAGTCCATAGCTAGGGGCTTTCCGTATACACATCGCCCGTCAACCGTCAGACTCATATAAGTCAAACCAAAGTTTTGAAAATTGAATGGGTTAGTGTTATAAACACTATTAAAAGCACTGGCGGTAATCAGCCCTATCACTATCCGGGTTGGTGTTTGAGACAAGAATAAATTGTCTTGGTTGTGGGAAAACATGCCTCTAGCAATGGTAAATGTTTTGATGGTAACCCGCTTGATTGGGTACCAAGCATCCCCACTTAAAAGAGCCTTTTCGCGGGCCAGAGAAATTGCTGGGCTTAGCTTAGCTTTCCTGACCACGAGGGCAGCATAAGTGATTACACTCTTATAATCCACAGACTTATCCAGAGCCATGATGTTGAACACGTCCTTAGAGGGTGTGAGTTTAATCTTTATATCCACTCTGTTTAACATGTAACGGTCCTGCATAAAGACATCAGAGTGCAAACGACCCATCATTTCAACCTCTTTACTACCCGAAGTCAAAGCACGTCGTATTTTAAATCCCTCGTTATCCTGCATATCATCATGATGGCCTGCTGTATCTTTGTAGAACAGAGCGGATGTCAAGTGCCCCGTTTCGCATCCTCCTCATAGTTTAGTGTAGTTTCGAACACTGCTCTAAATGGATAGGTATTCTTAGATGGTGTAATCAATGTATCATTCAGAGATAATGTCGACTTGAGAAAATAGACTGTGAAGATAATTGTTGACTGGTCCTACCTCGGCCACCAATGGTAAACTTTCACCATTTGGAAGGGTGATCCTGGTCCGCAGATGTAAAAACGTGTTGAAAAGATCTAGATACTCTTCAGTGTTTCCAGAAATGAAAAACTCGATGGGAGCCCCATGCGCTAAGAGGCAGGAGGTCGAATTTCAGTAAATTGGCCTGAGTCTACAGCAGTCTGAGTCGGTGGAACGCTAAATAAATCCAAACCAGAGTGAAGACATTCACATGACTTGGGATGAATGAGAGTCATCATTAATCAAATATATCATTTGGTACCGACAGCTTAGTTCTCCTCTTGCTTGCAGAATGAAAGGGGGAACTGTCTAGCTGATAGTTTTATTCTCTTCATAACAGGTTGGCCAAGGTGCTGCCTTCCCGACTTGCTTTCTGATTCGTCGTTGTAAACCACTTCCTGATTGGTTGTTACCAGTCAGGTGGTCTACGACCCCATCTAATAACCGCATACCGGTCTCCTTAGCTCGTGATTTGAAAGCGTCGCCGATATTTCTGCCACCTAAGGCATCCTGCGCGACCTGCAGACCGGTCCCCACGCCTTCTCTGAGTATGGCTTTACCCCCTGTTTTTAGCCAGGGTAAAATAGCCCTCCCTATTCCACCAAAGAAACTACCGATTCCTCGTCCTCGTTGATTTCGACCTCCTACAAACACAGACATCCCATCACCCGCCTGACAACAATAAAAGTCTTCGTATAACCTGGCATTGTGGTGAAAGGGTGTGTGTCTCACCATTATGGCAGCTCAAGGTGTTTTCTCGTTCGAAAGTGTACCGTTAGCACCAACGTCCCACGGGGAAATGAGATGGTTTTTCCGTGTTCGTTGGCTAAAAGGATTTCCACAGTGTCAAAGGAAAATCTGCTCAGGGGGACGTAGTGAGATTTGTCGTAGATCTGAAACACAGTGTGCTTTTTGTTGAGAACAGCAACACTCCTGAGGAGGGGTACCATCACATCCCCAACAGGTCTGGGTGAAACGAATTCGCAGTAGACGTAGACATTTTTCGCAACACTTTCCAAGTCCATTTCACCCACGCTGTGGATATAGTGAGCCGTGTCTGATATGCATGTCGTGGGGAAGGCTAAGATATTTCTCAAAGTGTCGCTTATGGTAACGATGGCCTCTTTTTCGTAGAGTTTAAAGATGTCTTTATTAGCCTCCTTCGCGTAATGGAATCTCATTTTGGCCTCTTTTACACCCGCATTCAACTCCTCTCTTTCGATCAACGCATTCAACGCATCAATAAAAGCTTCGGATAGGTTGTATAACCCAGGTGCCAGGGTCACGATGAAGGGAGATCTAATGCTACGAATTTCGTTGCTACTAAGAGGCTCGTAACGAATCCAGACATCACCTTCTATCACGTTGAAAAAATTAAGTGGAAACTGTATCTCGACCAGTGCAATCTCATATTGTGTTGAAATATCAATGGTCTGAGGAAGTTCGACGAAAAAGTGTCCGGGGTTATTTTCCTTAAAAATATCCATTGTGGCGTTGCTGGGTAACGTGACATAAAAACTCATCTTTCTTGATTCACCTTCTCGTTTCCAACTTTGGATTCCGGAGCATATAACCCAAGCAACTGCTCAGTAGGGCTATCCACAGTTTTCCGTCCTTCGCGTCTGGCTTTTCAGTGGTCAGATTGAACAGCGAGACTGCGACAACGGCATATATAACCACCATTTGACACATACAGACAATCTCTAAACGGGGGAATAGTTTCCCAAAAACTGGCCAGAGCGAGGTTCTCTCCCCTCCCCCCCCCCGAGTTCAGGGTTCGCAAAACAGGGTCTTCACAAGATTCACCTTTTTCTACCATCTCTAGTTTTTGTATCTGACAATGTCCTTGGTCGGTATCCAACTGTTGAATGAGGAATCATACCCAAACCACTTGACTAAACTCTCTTTTCGTCCCAATGACGTGCGACGTTGGGTTATAACCCTCTCGACCCTGTACTGGCGCTTGTCTCCGACTTTTTAAATGTCTTGTGTGTAGAATGACCTTTCTATTTCGTCACCCTTATCGTCTTTCAGGATATATGTAACGGGTTTCGTTTCATTTACTCGACTGATGGTAAAGAGTTCCTCCGTCCAAGCTGGGGCATAACCTTTTTTAAAATTAGCTCTGCCCAGGACCATTCTAACTCGATCACTAGCCTTATACACGGGTCTTTCAAATTTCAAGTTGTGTTTGCTATACAACGTGTTCCACACTTGTTCTTGTTTGTCTCTGCTAACGTCGACCGGTGCCATTTTTATACTTCTGTGGTACGAATGATTATAACTTCGAAGTAGGGCAGGTAGCACATGGACATAACAAAGTCGATTGGATTTCGTAATAAATCTCCACATCCTATGTTTCAGAGTCCTGTTAAATCGCTCCACAACAGCAGCCTTAATATCTTCGGTTTGGGTGGTGAAAAAGTGAACATTGTTGACAGAGAGGAATTTCTGAAATGTTTTGTTCAGAAACTCTGACCCCTTGTCGGTTTGAAAACTCACAGGATTACCATCGATAAATATTTTACCAACAGCCTCCACTAAAGATTTCCCCGTTTTGATTCGTATTGGTACGGCCCACGCAAATTTACTGAAAACATCCACACAAGAAACAAAATAGGAATACCCATCATTGTGTTTTTTCAAATGTCTCAAATCGATTAGGTCTGCTTGGTATTGCTGTTGGGGTTCACTCGTAATAATGGGACGCCTTTCAAATTTATGTTGAATCGGTTTGTGAAGAGTATAGGTATCCTGGTGACTCAACCAACGATTGATCTCTTTAATTCCTACTTTGGTGTTACGTTGCAAGGCTCTTGCACCACTATACGACCCTGGTCGATTAGGGTCAAAGTAATGACGTCTCAATATTTTCCCCACCTTTCCCATTTCGGTGTTGGGATTTTGGACTTTTTTCTTTTGCACCTCAGATTTTACGAGGTTAGCCGTGAAGTATTTTCATCACTTGTCTTTGGGGTTTCAGGTACCTTGGCCTGTTCTGGTTGCACATCGACTGGTGGTGGAGGAGAATGTGTTCTTTCTGTTGACGAGTTATGTTGAATGAGATCGACTGATCACAAAGGACGTCGTTTATACTGCTCCATTCTAGTTAAATACTGTTGCAGAGCACGTTGGTACACTCTGGTCTTATTAACGGGGGCTAAATCATTACGGTCTACGTATCATATACGTTACATTTCGTCGTCTAAATCTCTCAAGTTATTATTGATCGCCTCAAGTGGGCTATACGTGGAAGTCTGTTTCAAACCCTATAATAACCGAGGATCCATTAAAATCATTTTTTGGTCATGTTTATAGACCTAATTCACCACCTAGAACACTTAATATAGGTTTGATCAAAGCACCTATGAATCCACCAGTTTGTAAAATTGCTTTCCTCTGCGTAAGAGTCGGTTTCTTTTTAGTGAGGAGTCTTAGCTTGTTCTTGTGTCGACGTAGCTCGCACTTCTGATGATGAGTGAGTCTAACATTACCTTTTAATATGTTATGACAACACTCGCATAAAAAGCGAATGAGTTCTGGAGAGGCCGTTTTCAATATGGTTCTTAAACCACTCGGCGTGGCAGGCCGCAGACATTTCAACATTTCACCGTGTCGTCCAAGTGAAGATTCCATTCTATTACTTCGGAACGTAGACGATTTGTCTCTCCCCTGGAAATATCTTTGTTCTCAGCCTTACATAATCCGGTGTTTCATGTCGAAGGTCCACCAGCAAATAACAGTGGGGAGACGCTGTCGCGTCCTTAAAACTCTCTTGGAGGTACGCCACTTGACCCGGGTTTATTTGTTTAGCCAGATTGGTAATTTGACTTCCGTCTCTCGGATTCTTGAAAAGGACTATATAATGAGTATTGACGCTTATAGTTCGATGTTCCTTATTTTTTTCCAAATAGACTTTGAACAATGTAGATCACGCTCATATCTCTGCGATGACTACCTTTGGTGAATAATTTTGTCACCCTCTCATCCGTTTCCGACATAAAGTCGTCGAGGATGATGAGTCTTCTCTTCTTACCCCCTTCCAAGTTATCGATATCTGGTAGACCCTCGATAAATCTCACTTTCTCCATTGTCTCGTATATTGGTTGCCATTCCCCATAACACCATATAACTTCCTCGGGTACGGGGACAACTAGCTCTTTTAGGTTCTGTAGAAACGTTCGAACAAATACTGTTTTTCCACAACCTATGGGACCAGCAATCAGAGCCGTGAAGGGGAGTTTCTACCGAGGGTCCATCATCACTAATGACACTTTGATTGGGTATTAGCGCTTAAATCCCGCTGTCAGTCATTTCTTTGCTTCGCCTCCCATAGTAATGCGCTTTTCTGATTGGTTAATCCAACTATCAGTCATTTCTTTGCTCCGTCTCCCATACTAATGCTCTTCTCTGACTGGTTGATCCAGATATCAGACGATGGTGGGATAGTCACTCGCTGATTGGCTAAAATCTGTTGCCAGGTTATATTTAAAGTAGTTTCATGCGAGAATTTGTGTTATAAGTTTGTTTGATTCAAGAAAGGGCATACTACTATTCATTCTAGTGAATTGAGCTTACATTTTACACAGTAAGTTGGATTGTTTTCTCTTAAAGTATGTTAAGGCTTATCAATAATAGGTTATATTCAGTGTAGATGATTGAGACTATATTTTACGCTGTAAGTTGGATTGTTTTCTCTTAAAGTATGGTAAGGCTTATCGATAAAATGTTTTTTTAATTTATAGATGTGTTTAAAGTAGTTAAGCTAAGTATTGTTGATTGTATTATACCTTCGTCATTTCTTATTGGTTGATTAAACTAAGTATTTTAAGGCTTGTTATTAAATGTTATTAAATGTTATTAACATGTTTTTAAGGTAGGTATGTAAACTATCATTGACAAAGGGTTATTTATTTTTCCTCCAGATGGTTTCTAACTACGAAGTAGCTCCTGGAGAACATCAGTGTTCATTGTGTCCAAAGATGTTTAAATGGCGCAAAAATGTGTTGCAACACACTCGAGCTGCTCATCGACTTATACGTCATGCTTGTCCCTTTGTCAACGCACGTATACCAGTCGAAGTTCTTTAGCCAGCCATAGGAGACTAAAACATTCTACAACAACACCAGCTTCACCAGTGGCACCGTCTACCTCGCTAGTTTCACCCTCGATACCTGCTAAAACAACAACTTCAGACTCGGTATCTGCTAAAATACAAACTTCATCGCCACGGGTTGCCCCTTCACCAGCGACCAAACGAAAGCTAGACGAGGAATATTCACCTCCAAGTAAAAAAACACAAGGCTGATAACCCTTTAGTACATAGTCTAGAGGGGGTGATCAGAAGACTCAGAGAGGAAGGACATACGTCTAGGCGGGAAAAAGCCTCTAAGTTCAACCAGTGTCTCACGTTCATGATGAATACAAAATGTATTCACTCACTAAACACCCATTCATTTATCATTACCACAGAAAGATCTTGATTTCTGTGGTCTATATTGTGTTTATTATATAATTTTAAAGTGTCGTGGTGCCAGTTTTAACAGAATTCTCATGCCTTTTTCAACGAGACAACATATTAACGACCGTATCATTTATCGGTTGATGACGCCATGGATACATTGGCTTCGTGGAACAAACTTCTCATAACTCATCAAAGACGGCGGCTCTCCAAACATGTCTCAACACGTCCAATGACGTATTGCATTAGTTACTATAAATAGAACGTATTTCATTGGTTACTATAAATAGAACGTATTGGATTGGTTACTACAAATAGACTGGCCACGCCTCCCTTGTTACAAGGCATAAAGAGCAGTCGTTCTCCAGTCGGACAGTGACATTTTTTATTATTTAGTCTGTGGGATTTTTATTATTTAGTCTATACACATGACTATGTTGTTATATGTGTACTTTTTCATTGTTTTGAATTCCTATTTGCACTATTTAAATCAGCACTGTTCAATTATAAATATTTGAATGTGTAACATGTGATGCCTACGTTAACGTATTAAAGTAAATTTATGTTTCATTGTGAAAATAACAATTATATATAAAAAATATATTTGTTTGTTTTTTATTTGACTTGTTTTAATTTATTTAATTTTAAATTATTTTGTTGTATTAAAATAAACAACAGTATAGAATCTATGCTAAAAAAAAAAAATAAGGTTCTACTTACGGTTTGTAAAGAAATTCACTTGTACAGCCAAGCACACTATTGCTTGAGTTACAGCCAAGACACTCGTTGAAACTGTTTCAGAGATTTTTATGAAAATATTTGGCTTGCTGCTTGAATCTACTTATATACAGTTCTAACCTCTTTGTTCGATCAAAGTTGTACTCTCCAGTACAACCCTCTCACATTAAAACAGCCGCCCCGTGAATTTCCCCTGATAATGGACAATCCAGCTACAAGGAAGATGACAGTGGTCACTAGCTGGATCAGATGTAAAGTTGATCGCTCCGTGAAATTCTAATACACACCAACTTCTAACCTACTACGACTCCAACTTCTAACTTACTCCAACTTCTAACCTACTACAACAATAACAATTACTACTAGACATGACAGCTACTTCTGTCCCCTGTCAAAATAAACACTAATATAAAAATACTACTCACTTCCCCTGGTAAGTGATATTCCGTCATTCGGATGTTAGTCATTAACGTGATCCTGGTCAGTCTTGCACTCAAATTTTCACAGACAAATAGAGTCTTTGATCATAACAGGTCCCCCACCGCGAGAGCTCACCCCGAGAGGTCACCCCGACGAGAGGTCAGAGGTCACCAGGTAGACTTTCATATAACGAAAAATGTAGACTTTCATATAAGAAAAACGGCTGGCAGCACAAAAATGTGGCGCTAGACTATTTATGAAAGGAATATGGTGCTGCCGGAAGATCTTTTACCCGTCCAATTACTGAATATACACTACTTTCACGTGAATATTCTTATTCTAGCTCACTGGTTCTGTCTTTCTCTCCTTGTGCTTGAGAGTACGTTTCTCTCTCTAAGCGTTTCTTTACTTCTGGTCGTCTTAGCTATCGCCGTTCCGGCTTGTTACACTACTCATCTTGTATCCATTGCTTATCTAAGCTCTGGACTCTGGTTGACTTAGCTATCACCATTCTGGCTTGTTACGCTACTCATCCTGAATACATTGCTTATATAAGGTTGCGCCCCGACATGGACGGAGGAACTGTTTAGTCGCCTAAATGAAACAAGACCTGTTACATATGTGCTGAAGGACGATAAGGATTATTAGATATAGGGATCGTTCTACGCGCAAGAAATTCAAAAAGTTGGATGCAAACGCGAGTACAGGGTTGAGAGCGTTATAGATGATCGTCAGACAGCGGTTGGACGAAAGGAAAGTTTAGACAAGTGGTTTGCTTACGATTCCTCATTCAAAAGTTGGATACCTAGTGGGGATATTGTCACATACAAAAACTAGAGATGGCCAAAAAGGGTGAAATTTTCAAAGAGCCCGTTTTGCGAGCCCTGAAACCGAGAACGGTGAGAACCTCGTTCGGTATTTGGGGAACTGCTCCCGCCATTGGAGATTGTCTTTATTTGTCAAATGGTGATTGTTTATGCCGTTGCTGCGGTCTCGCTGTTGAATCTGACCACCGAAAAGCCAGACGCGAATGACGGAAAACTGTGAATAGCCCTACAGAGCAACTGTTTGGGTTACATTCTCCTGAATCCAAAAGGAAAATGTGAGATCATACAATATATAAAAAAAATTTCGCTTTAAAGGTATGATCTAATAAGTATATACTACTCACTAGGAAACATTACAGCAGCAGAGGCCAACAGCAGAGCAAAAGACGGCAAATTATATCTTCCCTCGACGCTGGAAGCCAATAATGACTAAGGAAAAAAGAAGACTCTGATTCTCAGCAGTAATCAAAACTAAAGTAATCATTTAAAAAATTACTATAATTTCGCTAAAAACGACTTTCCACAATTCTAATTGCCATGATCAGAAACACCATTCTACAGTGGGAGTTAAAATAATATGGCCACGTCAACGGACCAATCGGACTGGAAAAAACAATAATGAAAGTTATGGTGCCTTGGCGAGGTATAAAGGGCAGACCATGAAGAAGATGGTTTCAAGACATCAAGAAGACCTTGAACATGCAACAGAAGTGGGAGATCTGGCTTGAGACAGAGATTCTTACAGATGGTCTGTGGTGAACGCAATGTTTTGCAAAGGACATGCGACCTGATAATGATAATTCATGTTAACTACTGTCATTTTTAGCATTCATTTTTTACTATATGGTCAATACAAGAGAAATACCAGTGGACGAAGAGCTAAGACAAAGATGATGGCGCTGGATAGGGGACACAATGCGGAAGTCAACTGAGAGTATTACACGACTAGCTTTGTTTTTCGGAATCAAAACAGGAGCCAAAGAGAAAGGCCAAAACATACTTGGAGAAGACAAGTGGAAGCTGAGAAACAGCGGATGGTGAAAACATGGAACGAACTTAAAAGAATGGCAGGAAACAGGACAGCTTGGAATGTGTTATTTTTAAATCTATGCTCCACTGGGAGTTGAAAGGAAGAAGTAGAGCAAGAAGACTCATATTAATTACTATAAACAAAAAATTCATTATGTAACCATCTAGAATAATATTAATAGTTAAATAAATTATCAAAATTAAACAATAAGCGATTCCAGATAGACAAATTTGTACATATCAAAATCATCTCTTTCTTTTGAACAAAGCATACAAACTTCAAAATCAAAACATAGTGAAAATAGACAAGTGATTCAAACAGCTCTCCAAAATCAGTATCACATTCATGCCAATAAATAACCCAAATGTCAATGTTAAAGACATGAAACATATTTTAAAAAAGACATTAAACATCTGTTTAAAGTATGCACACAACATAGTAGGCATGTAGATAGTGTTTGTTATGTTCCACTGTTTGAAACGCTATCACCATACTTTGTGGGAGTGTACGTTACACCCCAAATCCTGGCTCCTTGCTACCAGCTTTACCGCAGCACTACAATTATTTGCCTGTTCCATAAACATGGCCCCCGATAGAGAAAGATCGTTGCATGAACCAACACACAGCTCTGATCACAGGCCGTGCTACGTAGTTCCTGCACGTGTGTCAGGATTCCCGTCGCATTTTCTCGAGGAGGATAATGGATTACCTATGGGTTTCTCTGTTGTGCAATGATGATGGTCTTAACATGAATCAAACAAACCAAACACGTTATAGAAGTAACATTTATTAACATGTGTATATAGACTAAAGATCAAAAGTTCATAAAGAAAAGAATCACTGGTACGAGAAACAGCCATTTATGATTATTAATAAATCAATTTTTACAGTTTCAGGCTTACAAATTATCAAGGAAATAATCAAACCATGGGAAAGATTTTTGGAAACAGCTTCTCCGAAAATGTGAGCGTATCTAGGACACTTCTTCCTGAGATCAACACATTGTACCCGAGTCTTACAACCACAAACTTGTACCCTACTCCAGCTTTTACTTCAGATATTGGAACACGGATGTCGCTTCAACGGCAACCTCTGTTGCTGACGCTGGCACACTATGATGGAAGATTAGGGAACCATATGTTTAAGTACGCCTCTCTGATTGGCATCTCGAGAACCTTAAAACGAAAACCTTTCTTTCACCCGGAGACAGAGTTGGACTTCGCATTTGAATTGCGGCACTTGGCGGAAATACCTGATTATAAGAAGTAATGAATTGATCTGCCATTCTCTGTCTATCTACATGTTTACCAAACTTTATATGCCAATTTAACTGTCTGTTGGTTCATATCTCTCTGTCTCTACATGTCTACAGTGTTTACTTTGTCACAGTCTTACAGATGATTGTGGTTATTGATGGTGATGGCAATAGTAATAGTAATGATAGTCACTATTGATGGCGATTGTAATAGTAATAGTAATGATAGTCACTATTGATGGCGATTGTAATAGTAATAGTAATGATAGTCACTATTGATGGCGATTGTAATAGTAATAGTATTGATAGTCACTATTGATGGTGATTGTAATAGTAATGATAGTCTTTAATGATGGTGATGGTAATAATTTTAATTGTATTTATTGATGATGATGGTAGTAGTAATGATCGTGTTCATGATGGTGGTTGTAGTAGTATTGATAGTTATCGATGAATGTGATAGTAGTAATGATAGTTATTATTCATGGTACTGGTGATAATAATTAATGCTAGTCAGTGGAGAACCGTCTTTGTGTGAGGCATGTGCGGCGGACTCTCAGTTTAAATTACTAATAATTATTACTGATAGCATGCTATTAGTTAGTTAAGTATTTTAAAAGTTTGCAACAAAACTAAATGATAAATCTGCATACATTGCCACCTTGATACCGTATGTTACTTCAGTAACTAGGTCGTTGATGTAGACTAGAAAATGTGTTGGCGATAGTACCCCTCCCTGTGGGTCGCTTGGCGCAGTAGGACTTTCTTATATTTAAAACAACACAGTTGCACTCCGACTCTCCTTTAATGCAGGTATGCTTGGACCCATTTGCACATCCTGCCATTTACTCCATTATTTCTCAGTTTCTTCAAAGGGCCTTTCTTCCATACCTTATCAAATGCTTTCTTTAGGTCTATCCATACTGCTAGTACCAGTTTCATTTCTTGGAACGTGTCCTCAATTTCCTGGAAAAGATAGGTTGCCTGATCTTCTGTAGAGTAACACTTACTAAAGCCTGCTTACTGCGGCACAAGGAAGTTTTCACTTTCTAGTTACTACCAGTATGGTTTGTAGTGTTTCCGTGCATCTCTAGGTATTGTTTCACTGGCAGCGTGTAGTATAAGACTACTGAAATCAACAACTATTTTGTTGATGTCTCTGTCTATATTTAGATCTTTAGTTAGTACACTGGTGTATTTTTGATACATTTTGCGGTCTGCCTTTTTCTAATTCTATCTAGAGTGTGTTGCTCCCCTTGTTTAATATTCCAATCCTAGTCTGGTAAGTGGAAAAGAAGGTCTAGTGTAGATGTTGTATGCCATGATGATCTGGAATAGAATGTTGGTGGATCTGTTGTCTGGTTTAGAATATAAGTCTATTGCCGTCCTGCCAATTTTCAAGTTCTTCACCTCTCTTGTCCATATGTTCATAGCCCCAGCACTGTGAATGGCTGTTAAAGTCTTCACATAAATCATTCTTTCTTTTAATGAAATTATGTCTAGCGCCACTGGATGGTCGCTCGGACAGTCGTAGCTGAGTAAATGAAAGTCTGTATTTTCTGTCGTGAGGTGCACTATCTGATATTCAGCCACGTCCATATACACTTCTAGCTAAGATACTTTGACGTTGTTCTTTACAAGTGTCAATATTCCGAACTTTTGTCTGTCTTTTCTGTCAGATAGGTAACAATGGTATCAGCTAGTCTTCAAGGTTATGTCTTTGTTTAGATGGGTTTCCTACACACAACATATGCTTAGTTGGTCTTCACGTAGCATATTTTCTTTTATACTATACTTTTTTCTTTTACTTTAATGTTTTCAGGATTGCAGTGTAATAATTTAAGTGGTCTTTTCAATGTCAGAATAAAGATGGTGAGATAGAAGTATTAGCATAACAGTGTCACAATAGAGGTGGTGGAATAATTGAATTAGAATATAAGTGTCACAAAAGAACTGGCGGGATCGAAGTATTAGAATAAAAGTGTCACAATAGATGTGGTTGGATAGAAGAATTATAATAAAAATATCACAATCAAAGTTGTGGGATAGAAGAATTAAAATAAAAGTGTCACAATAGATGTGATGAGAAAGAAGTATTCGAATAAAAGTGTCACAATAGAAGTGGTGGGTAGAAGAATTAGAATAGAAGTGTCACTATAGAAATGGTTGGATCGAAGTATTAGAATAAAAGTGTCACAATAGAAGTGATGGAATATAAGAATTAGAATAAAAGTGTCACAATAAAAGTGGTGGGATTGACGTGTTAGAATAAAAATGTCACACTAAAACTGGTTGGATAGAAGTGTTAGAATAAAAGTGTCACACTAAAACTGGTTGGATAGAAGTGTTGGAATAAAATTGTCACACTAAAACTGATGGGATAGAAGTTGTAGAATAAAAGTGTCACACTAAAACTGGTGGGATAGAAGTGTTGGAATAAAAGTGTCACACTAAAACTGGTGGGATAGAAGAATTAGAATAAAAGTGTCACACTAAAACTGGTGGGATAGAAGAATTAGAATAAAAGTGTCACAAGTGAACTGGTGCGATAGAAGAATTAGAATAAAAGTGTCACACTAAAACTGGTGGGATAGAAGAATTAGAATAAAAGTGTCACAAGTGAAGTGGTGGGATTGACGTGTTATAATAAAAATGTCACACTAGAAGTGATGGGATAGAAGTGTTATAATAAAAATGTCACACTAGAAGTGGTGGTATAGAAGTGTTATAATAAAAATGTCACACTAGAAGTGGTGGGATAGAAGTGTTATAATAAAAATGTCACACTAGAAGTGGTGGGATAGAAGTGTTATAATAAAAATGTCACACTAGAAGTGGTGGGATAGAAGTGTTATAATAAAAATGTCACAATAAAAGTGGTGGGATAGAAGTGTTATAATAAAAATGTCACACTAAAAGTGGTGGGATAGAAGTGTTATAATAAAAATGTCACACTAGAAGTGGTGGGATAGAAGTGTATAATAAAAATGTTACAATAAAAGTAGTGGGATAGAAGTGTTATAATAAAAATGTCACAATAAAAGTGGTGGGATAGAAGTGTTAGAATACAAATGTCACAATTGAAGTGGTGGGATATAAATGTTAAAATTTAAACGGTCACATTTAAAGTGGTGGGATAGAAGTGTTAGAATAAAATGTCAGAATTGAAGTGGTGGGATAGAAGTGTTAGAATAAAAATGTCACAATTGAAGTGGTGAGATAGAAGTGTCAGAACAAAATGTCACAATCGATGTGGTGAGATAGAAGTGTTAGAACAAAATGTCACAATCGAAGTGGTGAGATAGAAGTGTTAGAACAAAATGTCACAATCGAAGTGGTGAGATAGAAGTGTTAGAACAAAATGTCACAATCGAAGTGGTGAGATAGAAGTGTTAGAACAAAATGTCACAATCGATGTGGTGAGATAGAAGTGTTAGAACAAAATGTCACAATAGAAGTGGTGAGATAGAAGTGTTAGAACAAAATGTCACAATCGATGTGGTGAGATAGAAGTGTTAGAACAAAATGTCACAATCGATGTGGTGAGATAGAAGTGTTAGAACAAAATGTCACAATAGAAGTGGTGGGCGCTATAGGTAGCCCAGAATCGTTGAAGCACGAAGAAAGTGTGTTGCAGGAAAAGATAGATCAACTATGGATTTTTTACGTATTAAGGCCGGCTGGCAGAAAGGAATTACCTCTGTTTTGAGCTCACGCTTTCAGCTTGGAGAGCAGAGATGGTTGTGGTCAGAATGGCGTCAGCCATCTATAGCTCGTATAGGTGTAGACCTCCCTGTTGTTGGTGTTTTCTGGGATTTCCCTCTCTACCCTTCTGGCCTTACTACTGCAATAGGTTACGGATCAACCCACTCTGATGACGCATGCTTCACACGTGGGATGAAATTTTGTGTACAAATTAGACTCCCGCAAACACAATATAGCTCCAGCCACAGCCATCTATAGTTTTGCTAATACCTGCGGGCTGAAAGGAGGATCCAGAAATCAACCAAAGCTTGTGACGTTTTCAGCTATGCGAGCTATAGACGGCTGACGTCATTTTATCCACAACCGCCCCTGCTGGAAATGCTGAGAACGTCACAAACGTTGGTGATTCCTTTCAGCTCGCGGGCCTTATAAATAATATAGATGGCTGTGGTTGAGCTAAGCAAGATTAACTGTTGTCATCATTGCCAGCCGTAGAGTGCTATTCCATTCTAGTGACAAAACGTTGTGCCAAATAGTGCGAGTTCAAATCTTTGTTGAGCTAGCAGTTTTTTTTTAAATTTCTGTTAATTGATTAGTTTCCTAACTGTTGATCAAATAAAAAATAGTAGAATCATTTATATATACTTCTATTTATTGTCAGGATGACTGGTATAGTTTGTTACTAGTTATAGGTATAGGGTATTACCGACAATAGGTACAAATGGTAACAAATCTATCTATCTTTCGTTCGCCCGAAGTATTGTCTATATCTGCAATGTCGTTTCCTGTATAAATTTTACAGTCTTTTGTAATTCTTGCAGTGGCCCATATAGTTTTGTCTGTAGTGTTGTATCTATGGGCCAATGGATTTTCCTTAATCTACTATATTCAGTGCAGTTTTTAAGTATGTGTTCTGCACTCTGGGGCGTCTGTCCATATGCACAAGTAGATGAGGTGCCGATCTTGAATTTTGTATACATGTGACTATGGAGTCGATTGTGTCCTGTTCTGAGGCATATATTGATAACATGTTCATATCTATTCATGTTATGAAAGGAATCCTGATTTGGGACTTGTGGTCCTCTGATTGATTTGATTATCTGTTTCTTATGATGGTATGTAACCGGTGTATCTAGTTGTGTGCCCATTGAACCTTCCTTTGCCAACTGATCTGTTTTCTCATTTCTTCGTATTCCACAGTGAGATGGGATCCACTGCAGGGCAACCCTGTGGTGCTTGCAGAGTTCAGTCAATAAGGTCTGCAGATGTAGTAATTTTTTGAATTGTAGTGCCTGGAGTACTGATCTTGCATCTGTCAAAAAACTACAGGCTACGGGCTAAGATTACTGTTCAGCAGTTTTTCTATTGCCAACTTTATTGCTTGTATTTCTGCATCATAATTGTGACAATATTTCCCTGTTGCTATTTTATTCATATCCTTAGTGTTATTTGGGTACTCTATATATGTACCTGCTCCTCCATTCTTTACTGCATTCTGTGCTGATTCATCTGTGTACACACGAATCCAGGGGTCTTGTGGGTATTCTTTATCCATGGAAACTGAGAGTTATTGTTTTTCGCTGTAGACTAATCTGTTCCTCTTTGTCAACTATTCCTTTCACTTCTGTCCGTATTTGAACTGATAATCCTGATTCCTCTGTCCAGATGGTCTGTTCTGGTATGGGCAGTAGGGGGTTAACAACTCTTGGCATGTCTGATGTTTGTCTACTAATAGCTTGGCTTGGTGGATAAAACTGCTTCTCTTAAGTCGTCCCAATGCAAGGTATTGGAATCGGACCTTCATAAGATGTCTCGTCATGCAAGCAAATTTTTCTGCCTGTATCAGCACCTTTGTGTCCCTCCGTTCTCTCAGTGCTTGATTGTTCTCTCAATTGTTCCACAATTTCTCCATCTCCAATATTGGTGTTAATTTCATTGCTCCTGTGATGACCCTAAGTGCCTGGTTTTGTACTTTATCCAGTTCTTGCAGTGTGGTGTTTGATGCTGAGCACCATGCAGATGATCCATATTCTAAATGTGGGCATATACTCTGTTGGTAAACTTTACTAAGTATTTTCCCACTCGAACCCCATCTGGTTCCACACATCTTTCTTTGAATAACCAATTTCCTCCTAACTTTTTGGGTTGCCTTATTTATCTGCTGTTTCCAAGATAGTTTGTTATCAAATATAACTACGAGATACATACCTTGTATGTTTTCTTTCACAGGCTTATTGTTTATGTAGATGGCCACTGCTTCTACCATCTTCATCTATCCATGATGCTAGTACCAGTTTCTTTTCTTGAAACGCATCCTCAATTTACTGGGAAAGATAGGTTGCCTGATCTTCGGTAGAGTAACACTGTCTAAAGCCTGCTTGTTGTGGAACAAGGAGATTTTCACTTTCCAGGTATCACTGCAGTCTGAAATTGATAATACGTTCCATTGTTTTACACAAACAGCTTGTAAGGCTGATTGGTCTATAGCTGGATGTCGTTGAACCATCTTTTCCTGGCTTTAGTAATGGTATCATAATTGCTTCTCTCCATGCCTGTGGCACTCTACCTGTGATCCAGCAAATGTTGTAGATCTGCAGTAGTTGTGCTTTAGCTGTAGTTCTCAAGGTCTTAATCATTTCATGAGACACTCCATCACTGCCTGGTGACTTTTTCAATTTTAATTTGGATATTGCCAGCTCTAGCTCTCTTTGTGTAATGGGTATTTCCATGACTTCATGTGCGGTCTCTTCTTGTCTTGCATTTTGTTGTTTTAAACGGGTCTCTTGTCGTTTCTCTAGGCTAATTTCAATATTATTGTCATTTGCAAAGGAGTCTGCAGTAGTATAGTGGGGTCCATTTGCTCGTATTTAGGCGCTAAATTAACAAAGATATATAGTAGGCGCATTTCACGCCTAATGTACACGAGAGACAGGGGGAGTTAACCGTGACATTTCGTGTCGGGATGTTGACTGCTAGTCCTGGTGATCCTGGAAGTGACCTGTTTATGTCTGCTTTGTGCTTGACTTTGGCGTTCTTCATGTACTTACTCGATAGTGATAGGTTAGTAGATTATACAACATCAATGAAAAAACGATCAATATAAAACAGAAAACAAAAGATATATTTTATTCTTTTATTATCTCAATAGGTGTATAACATACAGTGGATATTATATAACATCACAAAAATATATAGTTCAAGGATAACATTTATTTATAGCTATGTAGTTGGGTGTCTGCTTAGCTCTGTCATAAATGAAGCATAAGGGGTGAAGCTGTTAGAGATTACTGGTCACTCTAAACTGGTAGTGTAAAGAGTTAAATATGTTCCTCGGTGTTAGCGGTTCGCTATCTCTCTCTCTCGCTATCTCTCTCTCCCTCTCCATCGCTCTCTCTCTCCCTCTCCATCTCTGTCTCTTTCGCTCTCGCTATCGCTCTCTCCTTCGCTGTCTCTATCTCTCACTATCTTTCTCCCTTTCAATTGCTCTCTCCCTCGCCCCCTCTCCGTCTTTGTCTCTCTCGCTATCTCTCTCCCTCTCCATCGCTCTCTCTCTCCATCTCTGTCTCTTTCGCTCTCGCTATCTCTCTCTCCTTCGCTGTCTCTATCTCTCGTTATCTTTCTCCCTCTCAATCGCTCTCTCTCGCTCCCTCTCCAGCTCTGTCTCTTTCGCTCTCGCTATCTCTCTCTCTCTTTCCATCTCTGTCTCATTCGCTCTCGCTATCTCTCACTCCCCCTCTCCATCACTGTCTCTTTCGCTCTCGCTCGTTCTCTCTCCCTCTCCATTCTCTCTCTCCCTCCGCTCTCGCTATCTCTCTCCCTCTCTCCTTCGTTGTCTCTCTCTCGCTCCCACTCCATCTCTGTCTCTTTCGCTCTCGCTATCTCTCTCTCTCCTTCGCTGTCTCAATCTCTCGCTATCTCTCTCCCTCCATCTCCATCGCTCTCTCTCGCTATCTCTCTCTCTCGGTACCTCTCTATCTCTCCCTCTCCATTGCTGTCTCTCTCACTCATTCTCTCTCGGTCTTTCTGCCTCGCCATCTCTGTCTCTCTCGCTATCTCTCTCCCTCTCCATCGTGTTTCTCTCTCTCCCTCTCCATCTTTCTCGCCTATCCTCTCTTAGACGTCTAACCTGTCAGGCCATCCTCCCTCCTCTCCCTTTATCTCTCCCACATCGTTCCGCCCTCCCGCATATTTTTAGCGTCCCTCCTATTGTAACACTTGATTATTCTCACCCTTTATGCCTAGCACCTCGCCTTCCTTCTCGTAGACTTCTCTGTATCTCTCTCTCGCTCTCTTTCTCGCTCTCGCTCTCTCTCTCTCTCTCTCTCTTCCAACCCCTACTAGACTTCTTTCCTACCATTCGTACTTTATACACATCACCATTAATACAACTGAAATTCATTTAATGATAACCTACCACATCGTTATGAGATAAGAGAAAAACAGAAAAAATATTCAACTTACACCGTAAAATATACCACTACAACACAGACCGCTAGACTAAACAGTACTATGAAAATAAACTTCCGTGAATTAATCGCGCTTATAACATGAAGTTTCACATGCCACTAGTTTAAATATAATCTGGTAAATAAAAGTTGGACGACACTATTCCATCCTCGACTAACATCTAGGTTAACCAATCAGAGAAGAGGATTTCTATCGGACACCCATCAACGAAATGACTGACCTTTGTATTAACCAATCAGGGAAGAGGATTTCTATCCGACACCCACCAACGAAATGACTGACCTCTGGATTAACTAATCAGAGAAGAGGATTACTGTTATCGTGATAACTGACCTCATTATCCCCATAGCAGAAAAAATTAGGCTCAAATTCAAAAAGGCGACATAAATAACCCTAAAAATCTACTCCCATACTCATCCTAGTTCGAAACATCGAACTGATAGTTATATTCAAAGTCCCAAAAGTTACGCCAAATCGCAAACATTTTACTACCAGAACACACAAATGTAGGCTCATAATAAAAAAATTGACCTAAAAATCACAACGAGCTACTCACATAGTCATAATAGTTAGACACAATGATCAGGAAGTTATATTCAAGGTCCAAAAAAGTTAGGCCAAATCACAAAAGTTTAACCACAGAACAAGAAAATAAAGGTTCATATTTAAAAAGTCGACCTCAAAACCCTAAAAAGCTACTCATATAATCATAATAGTTAGACACAATGAGCAGGAAGTTATATTCAAGGTACAAAAAATTAGACCGAATCGCAAACATTTTATCCCGATAACAAAAAAAATTAGGCTCAAATTCAAAAAGGCGACATAAAAATCTACTCCCACACTCATACTACGTAGGGAGGTAAAAAAGTAATGCACACCAATTTTTTTCTCGGAAACTATTCGTGCAAAATGTGTGAAATTTTCACAGATTGTAGCTGAACATCCCTTTTACACTACCTATTTTTCAACATAATCTCCGTCCAAGCGTATTGCCTTACGCCAACGCGAAACTAGGTCATGAATGCCTCGTTTGTACCATGTTTTGTCCTGCTCGCGTAGCCATTTTTTAACTGCACGGATCACACTCATCATTGTCAAAGTGTGTCCCACGCAGGAATTTTTTGAGTGGTCCAAACAGATGGAAATCTGAGGGAGCCAGATCAGGGCTGTAAGGAGGATGGGGCAGTACAGTCCAACCAAATTTGTTGATTGCTTCCCGTGTTACCAGACTTGTGTGAGGGCGTGCATTGTCATGTTGAAGCAACAAATCTGCAGATGGCTTATTAGGCCGAACTCTGTGGAACCGATTTTTGAGTTTTGTCAGTGTATTGATGTAAGCTGTCGAGTTGATTGTCTCACCTCTTGTCATTACATCAACAAGAATCACACCATCAATGTCCCAGAAGACAGTGATCATCACCTTTCCGGCTGATGGAGATGTTTTGAATTTTTTTCTTTTTGGTGACTGCGGATGATGCCATTCCATTGACTGCATTTTTGTTTCAGGCTCATAATAATGTGCCCACGTTTCGTCACCGGTAACAATTTTTGACAAAAACATTTCTCCTTCAACACCGAAACGCTCCAACAATTCAGAACAGAATGTTTTCCTTTGAACTCTGTGATCATTTGTTAGGCACCGAGGAACCCATCGAGCGCAAATCTTTGAAAATCCGAGAGTTTTAAAAATTGCGATTGCACTTCCCTTGCTGACTGTAAGCTGCAATGCCAATTGCTGACTAGTGATACGCCTATCCTTACGAATAATGGCATCAGCCCGGTTTAACATGTCTGTTCTGGAAGCCGAGGCAACACGCCCAGAAAGCGCTAAATCAACAAGCTCCACTCGTACACTTTCTGCAGCTTTAATTCTCTGAACCCAGCGACTAACTGTGCTCCTATCGACTGCAGAACATTTGTACACTGCACACAGTTGTTTATGAATGTTTGTCACAGTTTCTTTTTCCGCAACCAGAAATTCTATGACAATTCGCTGTTTGTAACGGACATTGTTGACAAGCTCCATTTTAACGGTTCATAGATTGCGTAATATTTATCAGAATGCTGTGCAATTTGGTACACATAATTGGAACATGTTATGTTCCAAGTGTGCAAAATTTCATACTCCTATCTTTATTATTAGCCGAGAAAAAAATGTGTGTGCATTACTTTTTGACCTCCCGTATTAGTTAGAAACATCGAACAGATAGTTATTTTCAAAGTCCCAAAAGTTACGCCAAATCGCGAACATTTTACTACCAGAACACACAAATGTAGGCTCATAATAAAAAAGTCGACCTAAAAATCACAAAGAGCTACTCACATAGTCATAATAGTTAGACACAACGACCAGGAAGTTATATTCAAGGTCCAAAAAAATTAGGCCAAATCACAAAAGTTTAACCACAGAACACGAAAATAAAGGTTTATATTTAAAAAGTCGACATCAAAACCCTAAAAAGCTACTCATATAGTCATAATAGTTAGACACAATGAGCAGGAAGTTATATTCAAGGGCCAAAAAATGAGACCGAATCGCAAACATTTTATCCCCATAACAGAAAAAATTAGGCTCTAATTTTAAAAAAAATCTAAAAATTAGTAAAATGTTTGGGATTTGGCGTAACTTTTGGGAATTTGAATATAACTATCAGTTCGATGTCTCTAACTAGGATGATTATGGGCGTAGATTTTTAGGGTTATTTATGTCGCCTTTTTTTAATTTGAGCCTAATTTTTTCTGTTATGGGGATAATGAGGTCAGTTATCACGATAGCAGTAATCCTCTTCTCTGATTAGTTAATCCAGAGGTCAGTCATTTCGTTGGTGGGTGTCGGATAGAAATCCTCTTCTCTAATTGGTTAATCCAAAGGTCAGTCATTTCATTGATGGGTGTCCGATAGAAATCCTCTTCTCTGATTGGTTAACCTAGATGTTAGTCGAGGATAGATTAGTGTCGTCCAACTTTTATTTAGATTATATTTAAACAAGTCGCATGTGAAACTTCGTGTTATAAGCGCGATTGATTCACGGAAGTTTATTTTCATAGTACTGTTCAGTCTAGCGGTCTTGTTGTAGTGGTATATTTTACGGTGTAAGTTGAATTTTTTTCTGTTTTTCTCATATCTCATAACGATGTGGTAGGTTATCATTAAAGGAATTTCAGTTGTATTAATAGTGATGTGTATAAAGTACGAATGGTAGGAAATAAGTCTAGTAGGGGTTAGAAGAGAGATAGAGCGAGAGCGAGAGAGAGAGAGAGAGAGAGCGAGAGAGAGATACAGAGAAGTCTAGGAGAAGGAAGGCGAGGTGCTAGGCATAAAGGGTGAGAATAATCAAGTGTTACAATAGGAGGGACGCTAAAAATATGCGGGAGGGCGGAACGATGTGGGAGAGATAAAGGGAGAGGAGGGAGGATGGCCTGATAGGTTAGACGTCTAAGAGAAGATAGGCGAGAAAGATGGAGAGGGAGAGAGAGAAAACACGATGGAGATGGAGAGAGATAGCGAGAGAGACAGAGATGGCGAGGCAGAAAGACCGAGAGAGAATGAGCGAGAGAGACAGCAATGGAGAGGGAGAGAGAGAGATACCGAGAGAGAGAGATAGCGAGAGAGAGAGCGATGGAGAGGGAGGGAGAGAGATAGCGAGAGATAGAGACAGCGAAGGAGAGAGATAGATAGCGAGATAGCGAGAGCGAAAGAGACAGAGATGGAGAGGGAGCGAGAGAAAGAGAGACAGCGAAGGAGACAGATAGAGATAGCGAGAGCGAAGGGAGAGAGAGAGAATGGAAAGGGAGAGAGAACGAGCGAGAGCGAATGAGACAGTGATGGAGAGGGAGAGTGAGAGATAGCGAGAGCGAAAGAGACAGAGATGGAAAGAGAGAGAGAGAGAGATAACGAGAGCGAAAGAGACAGAGCTGGTGAGGGAGCGAGAGAGAGCGATGGAGAGGGAGAGAGATGGCGAGAGATAGAGATAGCGAAGGAGAGAGAGATAGCGAGAGCGAAAGAGACAGAGATGGAGAGAGAGAGAGAGCGATGGAGATGGAGAGAGATAGCGAGAGAGACAAAGACGAAGAGGGAGCGAGAGAGAGAGCGATTGAGAGGGAGAAAGATATCGAGAGATAGAGACAGTGAAGGAGAGAGAGAGATAGCGAGAGCGAAAGAGACAGAGATGGAGAGAGAGAGAGCGATGGAGTGGGAGAGAGATAGCGAGCGAGAGAAAAAGACGGAGAGGGAGAGAGAATGATCGAAAGCGAAAGAGACAGCGATAGAGAGGGAGAGAGAGAGATAGCGAGAGAGAGATAGCGAACCACTAACACCGAGGAACATATTTATCTCTTTACACTACCAGTTTATAGTGACCAGTAATCTCTAACAGCTTCACCCCTTATGCTTCATTTATGACAGAGCTAAGCAGACACCCAACTACATAGCTATAAATAAATGTTATCCTTGAACTATATATTTTTGTGATGTTATATAATATCCACTGTATGTTATACACCTATTGAGATAATAAAAGAATAAAATATATCTTTTGTTTTCTGTTTTATATTGATCGTTTTTTCATTGATGTTGTATAATCTACTTAACCTATCACTATCGAGTAAGTACATGAAGAACGTCAAAGTCAGCACAAAGCAGACATAAACAGGTCACTTCCAGGGTCACCGGGACTAGCAGTCAACATCCCGACACGAAATGTCACGGTTAACTCCCCCTGTCTCTCGTGTACATTAGGCGTGAAATGCGCCTACTATATATCTTTGTTGATTTAGCGCCTAAATACGCGACAACTGGACCCTACTATACTACTGTCTGCAAAGTGATTTGCTGCATGCTTACCTGTTAGGATGTCTCCATCCTTCTTCAGAGTAATTTTGGTGTTCCTTTCTGTACCTTCATCATTCAGCTGTTTTACAAGCTTCCACACTTTTCTTGTGTCTTGTTCAAGATTCAAGGACTCTGTTTTCTCTTTCTAGCTTCTCCGTCTGGCTTGTAGTTTAGTCCTTTGAAATTTGGCTTTAGCATGCTGATAGTTATTGTGGTGTTCCTGGCAAGGGTTATTTTTTGCTTGCTTTCGAGATGTTTCCATGTCATTGTGCAGTTGTTCTAGTTCATTACTCTAGTGTAATTTGCAGTGTTTCTGTGCCTCTCTAGGTATTGTTTCACTGGCAGCTTGTATTATTAGTCTACTGAATTCATCAACTATTTTGTTGCTGTCTCTGTCTGTATTTAGATCTTTAGTCAGTACACTGGTGTAATGTTGATACATTTTCCAGTCTGCCTTTTTGTAATTCCATCTGGAGAGAGTGCTGCTCTCACTGACGGCCTCATTTTGCACCACTAAAAATACTAGCCGGTGGTCACTGCCTCCAAGTTGTTTCCCAACAATACGTGTGATATTCCAATCCAGGTCTGGTGAATGGAAAGCAAGGTCTGGTGTAGATGTGGTATGCCATGATCTGGAGTAGAATGTTGGTGGATCTATTGTCTGGTTTAATAATATAAGCCCATTGTCATCCTGCCAATTTTCAAGTTTTTCACCTCTCTTGTCCATATGTTCATAGCCCCAGCTCTGTGAATGGCTATTAAAGTCTCCACATACAATTATTCTTTCATTTAATGGTAACAAATTATAGGTACAGTTTGTAACTCATGATTGAATAAGTTTAGTTAATAACTAATTATAGGTATAGTTTGTAACTAATTATTGCTTCAGTTTTTAACTTTCTTTCTTTCATTCAGTCTTTATTTGTTATGGTTTATGCCCTTAGATGTCGCTGGCTGAAGTCGATAAGTTGTTTTCTATCAAGGGTTCTTTCTGTGAATGGTACATAGAGATATTGTATTGTTTTATTATGTCGTTAATTCCCACAGGGATTTGTTTCATTAAACCCTTATTGTTCATTATAAGCATTAACTACATCACTAAATAGAGGTAACTCCAGCGACAGTTTATTACTAATGGTTCATATAGTTTGTAAATAATGATTGACACATATTGTAACTCATGATCGTTAATTTCTAACTAATGATATCGTAACTAATTATTGGTTATGAAAGTTATCTTGGAGGGAAAAAATACATGATAAAAGATGCAAAGGAAGACTACGACTAACATGGACGAGTAGCATCAAAAGATGGACAAGCCAACCTATGACAACCAGCACCATCAAAGCAAGAGATAGAGCGAAATGGCACTCCATAGTAGCCAACCTTCGATGCGGAGATGGCACTCAATGAATGAATGACTAGTACAATTTGTAACTAATGATAGGTATGGTTTATAACTAATGACTGGTATATTACATAACTAATAATTCATATATCTGGTAACATGATTGATATCGTTTATAACTAATGACTGGTATATTATGTAACTAATAATTCATATAACTTGTAACATGATTGATATCGTTTATAACTAATGATTGGTACAGTTTTAAACCACAACATCTTTGTTTCAGGTGGCCAACATTATCAGAAACATTCTACGCAAAATATGACAAGGATCTAATTGAAAATTTATCCACCGAAAAATATAATCACATTAACGTTACGGTTGATGGCTACTTCCAATCATGGAAATACATCAAAGATATCACTGAAGAACTCAGAACTGAGTTTACTTTTAAACATTCGATTCTTCAAAGGAGAGATGCCGTACTTCAAATGCTTCTCCCGATTAATCGAAAAAGTGCTGTGTTAATTGGAGTTCATGTGAGACTACGGGGTCTCGATATTCTTAAACATATAATGTTAGGCTACACAGTACCAAAAGTATCGTATTTTTTAAAGGCTTTCGAAAGCATGAGAACGAAGTTCTACAATCAGACGGTTCTGTTCCTTGTTGCTAGTGACGATCTTTTTTGGTGCAAGAAACATTTAACAGGAAGTGACGTAATAATCATGCCCGAAGACTCTCCTGTGTTTCATTTCTCTTTATTAGCTAGTTGTGATCACGTGATATTTTCAACCGGCACTTTTGGTTGGTGGGGGGCGTGGCTAGCCGGCGGTGATGTTGTATATTACAAAAATTATCCAGCGAATGGCTCAATATTAGCTGCGAAATTCTCTAGGGATGATCATTTTCCTGAAAGTTGGATTGGGATGGGAGATTAGATGGTTGTGGTCCATTTTGACTTCATTGTTAATCTTTATTTTGCTTAAAATAAAATCAAGAATGCATGAAAATATTGGGTATGTATATGGATCTGCAGTCCTTGTCTCTATTACATATTCTCTATTACATATTCTCTGTTGCTCATGTTTGACACATTATTATATACACGTGCTATGCTATTCACATCTCTCCTCTACTAGTCTACACTGCATCAATTCGTCTGTCCCCTATATCTATTACTCCTCTCTACGACACCTCTATCTTTCCTCCTCTCTAGTCTATTTCTTGCGCTTTTTGTATTCACACGGATCTGTTTTTGGAAACGTCTGTTACTGCATGCTGTGTGCGTACATTTTCACTTTTGTCACCCACATGCATCCCCTGCGCACTTTCGTTCTGTCAGAAGAAAGAGTCTTCTTAGATCTTACAGCGAACTTTTTATGAACATTTTAGTCTCATTTATTTTTCATTTATCTTTCTAGTTCGATTTTTTAATTATTTATTTTTTTAAAATTTAAATACATATGTGTACGTGTGTTATTTGTTTGTTCCTGTTGAAGGCTTTTGAGCCGAAACGTCGTTCTGATTTGTGGTGCCCACTTGTTACGTGTAGCTTTAACCATACCATTTATATTTATATATTCATTTCTCATCCAAAAAGAAAGCTCATAGTCTTGCTTGCAGTGATCACATGATGTGATTATAGACATTGCACCAAAAATGCTGAATTAAAGGAATCACGTTAAAAAGTTGAGTGAAATTAATCCCACAAAAAAAGATGGAAATTCATCACATGAAAATGTTGGACAAAACTCACCACATAAAATTCTGAATTCAATTCATTATAATAAATAAATAAATAAAAAACAACTGAGTTATATTCATCCCATCAAAACCTGTATTAATATTCAATACCATACAAATTAAATGACATTCATTACACAACAGTGTTGAATGAAATATTTTGAGGCAATAAATATTATATGCAACCATAAATATTTGTGGTATCAGAGACAAAGAACAACAATTAATCGACGCAATGATAAAAAGAAGAATCAAAATACTAGGAGTAGCAGACACAAGACTGAAGGAGAAACAAACAAGTAAAGCGTACATGAGTTATACCATAACAAACTCAGGAGTTAACACCAACGAAGTAGCAAAACACGGAGTGGGATTCATTGTAGACCCAGAAACGTTCGAAAACATCATAGAAATACATCAACATTCAGAAAGGATAATTACCCTAAGAGTAATAGAAAACAACGTCAATATAACATACATCCAAATATATGCATCTTGCAACAATAACAACGATGAAAGCGAAGAATTCTACGAAACACTGAATGAAATCATAAACAAAGTAAATAAGAACGAAGATCTACTGGTGATGGGGGACTTTAATGGGAGACCAGGAAAACGAGAACTCCAAATATCTGGACCCATTTGGAGATAAACAAATAGAAAAGAACGAAAATGGCAACCGATGCTTGAATTATGCAATCAACATGAATTATGCATAACTAATACTTTCTTTAAACATAAAGACTCACAAATATACACATGGTATAAATGGAACGATAACAATTGTAAAAGTCAAATATATTTCATTCTAGCGAGAACACAAAGGAAGAGGAAAATCAGAGACAGCAGAGCGGTACCTAACATCACAAATTATACAGACCATAAAATGGTGCTTATAACCACCCAGAAAGCAAAACAAGACAACAAGAAACAATTGAAAACAAGAAAACTATACGAAAGGACAATAAAATTAAACCAATTTAACAGGAAGTGACGTAATAATCATGCCCGAAGACTCTCCTGTGTTTCATTTATCTTTATTAGTTAGTTGTGATCACGTGATATTTTAAACCGGCACTTTTGGTTGGTGGGGGGCGTGGCTAGCCGGCGGTGATGTTGTATATTACAAAAATTATCCAGCGAATGGCTCGATATTAGCTGCGAGATTCTTTATGGATGATTATTTTCCTGAAAGTTGGATTGGGTTGGGAGATTAGATGGTTGTGGTCCATTTTGACTTCATAGTTAATCTTTATTTTGCTTAAATAAAATCAAGAAAGCATGAAAATATAGCAAATGTATATGGATCTATCGTCGTTGTCATTCACTTGCGGCAAAAAGAAATCTCATAGCTTTGCTTGCAATGATTATATGACGAGATTATAGACATTGCACCAACAATGCTGTATAAAAGGAATCACGTTAAAAAGTTGAGTGAAATTAAACCCACACAAAAAAAGAGGGAAATTCATCACATGAAAATGTTGGACAAAACTCACCACATAAAATTCTGAATTCGATTCATTACAATAAATAAACAAACATCTTCTTCTTTCCTTCCTCATCTGCCTTTCAGCGTCGAGGGGAGATATAATTTGCGGTCTTTTGCTCTTCTGTTCGCCTCTGCTGCTGTTATGGCGAACAGAAGAGCAAAAGACCGCACATTATATCTCCCCTCGACGCTGAAAGGCAGATGAGGAAGGAAAGAAGAAGAAGAAGAAGTTTGTTTATTTATTGTAATGAATCTAACATCATGAAACAAACATCAAATGAATCATATTCATCTCATCAAAAACTGTATTAATATTCAATATCATAACATTTGAATGAAATTACATTCACATTACATGAATTACATGAAAAAGCTGGATAAAGTTAATTACATCAAAAAGCTTAATCAAATGTTTTTTCATCAGAAATTATAATTAAATTTAATTTCGTATCAAAAAGCCAAATGGATTTTTACTGATACTAACAAATTGATCATTTGAAAGTACGCTGTCAAAAACTATAAATTAGAGTTAATATCTTAACTGAACAATAGTACAACATTATAAATAAGGGACATGAATGAAATTGATCATAGATTGTTTCTGAAGTGTGTGAAAAGCTGCTGGCAATTAGTGAGAGTTCAATAAGTATTTGAAATTTCAACATCTTCAAACTTTACGATTTAGGAATCACATATAAAGCAAATTGCATTATTGTTGTTCCAATAAAATACCAGTTTTTGTTTCTTTTAGATGTAAGTACTTTTACAAATGTTCTTTCTTATCTACCGTAGTTTTCATTGCCTTCAAGTGCTTTTAAAATTAAATTGAAACAACCTCGTGTCAGTGCAATATTATTTGTACAATCATCATACTTATCCTATTGTCTTTTATGATACGAATAAAAACAGGAGAATGAAATTGTTAAATTATTGAGCAGTAACCTTTTCTTTATTTATATTATCTATTGAATCATGTGTGCTAATAAGTAACTAGTTTGGATACTAAAGAGCAAAGAAATGATCTAAACAAGTTAAAATATATTTTCCAAAACGTTTTGTCAAATGAGTCTATGAAACCTTCACGACTACATATGCGTTTATCAAAAGTTCCTGCTGATAAGAAAAATAATGTTTTATGTTATTTTTAAGAACTAAAAGAAAATATTGTGAGACAGCCGATTTTAGCAAACTCTTTTCATTAGCACCAAAACAAGATGACTATGGGGCTGCGAGCTTCTTACAATATTTTGTTACTGATTGCTACATCTGGACAACCGCATTCTATTGGTGAAGAACTAATTCTACCGGATATAAGTGAAGTAATATCTGCTACAGAGCAAATTGATGAATTAACAGGAAGAAAAACGCAATCACAAAATGGATGTCTAAGATCAAAGGAAGGAGAACTCTTGATTGATCAAGAAAAAATAAGGGAACGATGGACAGAATACATTAAAGATCTTTATAATGATGAACGAACGGAAGTAAATATTACGGATAATGGAGAAGGATCAGAAATACCCAGAGAATAAGTGGAAGATGCCTTGCGCAATATGAAAGAAGGCAAAGCTTCTGGTCCAGAAAATATAACTAAAGAAGAGATTGAAGCCATGGGTGATTTTTGAATAGAAATACTAACAAAAATATTGAATGATATCTACAACAGCGGATATATACCATACGACATGCTCAAATCAATATTCATAGCCCTACCAAAGAAATCGGGTGCGATTGAATGCGATGATCATCGCACAATAAGCCTTATGAGTCATATGACTAAGATATTACTAAGAATCATCATTCGAAGAGTGCGAAACAAAATCAGTCCAGAAATTAGCGATGAACAGTGTGGTTTTGTTAGAGATAAAGGAACAAGCAATGCCATTTATATCATAAGATCTTTAGTAGAAAGAGCCATACAGGTGAAAACAGATCTATACCTATGTTTCATAGATTACACAAAGGGATTTGATAAAGTAAAGCACCAAGAAATAATCAAAATTTTAGAAAGCATAAACGTAGACAGCAAAGATCTAAGAATAATAAAGAACATGTACTGGCAACAAACAGCGGCCATAAGAAATGGAAACCAATTGGGAATGTTTCAACAAATAAAACAGGGTGTTAGACATGGTTGTGTGCTGTCACCAGATTTGTTTAATATTTATATTCAGATTATTTTAAGATCCAAAAGGGACATGCCTGGAATAACAATTGGAGGTCATAATATAAATAATCGAAATGACGTCATGGGACGCACCAAGATGGAAGCATGATCGCGTCCGAGCCATCGTTTAAACAATGTTTACTGTGAACATTACGCTATTTGTTATTACAACGAGTTGGCGGATTTTTAGAAATGTAACCTCGGTTTGATAATAAATGTTTGTAAACAGTTCGTTAACCACCGCTGCAGATCAAGTCTTTCTTTTGCTGACTTAGTTAGAGACCTTGGAAGTTAATGACCTAATTTGTGCAGCCGGTTGGTTTGGGGCGAATTGTACGTTACAATGTCACTGCTATAATGACTCAGTTTGTGACAAAACTACAGGGACATGCCCAAACAATGACAGTTGTCAGCATGAATATTTCGGACCCCAGTGTCAGTACTTGGATTTTGTTTACAAATATGCCCAAAAATCTGAACCTACTTTCCTGCTTGATAACAACGACACCACATGTAATCCGGACACAGTTTCTACATCAGTTGAGGCAACTCTCAATCAATCTTTGCCGTTCTCCTGGCTTAGGATTTATGTGAATGACTTAACAGATCTGGACAGTTTCACGGTAAAACTAAATGGTTCTGCCTCATGTAACAATGAATCACGGTTTGTAGTTAGTTCGCACGAGATTGATGTCTTTTGCTCTGGGGCTGGTCTGATCAACAAGTTACGGATTGAAGGGGCGATAGTAGCAAATACCTGCTCCATCTACATTGGCGGGGGTCGGAATGTGGCTCTCAAACAGAACACAAACCAGACCGACACATTTAATGCTAGCTATACAGGAGACGGATGTGGACCAGAGGCTGCAGTTAACGGCAAAACAAAAACCAATCTCTATGACAATGACTGTACACACACACACACAATTGAGAAGTGGAACCAATTCTGTTTTCTGGTATCTGAACTATGCCACGACCCGGAAGATTCCCACCATTCGAATTTATCATCGAGCCAGCACTATGATTCTGGTAAAGAATACCACTCTACAGGCTTTCTCTGACACTGGCGGTGTAGTGTTCCAGTATAATGATATATCATACCCAAACATTTCTGTGAACACTATTGTAGTCACCACACAAGCGACAATGGCACACCTTAAGATTGAGTTCTCATCGACCATTTCGCAGGCCGACAGTGCACTGACGGTGAGTGAGGTGCAAACATTTACAGACACCTATTGTCTGGACGGGCATTCTTGGTCGTTTTGTGCAGTGTGTAGTGGGTGCTGCAAAGGATACAACGTCATCATCGGTAAGTGTCACGGCAACTGTTCACATGGGATCTATGGACACGACTGCTCCGGGCCGTGTCTTAGTGTCTGTCCTTTATGTGAGGAAAAATCCGGAAAATGCCTACAATGTAAACGTCCTGACTACATCTGTAGTGACACTTGTCCCGAAGGTAATTTTGGGCTACAGTGCAAACAGGCGTGTTCTGATGGCTGTGACATCATATGTGATCCGGAAAGTACAGACTGTACGTGCAAAGGAAATGTACTACGGATCAGAATGCACTCTCAAATGTCCGGACAACTGTTTCAACGACACCTGTGAACAGTCAACCGGAACTGTACATGCAAGGGGATGTTCTACGGGTCAGACTGCACCCTCAAATCTCCGGACAACTGTTTGAACGAAACCTGTGAACAGTTAATCGGGGCCTACGTCTCGTATGTCGATGATTCCCACGTTAAGAAGAGTACTACGACAAAACCCAAGCATATGGATACCTTAATGTGTTTCTGTGCTGGACATGGTTCATTTCTTGGTGTTTTTTCCGTGAAGCCATGGCTCATATCTTGATGTGTTTCTGTGCTAGCCATGGTTAATTATGTGTCATATCTTTGTGTGTGCATGTTTGGGTTAGATATCTCATATCTTTGTGTTCATGATTATGTTAGTCATATCTCATATCTTTGTGTGTGCATATCTGTGTATGTCACATCTCATATCCTTGTGTGTGCATGTCTATGTTGATCATATCTCATATCTTTGTGTGTGCATATCTGTGTATGTCACATCTCATATCCTTGTGTGTGCATGTCTATGTTGATCATATCTCATATCTTTGTGTGCATGTCTATGTTAGGCACGTGTCATATCTTTGTGTGTGTATGTCTATGTCAGTCATATCTCATATCTTTATGTGCATGTTTATGTTAGTCATGTGTCATATGTGTTATATGTCAGTGTTAGTCATGCCTCGTATCGCTGTGTGCAAGTCTGTATTAGTCACATCTCATATCTTTGTGTATGCATGTCTGTGTTAATCACCTCTAGTGACTCGGGCAGATGGTGCTCGTAAACCTGGGAGAGCCGACCATCTAAGGGCAGAATACCCCTACAGAAAAGATCATCTGCTGCCTTGCAGGAAGATTGGGGACAATCAAAGGCTAAGGAATGCAAACCTGAATAAAATGCTGGCTGAAATCGGATGCACTGGGCCACTGGCGCAGAACACAGTGCAACGTTTTAACGGGTGTTCAATCAGAGTGGATCTGGCGGACTCTAATTGTGATGTTCGGTCTGTGGGAGCGATCAACACACTTAACCTGACAGCTGACTTCATGTGAGAGTCTGGAATAATACTCTGATTGAGTCCTGATCGCAAATATATATATATATATATATATATATATATATATATATATATATATAATCTAACGTATGCTGATGATACTGTCTTAATCGCTAAGAGTGAAAATGAGTTACAAGAAATGTTGGACATTATAGTGAAGGAAAGCAAAAATAAAGCCTTAATTGCAAAAAGACAGAGGTAACAGTAACAACAAAGAAAAAGACATCACCTCAGTGCAAAATAAAGACAAGTGGAACAATATTAAAACAGGTAAATGAATTTAAATATTTGGGAACTTTGTTAACCTCAGACGGAAGAAGTACACAAGAGGTGAGATGCAGAATGGCTAAGGCAAAAGCAGCTTTTCAAAAAATGAGGAAGATACTATGCAATCCATTTTTGACAATAGAAACAAGAAAAAGAGTTCTTAAATGTTATGTAGAGCCAGTCTTAACATATAGATGCGAATCATGGACAATAGGACAACAGACAACAAAATCACTGGAGTCTGTAGAGATGTGGTTTTACAGAAGAATGTTGAGAGTACCATGGACAGCTAAGAAGAGTAAAGAAAACGTTCTGAAAGAGGTCAAAGCAAAAAGAGAACTAATTTCCAATGTTAGGAAGAGACAATCATCATTTTTTGGCCATGTAATGAGAAGAGAACAACTTGAATATATTGTAACAACTGGAAAAATTGAGGAACGAAGAGATAGAGGGAAGCAAAGAGAAAAAAATAACAGACAGCTTAAGAGAATGTCTTGGCAGAAGGTCAACAACAGAAATGATAAATAGCTGCCGAGATAAAAAATTGTGGAGAGACATGATCACCTACGCCAGTAGGCACGGTACTTGATGATGATGATGAATAGGTGATATGTTACACAAGCCTGCGTCTGTCTGATATAAGTGAGATAACATACACTATGTTACACAAGATAGTGGCTGTCTGATATAAGTGAGATAACATACACTATGTTACACAAGCCTGCGTCTGTCTGATATAAGTGAGATAACATACACTATGTTACACAAGATAGTGGCTGTCTGATATAAGTGAGGTAATACACATTATGTTACATAAGATAATGGCTGTCTGATATAAGAGAGGTAATACACACTATGTTTCACAAGATAATGGCTGTCTGATATAAGAGAGGTAATACACACTATGTTACACAAGATATTTGCTGTCTGATATAAGAGAGGTAATACACACTATGTTACACAAGATATTTGCTTTCTGCTATAAGAGAGGTAATACACACTATGTTACACAAGATAATGGCTGTCTGATATAAGAGAGGTAATACACACTATGTTACACAAGATAATGGATGTCTGATATAAGAGAGGTAATACACACTATGTTACACAAGATAATGGATGTCTGATATAAGAGAGGTAATATACACTATGTTACACAAGATAATGGCTGTCTGATATAAGAGAAGTAATACACACTATGTTACACAAGCCAGTTTCTATCTGATATAAGAGAGGTAATACACACTATGTTACACAAGATTGTGGTTGTCTGATATAAGTGAGTTAATACACACTATGTTAGACATGATAGTGGATGTCTGATATAAGTGAGTTAATACACACTATGTTACACAAGATAGTGGCTGTCTGATACAAATGAGTTAATACACACTATGTTACACAAGATATTGGCTGTCTGATATAAGTGAGGTAATACACACTATGTTACACAAGATATTGGCTGTCTGATATAAGTGAGGTAATACACACTATGTTACACAAGATATTGGTTGTCTGATATAAGTGAGGTAATACACACTATGTTACACAAGATAATGGCTGTCTGATATAAGTGAGGTAATACACACTATGTTACACAAGATAATGGCTGTCTGATATAAGTGAGGTAATACACACTATGTTACACAAGATATTGGTTGTCTGATATAAATGAGGTAATACACACTATGTTACACAAGATAATGGCTGTCTGATATAAGTGAGGTAATACACACTATGTTACACAAGATAATGGCTGTCTGATATAAGTGAGGTAACAAACACTATGTTATACAAGCCAGTGCCTTTCTGATATATGTTATTGAGTTATTGAGTTATTTGCTGATCATCATCTTTGCACTCCGTACATGCCCTTAGGTGCTCAAATCCCCATCTCAGCAAGTCCCGCAGTTTCCAGCGACTAACGATTCCAGTTTTGTGTTGGTTTTAAATTTTTCTTTACGCCCACTAAGTTTCTAGTTTCTTGCTGTGCCCATCTTAACTACAATCTCTTTCATCCGAATGAGTGACGTGAACTCATTATTGTCATACGAAGAGATAGAGGGGAGCAAAGAGAAAAAAAAATAACAGACAGCTTAAGAGAATGGCTTGGCAGAAGGTCAACAACAAAAATGACAAATAACTGTCGAGATCGAAAGTTGTGGAGAGACATGATCACCTACGCCAGCAACCCCGGTACTTGATGATGATCATTGTGCGTCAGCTACTAGAAGTACACGAGGTACGTCTTGTTTTGTGAGCTCATTTTTTCACGCCATAGTATTTCCGGTTGAAACTCGTCTTATTCTCGACCGCTTTTCCCACCTATTATCACCTCCATATCTTATCAAACCTCTCGTCTAATCACGTGACCGATCTCCCACCCTCCCCCTCACGTCTCATCACATTCACATTTGGCTTACAGTCATTCACTCTTCTGGGAGCTCTTGGATCAGGTCTCAATTTAAGCTCGTATTAATTTATTTTTTAGTCTATTAATTTATATGTACACATTTGTATATATTATACATTTTTATTCCTTTTATAATGTCAATACATTTCCCTGTTGTTTAATAATTTTATTTCTTACCTTTCTTTTTATCTTTCCTTGATTTATTTCTCCAGCTTATTCTAGATGAAGTAGAGTTTATCTTTATTCAGTTGACTATTTGTGTTGTTCTTGTTATCTGAAGAAGGCCACATCTAGGCCGAAATGTCAGTATTTTATTGTGTATCTTTATTTTTAAAGCTATCACCGTACAATGTAGGAATATACATTATACCTCACCACTTGCTCCTTGCTACCAGCTTTACCGCAACGATGCAATTATTTGCCTGTTCCATACAAAAAAATGCAATATGTGCCATTATGGCACGCAAGGTTTCTGCTTTTTGAGATTGTGGTTCTGCCCTATGTGCCGTCTTCGGCTCGAAAGGACGATAGATAGATAGATAGATAGATAGATAGATAGATAGATAGATAGATAGATAGATAGATAGATAGATAGATAGATAGATAGATAGATAGATAGATAGATAGATAGATAGATAGATAGATAGATAGATAGATAGATAGATAGATAGATAGATAGATAGATAGATAGATAGATAGATAGATAGATAGATAGATAGATAGATAGATAGATAGATAGATAGATAGATAGATAGATAGATAGATAGATAGATAGATAGATAGATAGATAGATAGGTAGGTAGGTAGGTAGGTAGGTAGGTAGGTAGGTAGTTAGATAGGTAGGTAGGTAGTAGATAGATAGATGGATAGATGGATAGATGGATAGATAGATAGATAGATAGATAGATAGATAGATAGATAGATAGATAGATAGATAGATAGATAGATAGATAGATAGATAGATAGATAGATAGATAGATAGATAGATAGATAGATAGATAGATAGATAGATAGATAGATAGATAGATAGATAGATAGATAGATAGATAGATAGATAGATAGATAGATAGATAGATAGATAGATAGATAGATAGATAGATAGATAGATAGATAGATAGATACAAAAAATAACTGCACTTCTGAGCACTGCCTTTGAGCGCGGAAGTTCAAATTATTATACTGGCAAGGCGCTACGTTGCTGAGCACGGGTAAGACTCCGTCCTTGTTTAGACTGTCTGTTGTTTTCTGTGTTTCTTTTTCTTGTTTGTGAATTGTTCCAAGTAGTATACACTATTTTTATCATCATCTCTTACCTACGCATGTTATGGTCATGGAAGGCCATGGTATCACTGCAAACGAATTAAAATCCACAATAGCTCAACCGCCCATGGCAGTGGAATCATTCGAATTAATAGATCATCTCTGAAACAAAGAATGGTAGCTGCAGCCCTCATCATATCAGTCTCAGCAGACATCAAAAGACATATGCCAAAACCGCACAGGAAGTGAATACAGCCATCTGTTCCACGTCATACGATATCATCATTCATCGTAAGCAATCGGAATATCAAAACACGATTAAAACAAGTGAAACGCACAGCTCACGGCGTACACATAGCAGATAGCACTTAACTCAGTAGCTCCGGCAGCATGCTGGACTTGGGATATGAAGAAACGTCAGCAAGGAACGCTTTTCAGACACAGCCTTTAACGGTTCCTCCCGCCTATCCGCCATATTGACCGGAAACCTACGCGTGTATAAGCTGAAAAACAACATATGAGATTGAGTAAAAAATTGAACGCTTTTGAAAACAACTGTCTAACGTAAAAGAATATTCTGTGTACAATGGAATTGTTTCATTATTTCAAGATTAAAATAGATATAAGAGAAATGGCTATGCAACTAACGATCTCATCTTCAATTAGGAAGTGAAGATTGACATATGTTGGACATGTGTTAAGAAGAAACAACAAAAGAATTTCAATACCGGCTCTTCTATGGGAAACAGAATACAGAAAAAGTGGAAGACCTAGAGAAACACTAAAAAGAACACTTATAAGAGAGGCAAAGTTGGCAGGCATAGACTCGTTAGATAAGATCGAACATCTCGCCAAGAATATATGGATGGTAAAGTGCACAACGAGCCCTATGCGACGTCTATCGGGGCTGGATCAAGATCAAGATACAATACTCGTGTCTCTCTGTGGATTTTTTATTTCTTTATCCACGCTTTTCATATCCAATTTCCTGATGTGCCAGGGTTTTATCACGTTTTGTCGGGATTTTTTGCCAACTACAGGTTTACTAAGGCCCGTGGACTAAAAGGGATCACCCAAAGCTGTTGACATTTTCAACATTGCGAGTCACAGCCAACTATATAGGCCTGCGGGTTGAGAGGGAATTCCCGGAAAACCTCCACCTAGCGTCACATTGCATCATTGCTAGCAGGGGTGGTTGTGGATAGAGCGACGTGAGTCGTATATAGAACTTACAACTAAAAACGTCACGCTTGTTGATGGATTTTCCTGTTTTATTTTCTGAATGCGAGCCTTTATAAATCTAAAGCTGGCTGTGGGCGGTTGTGGGTAAAATTACGTCCACCGTCTATAGCTCGCAAAATTGAAGACGTCACAAGCGTCTCAGTAAACTACATCAGCCAGCAGGCCTTAGTATAATTATAGTTAGCTGTAGTTTTTCTAGCATAAAGATAGAACATCCAGTGCAGTCGCTACGATGTTTGGATCATTGTTTTTAATTCAGCTCCAATAATTGTAATAATGTGTACACATTTTTTTTTTACCTTAAAGGGACTCGAACCTATGATCATTATTGTTGGAGAACTCCTGGCTCTCAACCAATAGGCCACTTCCTTGCCCTGTAGATAGCTCGCTGGATCTACCACACACATGGGTGTAGGAAAGTTGGCAACACGACAAAAATTGTTGTAGATGGTGTTTCTCATACTGGTGACGAAACAAGATGTTAGAATCTATTTTCAAAACTACGAGTCAATTCACAATGGGGTTATGGTTTCAAGATGCTTAGAAATGAGAAGCTGCTGTAAAGCTGATGGTAATAATGACAATTTAAAAAAAGAGGAGAAAAAGTGGAATATTAACAGCTTTACGTATGTGAATAACAAAACAAATGCACAGCGACGTTTCAGCCTAAATATCTTCAACAAGAACAGCAAAGCACAACACAAAAATATATAAGGATATACATAGAAATCTAACTATATGGCGATAATATGATAACTCTAAAAAAAGAAAAAAAGAAAAGAAAATAAGTCACTAACCTGTGGTCCAGATCTTGGTCAGCTGCAGAGTTTGGTCAGGCAATGAATGGATTGAAATTGATATGTCCAGCCAACAAGGCGTGAAAAACAAGGTGTGAAAAATAGTAAGAAGTGAAAGGTTCTAAAAATATTTATAATATATAAATTAGTAATATCTAATAATATAATAATTAAAGTATAAGACACTATATACAGCTTTTATTGGCCAAAAAAAGGCGCTCGATAGGGTGGACAGGGAACAACTGTGGTCCGTATTGCCCTTGTACGGAGTGAGTCACCACCTAGTAGAGATATGCAAGAGCCTCTATGAAAGTAGTCGCACTACAGTAAAATCTCCAGCAGGCTACTCTAAACATTTCACCATTAATTCCGGAGTAAGACAAGGATGCGTGCTTTCCCCTTTACTTTTCATCACATATATGGACAATATATGCAAATTAGCATGCCCAATCCAAAGGAAATATACCAACACGGATGATAACAAACGATAACACAAAAGAGAACGAAATATACGTACCAGAAAACAACAGAAGAGAGGAAGAAATAAATGAAATACTATTTGCAGACGACCAAGTTCTGATACATGAAACAACTGATGACCTACAAGAACATATCAACAGGCTAAACAACACTTGTAAACAACACAACATGAAGGTCAACATAAGCAAAACCGAAGTAATGGCATAGCGAGAAAGAAAGAAAACTAAACATCATAATATATAATACAACTTTGAAGCAAGTAGACAATTTAAAATATCTGGGTAGGACGTTAACACAAGACAATAACCAAGAGACCGAGATAGATATAAGGTGTAACAAAGCATGTCAAGTTATAGGCCAAGTATCAACACTATTGAAAAACAAAGCAATAACTACGGAAGCAAAAAGGGCAATATACAAATCAATTTTTCTACCAACTCTGTGCTATCAGTGCCAGAATTGGACGCTGGACTCTAGAAGATTAAGAAAGATAACGACCACCGAAATGAAATATGTCAGAAAAATGACATGAAACAGCTTAAGGGACAGAGTAAGAAACACTGACCTGAGGAAGAAACTCGAAATTGAACCAGCCATCTAATACATAAAGAAACAACAGATAAATTGGTTCGGCCACATAACAAGACAAAAAGAACTAACAATTACTCAAAGAGCCATAAACAAACGTTACGGAAACGCCAGATTAAGAGGAAGACCGAGAAAGAGATGGATAAAGGGAATACTAGAGTCACTAGGAGGAATAACATCAGAAGAGGCCAACAGAAGAGCTAAAAAACGCAGATTGTTTCTCCCCTCGACGCCAACGGCAGCAGAGGAAGGATAGAAGTAGAAGAAGATCGATTCGAAGATTACTGGCAAGTAACTCCGTGTATTTTATCGTGCGGCATAAGGAATATCAGAATTCATGCCCTTTGAATGTATTTTTGCCCCCATTCCATGTTCCTGTCCCGCTGGCTGAAAAGCCGACGTTCGGTGTTCGAAGCCCGCGGTAGACAGAAATGATTTTTTCTATCGGGGGTGAAATAAAAATTCTGAGTCTCACACGTCGTGGCGACTGCTTTGACCAAGCGGCCTTTATTTCCCTGGTTCTATCGTTGCCCCCCCCCCCCCCCCCCCCCCCCGTCATACACCAGCAATGGTACTATGTGACGTAAAGATAGTTTCCATGTTCGATCCGCATCTTTTTATTTCGGTGATATAATTATACATGTATATATTTTTTTCTTGTCAGCGATTTCTTACTTTAATCATAAAAAACCAGGTATAAACTTTAGAACAGGAAGGAAATGGAAGCACCATGAATGCTGACTACTGAGTGCAGTGTGGATCTCTTGTTCCCGTCATTTTTATATGACTTTAATTAGAAGTATTTAAACCCACATCGTTTTCCTTATTTTATCGCAACCAGAAGTGTCTAAATACTTGATTTAACGATACCATCTTCTTTATTTTATCGCAACCAGAAATGTCTAAATACTTGATTTAACGATAACACCTTTATTTTATCGCAACCAGAAGTGTCTAAATACTTGATTTAACGATAACATCTTCTTTATTTTATCACAACCAGAAGTGTCTAAATACTTGATTTAACGATACCATCTTCTTTATTTTATCACAACCAGAAGTGTCTAAATACTTGATTTAACGATAACATCTTCTTTATTTTATCGCAACCAGAAGTGTCTAAATACTTGATTTAACGATAACATCTTCTTTATTTTATCGCAACCAGAAGTGTCTAAATACTTGATTTAACGATAACATCTCTTTATTTTATCGCAACCAGAAGTGTCTAAATACTTGATTTAACGATAACATCTTCTTTATTTTATCGCAACCAGAAATGTCTAAATACTTGATTTAACGATAACATCTTCTTTATTTTATCGCAACCAGAAGTGTCTAAATACTTGATTTAACGATATCAACTTCTTTATTTTATCGCAACCAGAAGTGTCTAAATACTTGATTTAACGATATCAACTTCTTTATTTTATCGCAACCAGAAATGTATGGAGATACTTGATTTAACGATATCATCTTCTTTATTTTATCGCAACCAGAAGTGTCTAAATACTCGATTTAACGATAACATCTTCTTTATTTTATCGCAACCAGAAGTGTCTAAATACTTGATTTAACGATAACATCTTTATTTTATCGCAACCAGAAGTGTCTAAATACTTGATTTAACGATAACATCTTTATTTTACCGCAACCAAAAATGTCTAAATACTTGATTTAACGATATCATCTTCTTTATTTTATCGCAACCAGAAGTATCTAAATACTTGATTTAACGATAACATCTTCTTTATTTTATCGCAACCAGAAGTGTCTAAATACTTGATTTAACGATAACATCTTCTTTATTTTATCGCAACCAGAAATGTCTAAATACTTGATTTAACGATAACATCTTCTTTATTTTATCGCAACCAGAAGTGTCTAAATACCTGATTTAACGATAACATCTTCTTTATTTTATCACAACCAGAAGTGTCTAAATACTTGATTTAACGATAACATCTTTATTTTATCGCAACCAAAAATGTCTAAATACTTGATTTAACGATATCATCTTCTTTATTTTATCGCAACCAGAAGTGTCTAAATACTTGATTTAACGATAACATCTCTTTATTTTATCGCAACCAGAAGTGTCTAAATACTTGATTTAACGATAACATCTTCTTTATTTTATCGCAACCAGAAATGTCTAAATACTTGATTTAACGATAACATCTTCTTTATTTTATCGCAACCAGAAGTGTCTAAATACTTGATTTAACGATAACATCTTCTTTATTTTATCGCAACCAGAAGTGTCTAAATACTTGATTTAACGATATCAACTTCTTTATTTTATCGCAACCAGAAGTGTCTAAATACTTGATTTAACGATATCAACTTCTTTATTTTATCGCAACCAGAAATGTATGGAGATACTTGATTTAACGATATCATCTTCTTTATTTTATCGCAACCAGAAGTGTCTAAATACTTGATTTAACGATAACATCTTCTTTATTTTATCGCAACCAGAAGTGTCTAAATACTTGATTTAACGATAACATCTTTATTTTATCGCAACCAGAAGTGTCTAAATACTTGATTTAACGATAACATCTTTATTTTATCGCAACCAAAAATGTCTAAATACTTGATTTAACGATATCATCTTCTTTATTTTATCGCAACCAGAAGTATCTAAATACTTGATTTAACGATAACATCTTTATTTTATCGCAACCAGAAGTGTCTAAATACTTGATTTAACGATAACATCTTTATTTTATCGCAACTAAAAATGTCTAAATACTTGATTTAACGATAACATCTTCTTTATTTTATCGCAACCAGAAGTGTCTAAATACTTGATTTAACGATAACATCTTCTTTATTTTATCGCAACCAGAAGTGTCTAAATACTTGATTTAACGATATCAACTTCTTTATTTTATCGCAACCAGAAGTGTCTAAATACTTGATTTAACGATATCAACTTCTTTATTTTATCGCAACCAGAAGTGTCTAAATACTTGATTTAACGATACCATCTTCTTTATTTTATCGCAACCAGAAGTGTCTAAATACCTGATTTAACGATAACATCTTCTTTATTTTATCGCAACCAGAAGTGTCTAAATACTTGATTTAACGATAACATCTTCTTTATTTTATCGCAACCAGAAGTGTCTAAATACTTGATTTAACGATAACATCTTCTTTATTTTATCGCAACCAGAAGTGTCTAAATACCTGATTTAACGATAACATCTTCTTTATTTTATCACAACCAGAAGTGTCTAAATACTTGATTTAACGATAACATCTTTATTTTATCGCAACCAAAAATGTCTAAATACTTGATTTAACGATATCATCTTCTTTATTTTATCGCAACCAGAAGTGTCTAAATACTTGATTTAACGATAACATCTTCTTTATGTCATCGCGACCATGACTGTTTGAACACCCGAATTAATGGCATCATTTTAACAAATTTCATAATGACCAGAAAAGTTAAAATACCCGAGGTAGGTAGTGACTTTTTATAACAACGTGACCAGAATTATCTAAATACCAAAGTGAATGGCAATGTCTTGTTTATGTTATCGTTACCAGAAGAGCTCAAACATCCAGTTGGGAAGTTTACTATTTTTTGAATTGCATTTATCCATAAATGTCTTTAAAAAATCTGAATGCATGGTAACTTTATTTATCATGCTATATATAGTATCAAGAAGTGTCAACATGGGCACAAGGAAAATGTCATCTTTTTTATGTCTTCATGGCCATCAACGTGTACATGCACTAGAAAAGAAGTGATGGGGTGGGGGGAGCATACTAAAAAAGACTATTTTCAGCATCTCTTTTCCCCTCTCTTCCTATTTCTATCAGTCCGTCTGTATGTCTGTCTGGCTGGGACTGTTGAATTGTTTCAACACTTCTTTGTCACTGATTCATTTTCCATTCATTTTCCTCTCGGGCCGGCGGAGGCGCATAGAGTGGAAGTCATAACTCTCCACGGTTGACGATCTGCTGCTAGTTCTTGAAGTTCTTTGTTGTTTCTTTGTCCCACTGTTGAGCCTTTCCTATTAATTGTTGTGCATAGCGATTATCTTGATCTATATTCTTTTTTTTTTTTTTACCAGATGGTTTCCGCATGAATTATCACTGACACTTTAGTTAACTTAACTACATATGTCTTTTGAAGGAGATAGCGTACACATGCCTCTACTATTATTCATTCAAACTGACCAGACAAGGCTATATCTTTTCAAGGAGATAACGTACACGTGCCTCTACTAGTATTCATTCAAACTGACCAGACAAGGCTATATCTTTTCAAGGAGATAACGTACACGTGCCTCTACTATTAATCATTCAAACTGACCAGACAAGGCTATGTCTTTTCAAGGAGATAACGTACACGTGCCTCTACTATTATTCATTCAAACTGACCAGACAAGGCTATATCTTTTCAAGGAGATAACGTACACGTGCCTCTACTATTATTCATTCAAACTGACCAGACAAGGCTATATCTTTTCAAGGAGATAACGTACACATGCCTCTACTATTATTCATTCAAACTGACCAGACAAGGCTATATCTTTTCAAGGAGATAACATACACGTGCCTCTACTATTATTCATTCAAACTGACCAGACAAGGCTATATCTTTTCAAGGAGATAACGTACACATGCCTCTACTATTATTCATTCAAACTGACCAGACAAGGCTATGTCTTAACATTGATGAATTAAAAGTGGTATACGACCATAAATTATTAACATCATCAACTATCTCTACAAGATCTCTTGTGCGGTTCACACAGAGGAAGACTTGAATGAATGCTTCCAGATTGATACCGGAGTGAAACAAGGATTAACTCCCTTGTTATTTGGAATTGTCATCTCCTTAACTTGACTTCTTGATGCCCTAATACGGAAATGCTGTACAAGTAATACATTGGACACTTGGATCTCAGTTTGAAGGAATTTGTTTTTGCAGGCGACGTAGTTCTCATCAGTAACAATGTGAAGATGATGCAAGAAAAAAGAAATGCCCTGTCAACGGTAAAAAAAAAAAAAACTATCTTTACGTCACATAGTACCATTGCTGGTGTATGACGGAGGGGGGGGGGAGGGGGGAAACGATAGAACCAGAGGGATAAAGGCCGCTTGGTCAAGCAGTCGCCACGACGTGTGAGACTCAGGATTTTTATTTCACCCCCGATAGAAAAAATCCTTTCTGTCTACCGCGGGCTTCGAACACCGAAAGTCGGCTTTTCAGCCAGCGGAACAGTGGTTTTAGCCGCACAGCCACGCGCACCTCCCTGTCAACGTTGGCTATATAAAATATTAGATCAACGAAGAAAATATAATAGTAATAAAATATAAAAATTCAAAAAGAAGAAAAAAATGTACCTTAAAGGAAAAGCAGTGAAAGAAATACGTCGCTTTGTATGTCTTGGGAGATGCATACATCAAGAAGGAGACACAAAGAAAGAAATACGAATAAGAATAGTAAAAATAGCAATAACTTTTGGAAACCTTGATAAAATATGGAAATTAAAAATACTAAGCACAAAAAGAAAGCTCAAGATTTTCAACTCAAATGTATTATCCACCGTACTTATGCATGAGAGAGCTGCAAAACAATTAAAGAAATAGAAAATAAATTTGATGCATTTGAAAACAATTGTCTGAGGAAGATACTTCGTATTCCATGGAATGAATTTAAGACTAGTGCAGAAATAAGAGAAATGACAAGACATACAAAAAATATCAACTGAAGAAGGTGGTCATGTGTTAGCCATGTGATGAGAAGAGACAACAAGAGAATCTGAAAGCGCATCAGATGGGAAACTTAGGATATCAGAAGAAGAGGCCCCCCCCCCCCACCCCCTAGAGACGAACACTAAGGCGACAGTAAACAACGCCCTCGCCAAAATTGAACAAATCGCATAGAACAAAACTGTGTGGCGAGATTTAATGTGGGTCCTATGCAAGGTTCAATGCTTGATAGCATAGACCGTCGGACACAGCGAGTGTAGAGATCCTGAACTTTGTGACGTCTTCTAATCAAAGGACAATAGCCAGATAGACAGATAGACAGCCAGATATAGATGTGTGGGGAATGGGTGGGTGGATGGATGGTTGGGTGGATGGAGAGTAGATAGATAGACAGATACATAGATGTGTGGGGAATGGGTGGGTGGATGAATGGTTGGGTGGATGGATGTTGGGTGGATGGAGAGTAGATAGACAGACAGATACATAGATGTGTGGGGAATGGGTGGGTGGATGGATGGTTGGGTGGATAGAGAGTAGATAGACAGACAGATACATCGATGTGTGGGGAATGGGTGGGTGGATGGATGGTTGGGTGGATAGAGAGTAGATAGACAGACAGATACATCGATGTGTGGGGAATGGGTGGGTGGATGGATGGTTGGGTGGATAGAGAGTAGATAGACAGACAGATACATAGATGTGTGGGGAATGGGTGGGTGGATGGATGGTTGGGTGGATAGAGAGTAGATAGACAGACAGATACATCGATGTGTGGGGAAGGGTTGGGTGGATAGAGAGTAGAGAGACAGACAGATACATCGATGTGTGGGGAAGGGTTGGGTGGATAGAGAGTATATAGACAGCCAGATACATTGATGTGTGGGGAATGGGTGGGTGGATGGATGGTTGGGTGGATAGAGAGTAGATAGACAGACAGATACATCGATGTGTGGGGAAGGGTTGGGTGGATAGAGAGTAGAGAGACAGACAGATACATCGATGTGTGGGGAAGGGTTGGGTGGATAGAGAGTATATAGACAGCCAGATACATTGATGTGTGGGGAATGGGTGGGATATAGACAGCCAGATACATTGATGTGTGGGGAATGGGTGGGTGGATGGATGGTTGGGTGGATAGAGAGTAGATAGACAGACAGATACATCGATGTGTGGGGAATGGGTGGGTGGATAGAGAGTAGAGAGACAGACAGATACATCGATGTGTGGGGAATGGGTGGGTGGATAGAGAGTAGAGAGACAGACAGATACATCGATGTGTGGGGAATGGGTGGGTGGATGGATGGTTGGGTGGATAGAGAGTAGAGAGACAGACAGATACATCGATGTGTGGGGAAGGGTTGGGTGGATAGAGAGTAGAGAGACAGACAGATACATCGATGTGTGGGGAATGGGTGGGATATAGACAGCCAGATACATTGATGTGTGGGGAATGGGTGGGTGGATGGAGAGTAGATAGACAGACAGATACATCGATGTGTGGGGAATGGGTGGGTGGATGGAAAGATGTGGATAGATAGACAGACAGACTATAGGGCGAACGGACGTACAGACGGACAGATAAATAACAATTGAATATGGTATCTCCCGAAACTCAGATTTTCACTTAGTTTGGTGGGAGCACTATTCTACTAAAAAAGCATTCATTCATGAATATTCATTGTAACTATAAATATCGCGTTTTGTGTGTGATGTCACAAATTGAAACCACTTACATAAAATACCACTTTATGGATGAAAGGAATGTACTCTCAAAAAGTGTTACAAAATTAATTTCCAAGATAACTAAACTGTCACTTTGAGATTACAGGAAACAGTTCTCTGCAGTTTAATCTCCTTTCTAGTTCTACTCCTGACTCGTTTCCCCTTGCTTAGTTCTCAGCTTCTCTCTCTCTCTCTCTCTCTCTCTCTCACTCTCTCTATCTCTCTCTCTCTCTCTTTATCTCTCTCTCTTTCTCTCTCCCTCTCTCTCTATCTCCTCTCTCTCTTTATTTGAAATTTTCCCCACTTTCTATATTTATGTCAATCTCGTAATCTCTTCTTTTCTTTTTTCTTCAGCGATTCTCTTTGCTCATGCTAAGTTAACACTTTCTCCTGTTTCAGAAGGAGGGGCGCTCTTTTCTCCTATCAACTCTCGTAATATTTTTTCTATTTCACCTGCTGTGTGATATCTCCATTGTTGTCCAACAAGGAAATATCACTGGAGGCAAAACGGGCACTCTACAATGCAATTTTCATTGTTGTGCTACTAATAAACCTGGACCCTAGATGCAAGTACAATAATACAAATAACCGCTGCCGAGATGAAATGTGTCAGACGAATGACAGGAAGCAGACTGAGGGATAAGATCAGAAGTGAAGAAAAATGCTGAGAATAAGTTCCGTCATGAGTACATAAAGAAACACCAGATAATATGGTTTATCCAGATGATAGGGCAGAAAGATCAAAACACAACACATCGAGCCTTCAATGAAAGTTGCGAGAACACCAGATCCAAGGGCTAACTACGAAAAAAAATGATTAATAGAATATTAGAAACACTTGGAAACATAACAGCAGGAGTGGCCAACAGCAGTGCAAAAGACCGCGAATTATATCTCCGTTGATGCTGAAAGACAAATGGGGAAGGAAAGAAGAAATAGAATAATAATAACAAGAAAATAAAATCGCGCTCTTTCACTCTCTTTCTCCTTCTCTCTTTGCTTCATTAGCTTTGTCTATCTTCTTTTACATCGTCATCTATCACTTGATCTTTGTATATAGTTACCATCACTTTAACTGTATTTTATTTTTCCTACCATCTATCCCTCACTCTCTCCCTCCCTTCCTATTTCTTTCATTCTTTCTTTTTTCTTTCTTTCTTTTTTTCTTTCTTTCTTTCTTTCTTTTTTTCTTTCTTTTTTTCTGTGTGCCATTTCACCTTTCAGTACTGCATAATTTTCTTTTAGTCGGTCGTTCCCTCTTCATCACCTCCACTCACACACTTTCTGTTTCTCCCTTCTCTTACTCCAGAAACGTGACCATAAGCATCTAGCGTGACGTAACTGCTGATGTTGATTCGGGCCGTGATGACGATTTTGATGCAGTTCTGTCAGACAAAACGGAAGTGGTGGCCTTGGTTGGTGTGGGCCTGCCTCTGTTCTCTTGTTGGATCTATCATCACTTATATCCTGTACAGTCACAGGGAACATCTACAAGTGTGAGAAATCTCTACACCACTAATTTTATTATAGTAAATAATTGTTAGCCCTTATCACAATTAGCATAACTGTCACAGCCATAAACCTTATCGATATTTTCATTAATAACGCTGCAATAATTATCTTTGATAATTCATTCATTATCGCTAATATATAATTTCATTCTTATCAAATCTATGCGATCAGAAATGAAGAACTGAGAAAAAAAGGTAAGAATAATTGCCGGCTTAGAAGACATAAAGAAACAGCAGATAAAATCTTAGCCACGTGATAAGACAGAAAGACCAAAACACAGCACAGCGAGCTTTTAATAAACGTTACGAGAACAACGGACTCAAGATCCGAGCACTTAAATGATGGATTGAAGGAATATTAGAAACACTAGGAAACATAACAGCAGCAAAGGACAACAGAAGAGCAAACGACTGCAAAGTATCCCTCCCCTCGACGCTGAAAGGTAAATGAGGAAGGAAAGAAGAATATTCTCACCAGTAATCAAAACCAAGGTAATAAAAAAAATTACTATAGTTTCTCTAATAACGACTTTCATGTATTTTAATTGCTATGTTATTTATTATTATATATTTTTTATTCTTTCCTTCCTCATTTGCCTTTCAGCGGCGAGGGGGGGGGGGGATATAATTTGCGGTCTTTTGCTCTTCTGTTCGCCTCTGCTTCTGTTATGTTTCCTAGTGTTTCTAATATTTCATCCTTCCATCTTTTTTGTGGTCGACCATTGGGTCTGGTATTCTCACAACGTTTGTTGAATGAAGACTCGTTGTATTGTGTTTTGATCTTTCTGCCTTGTCACGTGGCCAAACCATTTTATCTGTTCTTTCCTTATATATTCTATGGCGGGGGTTATTCCTAGCTTTTTTCTCAGTTCTTCATTTCTGATCTTATCTCGCAGACTGTTTCCTGTCATTCGTCTAACACATTTAATCTCAGTAGAGGTTATTTTTCTTATTGTTCTTGCATCTAGGGTCCAGGTCTGGCATTCGTAGCACAACGTTGGGATGAAGATTGTATATATATATATATATATATATATATATATATATATATATATATATATATATATAATCATTAATAACAGGAACCATCTTCACTACAAAAAAAACATTTCAACAAATAATATATATCTGCATCTCTGTAATCAACGGTGAACTAGTTGATTTAGAGACCAACAACACATGCGGTCACATGGACTGGCTCACAAAGCAAGCTTAGCCGGATTGACAAGGACAAACTCCACAGGAAGTGAGTGCACTAGCTCGACATGTCTCACGTTAACAACCTAAGTTGTAAATATTGCCCTAGACGCGCTGGAGCTCGTGGCATTGAGGTAGCGCGACAGGTGGCGGGGTCTGCCATTGCGCAGGAAACCTTAAATATGGACCCTTGTGACATTGCGAGGGATTTAAATGGACATCTTTCACAGGATGACGAAATGGAAGGTGAGGATAATTCACGTGTAAAAAGAATGGTCGAACACTGCGCCTCGAAGACCGGAAGCAAAAAGAGCATCAATGACAAAGAATGCAACGCGATCAATTAATGCAGGACACGAACAAGCAATAGACGAACACTTCGATGGCTGCTGGAAAGAATGGCAGATCGGATATGGGAATGCTACGATTGTGGTCACGCCAGTCTGAGCTAAAGACTAATTAGGTGATGTGGAGGCGCGACATCGATCTTTTAGTAAAAAGGTCCTGAGTTCGAATCTCATTTGAACTGGTGATTTCTCGTGGCTTTACCCTTCTCCTGGTCACTGAGACCCAATGTCTAATCTCTCACAAAACGGCGAAAGAACAAAACAGGAAATGCCTTGTGCCCGCTGCGCACGTTAAAACCTTCTTCAGTTTTAAATACATTGAAAACAGTAGACGAAAAGTTCCGCTGTCCGATCCAAAAAAATGTTAAGCAAATCTGCCCTTGACGTACGGTGTTGGATCGAAAGGCGGAGATATTACGACTAGCAGTGAACTAGCGACACAACACATCAACGGCCCTGCCTGTATGGGTGAAAGCAAAGAAGAAAAATCGATACTGACACTCATTACTGTCATAAATAATCAGCCATTAATACTATAATGAACAATCGTAATCTTCAAATCGCAATAATCCTATCATTACTAAATTAATAACACACATCTTTCCTGTGCGATCAAATATTGCTACCATTAATCATTATCATCATTTAACTTTGATTGCAAACCATCAATACTCACAATTATAATCACCAATAATTACATTGGTGGCCGTGCGGCTAAAACCACTGTTCCGCTGGCTGAAAAGCTGACATACGGTGTTCGAAGCCAGCGGTAGACAGAAAGGATTTTTTTCTATCGGGGGTGAAATAAAAATCCTGAGTCGCCAACGTCGTGGCGACTGCTTGACCAAGCGGCCTTTATCCCTCGGGCTCTATCGTTGCCCCCCGACATACACCAACAATGGTACTATATGTCGTAAAGAAAGATTGTTTAATAATTACACTCACCCGCACTGAAACTTTCGAAAATTAGACTTAGAACACTTTTACATGAGCAACCCATCACTTGAGGAATGACGTAAGCCTCAGGTAAGGACGAACCTGGGTTCAAATTGCACCAGCAGCGGTGGTGATTTTTTTTTCAAAAATAGGAAAAATTAATCCGTGGTTTCTTGATGACGTTACCCTCATCTGGTCTCTTGTGTAGTGAGATCCGATGTCTGGCTTTCTCTGATACCGGCAATAAAAGATGAGGTCCCGTGTGCACTCGCGCAATTTAATGAACCCTTTGGCAACAAATCGGACAGGATTTATCCTTTTGAATTACTTGCCACTCTCATTCTATATATACATACACGGCTTGTTGCAGGAGATACTGAGTTAAGTGCTCTGCGCATACCGTGAGCTGTGTCTCATCCGTTTTGATCATGTTTCGATATTCCAATTACGATGAATGATGATATCGTATGACAGGGAACAGTTGGCTGTGTTCACTTTCTGCGCGGTTTCGCCTTATGTCTTTTGGCGTGTGCTGAGACTGCTACGATGGGGACTATAGTTACCTTTCTTTGTTCGGGAGATGAGATTCGGATGATTACACTGGCACGGGCGGTTGAGCAATTATGGATATTAATCCGTTTGCAGTGATACCGGGGCCTTCCATAAACAAACAAACAATTCTATATATAGCAGAATTTATCTTTATTCTGTTGTCTGTTTGTGTTGTTTTCGTTCTCTGAAGAAGGCCGCATGTAGGTAGAAACGTCAGTATTTTGTTCTGTTCCTTTTTCTGTAAAGCTGTCACCATACCTTGTAAGAGTGTACGTTACACCCCAACACTTGCTCCTTGCTACCAGCTTTACCGCAGCACTGTAATTACTTGCCTGTTCCATAAACATGGTCCCCGACCGGGAGAAAATGTCAGCATGAGCCTACACACACAATGGATCCTAGGCCGTGCTACGGAGTTCGTGCACGTGGGCCAGGATTCTCCTCGAATTTTCTCGATCAGAATATCGGAGCACCTGATTGTGTGTTGCGCTGTGATAATGCTAGTAACAATAAGGAACAAACAAACAAACCTAACACATTGCAGGAGTAATATTAATTAACATTTGTATATACAGGAAAGATCAAAAGTTCATATATAAAAGAATCACTGGTACGAGAAACAGCCATTTATAATTATTAATAAATCAATTTTTACAGTTTCAGGCTTACAAATTATCAAGGAAATAATCAAAATATGGGAAAGAAACACAGCTTCTCCGAAAATGTGAGCGTCTCCAGGACACTTCTTCCTGAGATCAACACATTGTGCCCGAGCCTTACATCCACACACGTTTACCCTACTCCAGCTTTTACTTCAGATATGGGGACTCGGATGTCGCTTCAACGGCAACCTTTCTTGCTGACGCTGGCACACTATGATGGAAGATTAGGGAACCATATGTTTAAGTACGCCTCTCTGATTGGCATCGCAAGAAGCTTAAAAAGAAAACCTTTCTTTCACCCGAATACAGAGTTGGACTTGGCATTCAAATTGCGGCACTTGGCGGATATACCTGATTATGAGAAGTAATGAATTGATCTGCCATTCTCTGTCTAGCTATGTGTTAGTCAAACTTTATATGTTAATTTAACAGTCTGTTGGTTTATGTCTCTCTGTCTCTATATGTCTACAGTGTTTACTTTGTCATAGTCTTACCGATGATTGTGGTTGTTGATGGTGATGGTAATAATAATGATAAAATTAATGGTGATTGTAATAGTAATGCTAGTCTTTAACGATAGTGATTATAATAATTTTGATTGTATTTATTGATGGTGGCGGTAGTAGTAGTGATAGTTATCGATGAAGGTGATAATAGTAATGATAGTTATTATTTATGGTACTGGTACTGATAATAGTAATTAATGCTAGTCAGTGGAGAACCGTCTTTGTGTGCGGCATCTGCGGCGCACTCTCAGTTTAAATTACTAATAATTATTACTGATAGCATGATATTAGTTAGTTAAGTATTGTAAAAGTTTGCAACAAAACTAAATGATAAATCTGCATACATTGCCACCTTGATGCAATGTGGTACTTCAGTAACTAGGTCGTTGATGTAGACTAGAAAATGTGTTGGAGATAGTACCCCTCCCTGTGGGTCGCCTGGCGCAGTAGGACTTTCTTACTTTTAAAACAATCCAGTTGATCTCTGGCTCTCCCGTTATACAGGTAATGCTTTGACCCATTTGTACATCCTGCCATTTACTCCATTATTTCTCAGTTTCTTCACAAGCCCTTTCTTCCATACCTTATCAAATGCTTTCTTTAGGTCTATCCATGCTGTTAGTACCTGTTTCTTTTCTTGGAACTGTCCTCAATTTACTGAAAAAGATAGATTGCCTAATCTTCGGTAAACACTTACTAAAGCCTGCTTACTGCGGTACAAGGAGGTTTTCACTTTCTAGTTACTACCAGTATGGTTTGTAGTGTTTCCGTGCACCTCTAGGTATTGTTTCACTGGCAGCGTGTAGTATAAGACTACTGAAATCATCAACTACATGTATTTTGTTGACGTCTCTGTCTATATTTAGATCTTAAGTTAGTACACTGGTATATTGTTGATACATTTTGCGGTCTGCTTTTTTTCTAATTCTATCTAGAGTGTGTTGCTCCCCTTGTTTAATATTCCAATCCAAGTCTGGTAAATGGAAAGCAAGGTCTAGTGTAGATGTTGTATGCCATGATGATCTGGAATAGAATGTTGGTGGATCTGTTGTCTGGTTTAGCAATATAAGTATATTGTCGACCTGCCAATCTTCAAGTTCTTCACCTCTCTTGTCCATATGTTCATAGCCCCAGCTCTGTGAATGGCTGTTAAAGTCTCCACATAAATCATTCTTTCTTTTAATGAAATTGTGTCTAGTGCCATTGGATGGTCGCTCGGACAGTCGTAGCTGAGTAAATGGAAGTATGTATTTTCTGTCGTGAGGTGCAGTGTCTGATATTCAGCCCCCTACATATACACTTCTAGCTGAGATACTTTGACGTTATTCTTTACAAATATTCTGTCAAGATTTCAAGTGTCAAGATTTGTTACCAGATTATTACGAGGCCGTGTGAATTGGCCACGGACTGACTATCGTTGTCAACGTGAATCTGTGGAAGTCTTCTCTTGATGGCAAGCAAGAAGCTCGAAATTGGTGCTAGGTTACATTTCAAACTGCTTGGTTACCAGATTATTACGAGGCTGTGTGAATTGGCCACGGACTCACTCACTATCGTTGTCAACGTGAATTTGTTGAAATCTTTTCTTCAGGGCGAACAAGGCGCTCACTAAGGTGGCAGCTTTGGTGAAGAGCTGATTGACACATTTCTGTGTGTGTGTCAGTCACAAAGGTGAACAGTGGGGCAGTATCATTCTGGGACTGACATAGAAATCCTGTCTTTTGAACTGTGTATGATTCATGGAGTGCGAGAGATAGGTCGACTTATTAGTGAATTTTATGAACAAGGGATTTTATTGAGCAATTCGGAGCAAGCGAAGGGCTTGATGAGGATGTTGTCACATGACTTGAAACTGAACCTGTGTATTAATATTTATGTGTGAGCCAGTGTTGACTTGTGGGTGTAATATAATGAACAGGCCAATCCATCTGTTTACTTTGAGCGAGCGAAGACACTTGCATATTTTAAATCTGTGATTGTGCAAATTGAACATTGTCAGAGTAGTGAGTGTGTCTGCTCGAGTAGTCGAGGGGACATGTTTTAAGCAGAAATAAAAGCGAGGCCTATTTTATGAACACATTGTCTTGTTACTTGGATTGAGTCAGTGTGATGATCATCTTGGGTATGGCGAATGAACGAACAACGGTTGGCGGAGCAGACAACAGGTTGGGAGCTGCATGAACTATTGTTAAGATACAGCTTGAAGTACTACCAGAAGGGGGATGCTAAGCAGTCCGGCCGAAGTGTCCAGAACCAGTCATAAGGCAGTCCGGCCGAAGTGTCCAGAACCAGTCATAAGGCAGTCCGGCCGAAGTGTCCAGAACCAGTCATAAGGCAGTCCGGCCGAAGTGTCCAGAACCAGTCATAAGGCAGTCCGGCCGAAGTGTCCAGAACCAGTCATCAGGCAGTCCGGCCGAAGTGTCCAGAACCAGTCATCAGGCAGTCCGGCCGAAGTGTCCAGAACCAGTCATCAGACAGTCCGGCCGAAGTGTCCAGAACCAGTCATAAGCGGGTCTGGCTGTGATGCGGGAAGTCAGGATTCCAGAAATCGACGCTAATCAGAAAATGGGCGGCAGATGTACGGATGCCATCAGACACTCAACACATCAAATAGACAACACAGCGCGTCGTACGCTGAGAAAGGGCGAACCAAGGGGCTACTATTAGTACGGAGACCCGCGGCAGTCCATCTCTCAGACAGTACAGTCAGCATAGACAGTACGGGTCAAATAGGTGCTCGACGACAGTATTAGAATATAAGTGTCACAATAGAAGTGGTGGGATAGAAGAATGATAATAAAAATGTCACAATAAAAGTGGTGGGATAGAAGTATTAGAATTAAAATGTCACAATAAAAGAGGTGGGATAGAAGTGTTAGAATAAAAATGTCACAATAGAAGTGGTGGGATAGAAGTGTTAAAATAAAAATGTCACACTAAAAGTGGTGGGATAGAAGTGTTAGAATAAAAATGTCACAATAGAAGTGGTGGGATAGAAGTGTTAGAATTAAAATGTCACAATAGAAGTGGTGGGATAGAAGTGTTAGTATAAAAATGTCACAATAGAAGTATTGGGATAGAAGTGTTATAATTAAATGTCACAATAGAAGTTGTGGGATAAAAGTGTTAGAATAAAAATGTCACAATAGAAGTGGTGGGCGCTATAGGTAGCCCAGAATCGATGAAGCACGAAGAAAGTGTGTTGCAGGAAAAGATAGATCAACTATGGACTTTTTACGTATTAAGGCCGGCTTGCAGAAAGGAATTACCTCTGTGTTGTGACGCCTATAGTTTGGAGAACAGAGACGGTTGTGGTCAGAATGGCGTCAGCCATCTATAGCACGTACAGGTGTAGACCTCCCGGTTGTTGGTGTTTTCTGGGATTTCTCTCTCTACCCTTCTGGCCTTACTACTGCAACAGGCTACCGATTAAATCCCTCTGATGACGCATGCTTCACACGTGAGATGAAATTCTGTGTAAAAATTGGACACTGTCTCTTCCGCAAACACAATATAGCTCCAGCCACAACCATCTATAGTTTTGCTAATACCCGCGGGCTGAAAGGAGAATCCAGCAATCAACCAAAGCTTGTGACGTCTTCAGCTATGCGAGTTATAGACGGCTGACGTCATTTTATCCACAACCGCCCCTGATGGAAATGCTGAGAACGTCACAAACGTAATTCCTTTCAGCTCGCGGGCCTTATAAATAATATAGATGGCTGTGGTTGAGAGACCAAGACTAATTGTTGTCATCATTGCCAGCCGTATAGTGCTATCGCATTCTAGTGACAAAACGTTGTGCCAAATAGTGCGAGTTCGAATCTTTGTGGAGCTAGTAGTTGTTTTTTCTATCCGTTAATTGATTTGTTTCCTAACTGTTGTTCAAATAAAAAATAGTAGAATCATTTATATATACTTCTATTTATTGTGTGGATGACTGGTATAGTTTGTTACTAATTATAGGTATTGGGTATTACCGACGATAGGTACAAATTGTAACAAATGATAATTACAGTTTGTAACTCATGATTGAATCAGTTTAGTTTATAACTAATTATAGGTATATTTTGTAACTAATTATTGTTTAAGTTTTTAACTTTCTTTCTTTCATTCAGTCTTTATTTGTTATGGTTTTCGCCCGTAGATGTCGCTGGCTGAAGTTGAAAAGGTGTTTTCTATCAAGGGTTCTTTCTGTGACTTGGTACATAGAGATATTGTATTGGTTGATTATGTCGTTAATTCCTACAGGAATGTATTTCACACACACCCCCCCCCCCTTTTTTTTTACAGTTCATTATAAACATTAATTACATCACTTAAATAGAGGTAACTCCGGCGACTGATTGTAAGTAATGGTTTATATAATTTGTAAATAATGATTGACACATATTGTAACTCATGATCGTTAATTTCTATCTAATGATATCGTATAATTTGTAACTTTTGATTGCTATGGTTTGTAACTAATGGCAAGCATTGATTGTTAACTAATGATTGACATAGTCTGTAACTAAAGATAGGTGCAGTTTACAAGTGCATGGGCAATCACAGGACACTCGGCAGGCAGAATAGTCGAGGGAGACAGTGGAGCATACGTTATGACCACGAGTAGCATGACGACACAAGTGGTGGCAGTGACCAAGGCATTCATCTGGTTAGAGTCACAAGACTACACCCACGCATGCATACTGAGTGACTCGATGAGTATGATAAAAAAAAAAAAGTGGAGACGGGTTCTGTACGCATGCAGTTGGTAGAGTCATTGCAGAAGTAAAAAATACGTAAGGTTTCCTTTGTCTGCGTCCCAGTACATGCGCGAGAACGGGGAAATGAAAGAGCGGACAGGTTGGCTAGCTACGCTATTGTTGAGGACTGTCATCCAATGGATCGGGCGGACATCATCAATGCCCTCCAAGATGTTGAGGAGCACAAAACTTCGACAACCATGAGTCCACGTCACTCCTCCGGATGAAAGAGATTGGAGTAAAAATGGACACAGAGAAACGAGAAACTTAGTGGGCGTGTGAGAAGACTTATCAACCAACAAAAAACTGGAATCGTCAGTCGCTGGACACTGCGAGACTTGCTGAGGAGGGGATCTGAGCACTTATGGACATGTTCGGAGTACATTGATGATGACCCACAAATGACAGGTATAGTTTATAACGAATGATAGATATAACAAGAGATAGAGCGGAATGGCGCTCCGTAGTAGCCAACCTTCGATGCGGAGATAGCACTCAATGAATGAATGACTGGTGCAATTTGTAACTAATCATAGGTATGGTTTATAACTAATGACTGGTATATTACGTAACTAATAATTCATATATCTTGTAGCATGATTCATATAGTAACTAATGATTGCTACAGTTTTAAACCACAGTTCCTTTATTTCAGGTGGCCTACATTATCAGAAACATCCTACGGAAAATATGACAAGGCTCTAATTGAAAAATTATCCAGCGAAGGATGTAATCACATTAACGTTACGGTTGATGGCTACTTTCAATCATGGAAATACATCAAAGATATCACTGAGGAACTCAGAACTGAGTTTACTTTTAAACATTCGATTCTTCAAAGGAGAGATGCCGTACTTCAGATGCTTCTCCCGATTAATCGAAAAAGTGCTGTGTTAATTGGAGTTCATGTGAGACTACTGGGTCTCGATATTCTTAAACATAGAACGTTAGGCTTCACAGTACCAAAAGTATCGTATTTTTTAAAGGCTTTCGAAAGCATGAGAACGAAGTTCTACAATCAGACGGTTCTGTTCCTTGTTGCTAGTGACAATCTTTTTTGGTGCAAGAAACATTTAACAGGAAGTGACGTAATAATCATGCCCGAAGACACTCCTGTGTTTCATTTATCTTTATTAGCTAGTTGTGATCACGTGATATTTTCAACCGGCACTTTTGGTTGGTGGGGGGCGTGGCTAGCGGGCGGTGATGTTGTATATTACAAAAATTATCCAGCGAATGGCTCGATATTAGCTGCGGGATTCTCTAGGGATGATTATTTTCCTGAAAGTTGGATTGGGTTGGGAGATTAGATGGTTGGGGTCCATTTTGACTTCACAGATGATCTTTATTTTGCTTAAATAAAATCAAGAAAGCATGAAAATATTGGGAATATAAATGGATGAGCAAAAATATACATTTTCAAATTCAGTGTTAAGGAAGTCTTTATTATATGGCTGTGGGACATGGACAGTAAAAAAAATAACAATCCTGAAGATAAAGACCTTTATTAATGGACGCTTGCGCAGAATAAAAGAATAGAAATGGCACGATGCAATCAATCACTAACATAGAATTATGGAAATGTACCAGTCAAATATCAGTGGATAAAGAGATACAGCGAAGACGATGGCGCTGGATAAACACACACTGCGAAAGCCAACTGACAGTATTACACAACAGGCATTTTTTGGAATCCCCTAGGAAAAAGACAAAGAGGAAGACCAAAATATTATCGGAGAAAACAGATGAGAGCAGGGATGAAGATTTTTGGAAAGGCATAGAATGATATTACAAAAATGGCAAGAAACAGATCGGCTTGGAAAGTGTTTGTGAAGGCCTATGCTCAACAGGGAACTGAAAGTAGAAGAGAGATATGGATCTGCAGTCCTTGTCATTCATATGAGGCAAAAAGAAAGCTCATAGTCTTGCTTGCAGTGATCACATGGTGTGATTATAGACATTGTCCCAAAAATACTGAATGAAAGAAATCACGTTAAAAAGTTGTGTGAAATTAATCCCACACACAAAAAAAGAGGGAAATCCATCACATGAAGATGTTTAACAAAACTCACTACATAAATTGCTTAATTAAATTCATTAAGTAAATAAAGAAAAAAATAACTGAATCATATTCATCTCATCAAAAATGGTATTAATATTCGATACCATAACATTTGAATGACATGCATTACACAACAGCGTTGAATGAAATATATTCATCATCATCATCATCATGTGCCATACCGGTTGGCGTAGGTGATCATGTCCCTCCACAATCTTCTATCTACAGTGCATCGTAGAAATATATTGAGGCAATAAATTAGATTAAAGTTTATTGCATAAAAAAAAGCTGGATGAAATTCATCACATTAAATAGCTTAATCAAATTTTTTTGTGGTCAGAAATTTAAATTAACTTTTCTCAGGAAAAAAGCCAAATAGATTTTTGCTGATGCTAATAAATTGATCGTTTGGAAGGACGCTATACAAGAACTATAATTTGGAGTTAATGTCTTAATAGAAATTTTTGAAATCCTACAACATTTAAGTGGCATATCATGCAACAGCAGTAATATGACCTCAGATAAAAATTATACCAGAATAGTTAGTCCCACAATAATTGCTGTTGGTTAATGAGATATTAATGTCTTCAACGTACTAGGTCTTAGTTTCATGAGGTGGCCAGTTCTTTCGATCGCTGCCTTTGATTACAAAAGACAAAATTTCTTCTATACATTTAAGGAAACTGGGTGGAGCACAGGAGCCTTTCATTTTGAAAAATGTTGCTCAAACTTTCAAACGAACCCTGCAAACGTCAGGTCCGCAAGCGAGTGCGTTAACTACAACACCACCGGGCTCTTACTAGAATAGTATAGAGAACATATGAATTATCAAGACTGAAAGATTTCGCTAAAACAAATCAACTTAAAACACAAGATTAGATAATTACACATGCCTGATAACATCATCATCATCGTGTACAATACCCGTTGGCTTAAGGGATCATGTCCTTCCACAACTTTTTATCTACCGTACGTACATCGTATCAATTCTGTTATTGACTGTTTTCCTTGCCATGATACCAAGCTATCTAGTACTTTCTCTCTTTGGCGTCGCAACCTCTCTTTCCCTGTATTTTGCCAGTTGTAACCAAATATTGCAACTCTCCTATTCTCATGATGTGCCCGATAAATGTTGACTACTTCTTTCTGATGTTTCTTAGGAGCTCCCTTTTTGTGTTGGCCTCTTTGAGAATGTCCTCGTTAGTCTTTTTAGCTGCACAGGGAACTTTCAGCATTCTTCTGAGAAGTCCCATCTCTGTGGCCTCTAATCATTACAAACACAAAAATTGTGGCCTTCAATCGTCTTTTAATTTGTTTGTCTACTGTCAACAAGTAGACACTTCTGGAAGCTGTAGAAATGTGGTTATACAGAAGAATGTTGAGAATACTATGAACAGCTGAGACGTGTAATGAAAACGTTTTGAAAGAGGTCAAAGCAAGAAGAGAGCTAATATCCAATATTAGAAATAAACAATCATCATTTTTTAGCCATGTAACGAGAAGGGAAAAGCTGGTATATTTTGTAACAACTGGGAAAATTGAGGGACGAAGAGATAGAGGGTAACAAAGAGAAAAGATACCAGACAGCTTAAGAGAATGGCTTGGCAGAAGGTCGACAACAGAAATGATAAATAACTGTCGAGATAGAAAGTTGTGGAGATACATGAACACCCACGCCAGCAGACACGGTACTTGGTGATGATGATGATGATTTTTACTGTCCATGATTAGCATCCTTAGGTCAGAATTGGATCTATATAGCACCGATAAACTCTCTTTCTCACCACTATTGACATATATTTGTTGCATACATGGTTTTTAATTTTCTGAAATGCTATTTTGGCCTGAGCTATTCTGCTTGTTATTTTTGTGGTGCATCTTCTATTTGATGTTTTTATTGTGCCCAAATATTTGACGCGTTGCACTTGTTTAGATCTGTCCTGTTTATTTGTATGCTGCATGATTGTGCTTATTGTTTCTTCGATATGACTACATCTGTTTTCTTACTAGTCAGACTTTCTTGTTGCTTTCTCTTACTGTTATGTCTATCATTTCTTGTAGTTCATTCTTTGTCACTGATATTAAGACTGTGCCATCCGTCTATCGCAAATTGTTTATGTTGTGACCGTTGACTTCAATTCCTTTTATATCTAGTATTGATCTAATATTTTCGCTGTAAAGTTAAAACAAATCCGGCAAAAGAACACAGCCTTATCTGACTTCTTGTTTTATATAATGGAACTGTCCTGTTTGGTTGCTAATTCGTATTCTGATTTCATCATCATCATCATCATCATCATCATCATCATCATCATCATCATCATCGAGTGTCACCTCTGCAACGAAGGTTGCCTACCATGGAGCGTCATTCTTCTGTCTCTTGCTTTAATGGTGCAGGTTGTCACAGGCTGACTTGTCCATCTTGTAATGTTACTCGTCCATGTTAGTCTCGGTCTGCTTCTGCCTCTTTTATCTTGTAGTTTTCCCTCCAAGATTACTTTTAGCAGTCTGTTGTGTCTTTTAACATGGTTGAAAAATCACATTTTTTCTGATACTCAAAGTTTAATATATCCCTTTAAAACATGAACCCAAAATGCAGACTTTGGTGAATACAATGAATGGATGCAAACTGTGGATGTATGATCCTTGAATAATCATTCAGAGACCACATCTCACTAGAGATATGGGGGCCTTAATGAATTACTTATTATCTTATATACCTTTCATAACATTTACTTATTATTTGTCATTTGAATAATTTCCCTATATTGAAAGATTTAAACATAAACAAAAATGGCTTAAAAGCACCATTCTACAGAGAAAATTAGAATACTACGACCATGTCGCAAGACACAGTGCGCTTACAAGAACAATAATAGAATGCATGATTCCTGGAAAAGGAGATAGGAGAAGACCAAGAAGAAGGTGGTTTCAAGACATTAAAAGACCTTGAACAAAACAACAGAAGAGATGGGAGATTTGTCTAGAGCAGCGTTTCCCAAAGAGGGAGCTATCGCCGCATGGGTCGGCACTGGAAAGGTCCAGCAGGGCGGTAGCAGCCTTGAGTGCTTTTGGACGGCGGTGAATGCAAATAAGGTGACGATGGAAGCATAAAGAAAGTGATGAAAATAATAGAATAAAGCTTTGAATAAGATGTGTTCAAGGATAATGAACTGCGATTTGTCGTGTGTTCCATAAATAAATGAAATCGGACAGTTTGATTGTTGGTACGTTCAGCAAATCAATGCGATCCTAGAGTATTCTTCTTCTTCTTCTTCTATCCTTCCTCTGTTGCCGTTGGCGTCGAGGGGAGAAACAATCTGCGATTCTTTGCTCTTCTGTTGGCCTCTTCTGATGTTATTCCTCCTAGTGACTCTAGTATTCCATTTATCCATCTCTTTCTCGGTCTTCCTCTTAATCTGACGTTTTCGTAGCGTTTGTTTATGGCTCTTTGATTCATTGTTAGTTCTTTCTGTCTTGTTATGTGGCCGAACCAACTAGAGTAATCAAATATTTAAAATCTTGTAGTTTGCAACTAAGCGTAGTAGTCCAACTGGATCACTATAAACAGTAACATGATTTACTCAGGGCCAGACCTGCCTCATTATCTGTCAAGGTCTGACAGGTGTTGGTATTCTTATCTGTTTGATTCCTATAGTCCGTTCAGATTCGTTTGCCGAGATGTTATGAATTATAATTCAAAAAGTTCTTGATGATTTCACATGATTTTTGGCATACGGTGTTAAAATGTCCATGTCACGAGAACATATGTGTTACTCGATGTCTAGCTATAACGGTTTTCTTAAAGCGGCGAATTCCTTTGATCTTTGCCCATGTAACTATTATTTTGACCCTAATCAAAATGTTTTACAGTAATCTAGTGCAACGATGACCCATAGGCGTGTCCATAAAATTGTACTTGGTGGCAAGTATACAAATTTTAAATTATATATAGAACTTTTGTTCGTAGAGTCAATTTGATATAGTTCCATGCTCTTGGTGTGAGTTTCCCAAATGTTGTCGCTGCCTTTCAAATACGGAAATTTAGTTCCTCATCTAAGGAAAGTGTGGCTGTAATAGTGGATCCAAGATAGCTGAACTTCTGTACTGACTCAAGCAGGCTTCCATTCAAAGTAATGGTTGTTGGTTTGCTTATAACATATTTTTGATTGCTTGGGTGGTCTTGAACAATAAACTGTTTAACAAATCAACTAGGAAATATTGCAAATCAAACTATTTATCTGTAGACTTAATCAGAGTAATGATCATTCAGAATCAGACGAGTCAAATAGGTCGATTACTGCTTTCGGCTGAACAAACAACAAACCATCCTTTTTCCAATATTCCTCTTCTTGTCGTAACACATGATCCTCACATTTTACCCAGTAGTCTTTATTTATATTTGATAGAGCCTGATTTGTAAGTGTCTCAACATCGCATAATTTGAAAGTTTTATTTGTAATGCTACGTGTCCTTTAACTTTTGCCCAAACTAGTTCTATAGGATTTAAGTGTGCATGATATGGAGGTAGTCTCAAACATCTATGGCCATGTTCTTGAATTAACTTGTCTATTTTAAATATCTTTGTACGTTGTGTCTGTTTTACAAGGCTAAGCAATTCGGGTTTCAAGTAGCTGTCGTTAACTTGTATGTGTTCTTTTATGAGCCACGTTTTGATTGCATCTTTTGTACTTGATGATGTTGGGATTCTATCTTCTACGTTAACTACGTTATGGTATGAAGCATTGTCCATTATCAGACAAGAAGGTCGATCTAATATTGGAAGGATACTTTTCTCGATCCAGTCTTTAAATATGTGCCCATTCATTTCGGAGTGGTAGTCTCTATTGTCTATGGATTTTGAAATGAAAACGAGATGAGCATTCTGCAACAACCCATTATGTCTGCTACCTGCATGTGCAACTATCAAACGTTGCCCTTTACTGCTTGGTACTGATCTTTTAATACTTCCATCTGCTAACTGCCATTCCTTTTCATTTGTATGATGAGCGTTGATCCAAGTTTCATCTAAATAAACAATATCATAATCATTTTCGCGCATTTCCTTCACTTCACGTAAATACTTGCTTCTAAGAGCTACTAGATGTGGCTTCTCACAAATAATGTTTTTTTCCACCAGCATACTTTCTAAAGGTGAAGCCTGCACTTCTTAATATTTTCCATAATGAAGTTTTTGATATTTCAATGTCGTTGTTAGTTTTCAGCCAAAGCTTCAACTTTCTAAGTGTCACTTCTTCGTTTATATCAAACATTCGACAGATTTCTCTTTTTACTAGGTCCTTATCAAAACTGTCTAACGTTTCTTTCCTTCCTTGCTTTCTTGCATTTGTTGGCAATAAATATCCGCTTCCTTTAACTATTCGATCAAATGAACGTTTACACAAACCTAAAATATGCATTGTTCTCTTCTCAGGGTTTGATAAAGAACAATAAAGATGTCCCTTTTTACGCTCTCTGCAGAAGTATTGATAAATCTTTATAGCAATGTTATGCTCAGTAAAATATTTTGCCTTTATATTCATTCTCACATAGACTTGCAGAAGATAATATGGATAGTGCCGCCTCCTTTCTGTAAATATTGAGATTTGCCTCTGAATTATGACTCGAACTCGAGTCTACGGCCGTGATTTTGACGTCACATAATTTCCGGTTTCGGCTAAAATGTCATTTTGTGCTAAACGGGAAATTGCATATGTAACATTTCTTTATAAAAATTTATAGTGGAAACATAACTATTTTAGGACGGTGCGCATTCAGCCGTGAAGGTCATGCCTATATGTTAAAGAATCAGCTGTGAGATGTAAGCATCTACATAATCCCGCAGGTGTTTATAATATCGATTAACTTTTTTTTTAATATAGGTTAAATAAGGCATCTTTGAAACTGGATCACATTTCTTTGATAAAAAAATATTTTTATAGCGACATTAGTATTCTAAACCTAACTTCGAAAGATCAATGCAAATGAACAATAAGTTTTTGAAAAAAATAAATTAATGTCTAGGCAAACAAATCTGAACGGACTATAGCTACCTGTCTGTGTATAAGCTCTTTGAATCTGTGAACAATAGCTTCGGTTATCTGATTATTTTTGTGTTCTTTCGCAGATTAACAAGAACGAGTTCGTCTTCTTTACTCCCTCATTTGCCTTTCAGCGTCGAGGGAAAATATTATTTACGGCCTTTTGCTTTTCTGTTTGCCTCTGCTGCTGTTATGTTTCCTATTGTTTCTAATATTTCACCAGTTCATCTTTTTTGCGGTTGGCTCCTGAGTCTGGTTTTCTCGCAACGTTTATTGAAGATTCTTTGTTTTGTGTTTTGATCTTTCTGCTTTATCACGTGGCCAAGTCATTTTATCTGTTGCTTCTTTATATATTCTATGACGAGGGTTATTCCAAGTTTTATTCTCAGTTCTTAATTTCTGATCTTATCTCTCCTGTCATTCGTCTAATATATTTCATCTCGGTAGATTGTATTATCTTGTTATTCTTGCATTTAGGGTCCAGGACTGGCATTTTTTTAGCACAACTTTGAGAAGAAGATTGTATTGTAGAGTGCCTGTTTTGCCTCTAGAACTATTTCCTTGTTAGACAATAGTGATGATAGCTGTCCAATGATTTGACAAAGTTTGTTGCATCTTGAGTCTATTTCTGCTGTTTGTGAATTGGTGTTTGTCACTAAACTGCCTAGGTATTTAAATTCCTCTACTTGTTTTAGTTGTTTGCCGTCTATAGTTATGTTGATGTTCTGTTTCTCTCTTCCGATGTTCATGACTTCTTTTTTATTGGTATAGATTTTTATGTTGTATTTTGTGCCTGTGCTGTTGAGTCTATTTAACCGTTCTTATATCCCTTCTATTTTTCGTTGCATTAGTGCCTGATCGTCTGTAAATAGAAACTCGTTGATCTCCCCTATCTACGATGAGTTAGCTAACTTGTATATATAGTCCATGTATGTGATGAACAATAGAGGGGATAGTACACACCCCCGTCTTACTCCTTATCTAACTTCGAAGTGGTATGTGTAACCTGCTGCTGTTGTGCTGTTGATGTAGAGACTTTTCAAGGTTGGTTAGATGTTGCTTACTCCGTATTTTGTCGTGTGGAATTGATGGCTTACAGTATACTATTAGAAATAAGGAACATGTATGAAATGGATTTTAGATTGTTTCTGATGTGTATGAAAAGCTGTTAGTGAGAGTTCAATAAGTATCTGAAATTAATACTCAACACTTTCAAACTTTGGAATCAAATACAAAGCAAATTGCATTATTGTTGTTCCAATAAAAAAGACATCAGTTGTTTTTTTCTTTAAATGTTAGTACTTTTATAAATGTTTTTTTTCACATCTACCGTACTTTTCATAGCCTTCTAGTGCTTTTAAAATAAAATTGTAACAAACTCAGTACAACATTATATGAAATATACAGTCAATATGTTTATTTTCTAATATAATATGGACGAAAATAGGAGAATGCAATTGTGAAATACTTGGCAAGTAACTTTTTTTTTTTTTTTTTATAACTTTTCTTTATTTATATTATCTATCGAATCATTTGTATTAATTAGTAATTAAGGCACTTATAAATAAGAAAACAAATGATCTAAACAAGTTAAAATATATTTTCTAAAACGTTTTGTCAAATGAGTCTATGAAGCCTTCACGACTACATATGCGTTTGACAAAAGTTCCTGCTGATAAGAACAAAAAATCATTTATGTTATTCTCAAGAACTAAAAGAAAATCTTGTGAGACAGCCAATTTTGGCAAACTCTTTTCAGTAGCACCCAAACAAGATGACTATGGGGCTGCGAGCTTCTTACAATATTTCGCTACTGATTGCTACATCTGGACAACCGCATTCTATTGGTGAAGAACTAATTCTACCGGATATAAGTGAATTAATAGGTGCTATGTTACACAAGCCAGCGTCTGTGTCTGATACAATAGAAGTTATATACACTATATTACACAAGCCATCGTCTGTGTCTGATACAATAGAAGTTATACACACTATATTACACAAGTCATCGTCTGTCTGATATATGTCAGGTAATACTTTAATTTTTTTAGAGGCTTCCAGCATATGTTTATTGGCTGTTAAAGGGTGACTGATTGAAATGGTTTTATAAACTCCTTGATGGTTCTAGTTTCCTGGAAGATGATGCTTTTACAGAACACATTGACAGATTCCAAAAATGGCATGGCTCATTTGACAGACTTGTTTAAAAATTAAAGGATATAAATCCACATCTTAATGGCGATGAATTGAATTTAATCAAAACAAAAACGTTCAGATTTCTGGCAATCATTCTTCTGTAAAAATGTACTTTAGGAACAAGGAAATTCACAGTTTCTAAATTAATCAGCAGTAGAAGACCATGATAAAGACATGCTTACCAACTGTCAGAACTTGGAGGTTCTTCATTCTGACTTCAAGATAATTTTTTTAATGGACATATCCAATTGGGTTGTAAACCAATTTTTTAAAGTACAAACACAGAGAATAAGACTAAGAGTAACAATAAATAAGGAATTAGAAGTTAAATTCAAACACAGCTATCAACAGTTCTGGCTATAAAAGCAGATACCAAAACAATCAGGATGCTACTTACTCACGCCAATGGGAAGTATTTTTTATAACCTGCACTGAATATAGTAGACTGAGGAAACTCCATTGGCCCATAGATACAACACTGCAGACAAAACTATATGGGCCACTGCAAGAATTACAAAAGACAGTAACGTTTATACAGGAAAAGGTATTGCAGATATAGACAATACTTCTGACGAACGACAGACAGACAGACAGACGGACGGACGGACGGACGGACGGACGGACGGACGGACGGACGGACGGACTGACGGACGGACGGAGGGACAGACAGACAGATAGACAGATAGACAGATAGACAGATAGACAGATAGATAGATAGATAGATAGATAGATAGATAGATAGATAGATAGATAGATAGATAGATAGATAGATAGATAGATAGATAGATAGATAGATAGATAGATAGATAGATAGATAGATAGATAGATAGATAGATAGATAGATAGATAGATAGATAGATAGATAGATAGATAGATAGATAGATAGATAGATAGACAGACAGACAGACAGATAGATAGACAGGTAGACAGGTAGATAGATAGACAGACAGGTAGATAGATAGACAGATAGACAGATAGACAGACAGACAAGATAGACAGATAGACAGGTAGATAGATAGATAGACAGATAGATAGATAGATAGATAGATAGATAGATAGATAGATAGATAGATAGATAGATAGATAGATAGATAGATAGATAGATAGATAGATAGATAGATAGATAGATAGATAGATAGATAGATAGATAGATAGATAGATAGATAGATAGATAGATAGATAGATAGATAGATAGATAGATAGATAGATAGATAGATAGATAGATAGATAGATAGACAGGCAGGCAGATAGATAGATAGACAGGTAGATAGATAGACAGATAGACAGACAGACAAGATAGACAGACAGACAAACAATCAGACAGACAGACATACAGACAGACAGATAGACAGGTAGGCAGGCAGACAGACCGACAGACAGACACGGACGGACGACAGACAGACAGACAGACAGACAGACAGACTTATAGATAGACGGATAGACAGATAGACAGACAGACAAAACTAGAGCCGAACATTAAACAAATTTGTTAGCAGCCCACCAGGTTCATCCTTCTTAACATGATTTTTTGGGTTAAATTTGTGTTTTAAATGTTAATATTATCCTTTATGATTTTAATGTTTGTGTTTGCAATATGAATGTTCGTATAGTTGATTTTAATGTTTGTGTTTGCAATATGATTGTTCGTATAGTTGATTTTAATAAATAATGTTAATGTTTCAAGCTTCAATGTGCTTTTTTTTTTACAACACTACCTCTCTTCACTGTATTGTGTAAGTGAAAATATAGATACATCCCCAAATTATTTGTCACTGTATTTTTCTTTTTGTTTGCTTAATGAATGTAGATTTGCAGGGGACGGGGGTGGGGGCGGTGAGCAATTTTTTTTTTCCCTCAAAAGCGAACGGTGGGCAAAAACAGTTTGGGAACGACTGATCGGGAGACTGCGATTCTTTCAGACTGGCTGTGGTGAATTCAGCGTTCTGTGATAGATCTGGGAAGAGACAGAGATTCTTTCAGACTGGCTGTGGTGAATTCAGCGTTCTGTGATAGATCTGGGAAGAGACAGAGATTCTTTCAGACTGGCTGTGGTGAATTCAGCGTTCTGTGATAGATCTGGGAAGAGACAGAGATTCTTTCAGACTGGCTGTGGTGAATTCAGCGTTCTGTGATAGATCTGGGAAGAGACAGAGATTCTTTCAGACTGGCTGTGGTGAATACAACGTCATGTGGGAGATCTGGCTAGCGACAGAGATTATTTCAGACTGGCTGTGGTGAATACAACGTCATGTGGGAGATCTGGCTAGCGACAGAGATTATTTCAGACTGGCTGTGGTGAATGCAACGTCATGTGGGAGATCTGGCTAGCGACAGAGATTATTTCAGACTGGCTGTGGTGAATACAACGTCATGTGGGAGATCTGGCTAGAGACAGAGATTCTTTCAGACTGGCTGTGGTGAATACAACGTCATGTGGGAGATCTGGCTAGAGACAGAGATTCTTTCAGACTGGCTGTGGTGAATGCAACGTCATGTGGGAGATCTGGCTAGAGACAGAGATTATTTCAGACTGGCTGTGGTGAATACAACGTTATACCTGTCTGGTATAAGAGAAGTAATTGATACTATGTTAAACACGTCAGTGACTCCACAACAGCCAATCAGACAAGCATGTTTACTCGTTCATTCCCACTTATACTCAAAATAACAAACCAAGGTAAAGGTCAGTGCCACCAGTGAAGCTATTTCTTTACTTACTGCAATGGCATTCATTGTCTACTACTTGTAGTCAAGGCAAATACACCATTGCCTTCCTTGTCAATTCTCCCTCGGTTCTGAATTGTGAAGACAAATGAGTTCTGTCTATGTCGAACAACAATCCATCAGTTTTTTGTTTTCACTACTTCATCTTCAGAAGAGTTATCAGAAATCAAAATCAGCTTCCTAGCCTCTCCGTTTTGATTGCTGCGTTCACTGTTCGATTTTAGCACACAGATAAGTGCAAATATAACTTCTCTTTACCAGGTTCTATGTCCACAAGTGAACAAAAACCATTGGACAATACACACAGTGTGTGAGTGTGTGTGTGAGTGTGTGTATGAGTGTGTGTGTGTGAGTGTGTGTGAGTGTGTGTGTGTGTGTGAGTGTGTGTGTGAGTGTGTGTGAGTGTGTGTGAGTGTGTGTATGATTTTATGAAACATCCCTCCATTCATCTAATCGCGAAACCACCCACCTACCTACTTTCCAATCAACCCACTTACCTACCTACATAACTTCCACTCACCCATCCACCCACTCATCTATTTATCCATCCACCCAATCATACATCCATTAAATCCGTCCGTCCGTCCGTCCGTCCGTCCGTCCGTCCGTCCGTCGGTCTGTCTGTCTGTCTGTCTGTCTGTCTGTCTGTCTGTCTGTCTGTCTGTCTGTCTGTCATGTATGTTCGCCTGTCTACCTACATACCTACATACTTACCAACCAATCTACATAATACCTACCTACCTACTTTCCCACTTTCCTACCTACCTACCTACCTACCTACCTACCTACCTACCTACCTACCTACCTACCTACCTACCTACCTACCTACCTTCCTTCTTACCTGTTTACCGGTTTGCCTGCCTTCCTGTCTGTCTGTCTATATTTCAATTTGAAATCCTATGTATATTTCTTTACACTTTGAAATAACAAGCGCTACATAAATAAAAAAAATGTAATGTTTCAATATATTCGAGTATTTTACTAAAAAAAAAAAAAAACCCTAGTAAAATAACTACAATTATAATACCGATATCAAAGATTTGATTCGTTCGATGACATTCCTGGTGATTGTTGTTTGTATCTGTTTGTCTCGTTTCCAAGGACGCCAACCGGTATGTGCAAGCATTTCCCACTTTCTCACAAGTGACACTAGACCAGTGTGGACTCTCGCTTTGATGAGAAATGTCTCTATCCGCCTTGATATAAAGATATCTAGCTTGTCTTCCTATACCTTGTCACGCCTCAACAACGCTGAATACACATTTTGACTGCTTTTTGTGCCAAAGAGATTACTCAACAGCAGGCGGCATTTGTTCTTTTATTGATTGTCTCTGAACGAAAGGAACAACAAAGGAATATTACAATCCAAAAGATGAGGTACTCTTTGGATACTTTAAGACAACCAAGATATTCAACAGCTATGCCGAGCAACGGCATGGATCCCAGACCGGGCAATAGAATTCGTTCATGCGAGTCAGGAATCTACTCGAAGTTGGTCAGTATTTTAAGGAGAAGATCGGCACCTATGGACGTGTCTGGAGTGCAGATACAATGACTCTAATACAACAAACCATAACCAAGATATCAGTGCTAGTGAAGCACATAGACTTCCGGTGTGTGACTGTGCTGGCAACACGACACAATTTTCGATGGGAGTCAAATTTAAGTTATAAGTGAATTTCAATGCCCGTAGAAACAGAAATTCAAGCGTTCTTGTGCTATTTCACTGCCAAGAATATATAGAACAACAACTTAAATGGTTCGGCCACCTGGTCAGAATGAGTCCTCACCAATCACCATCAAGGGCGTTCTTCTCAAGAATGCATGGGAAAAGACCAAGAGGAAGACCCAGAAGAAGATGGATAGATGCAGTGACAGAGACATGTAACAACAAAGGAAAATCACTAATTCAGACAATTCGAGCAGCACAAGAACGACAAATGATATAAATCACGACACCTTTTAGGTATCAGTGAAAGAAAAAAAGAAGAAGAAGAAGAAAGAAGCACATATTGGGAAACAAAGATGTAATTAAAAATCCTTGAACGAGAGGCATACCAATCCTCGTTAACAGTCGAATGGCAACGTGATACAAATCCAAAGGGGGGAAAAAACTCGTTATGTTGTTAAGATCTGAGACAGACAACTCTGGCGACAAATGCAGTTAAAAGATAATATAAATTAAAGGACTGGGGAAACAGTCCAGAACAAATGTATGCCGAAGACAACAATGCATTGACTACATTGTACGAAAACACAGCGCAATACAATACAATACTCTAATTGTACGAAAATACACAAATAAAACAGGGTGTTAGACAAGGTTGTGTGCTGTCACCAGATTTGTTTAATATTTATAGCGAGATTATTTTAAGATCCATAAGGGGCATTCTGGAATAATAATTGGAGGTCATAATATAAATAATCTAAGGTATGCTGATGATACAGTCTTAATCGCTAAGAGTGAAAATGAGTTACAAGAAATGTTGGACATTATAGTGAAAGAAAGCAAAAATAACGGACTCAGCCTTAATAGCAAAAAGACAGAGGTAATGGTAACAACAAAGAAAAAGACATCACCTCAGTGCAAAAAAAGACAAGTGGAAAAGTTTTAAAACATCATCATCATCAAGTACCGGGCCTACTGGCGTAGGTGATCATGTCTCTCCACAACCTTCGATCTCGACAGTTCTCTATCATTTCTGTTGTTGACCTTCTGCCAAGCGATTCTCTTAAGCTGTCTTGTATTTTCTCTCTTTACTTCCCTCTATCTATTCGTCCTTCAATTTTTCCAGTTGTTACAATATATTCCAGCTGTTCTCTTCTCATTACATGGCCAAAAAATGATGATTGTTTCTTCCTAATATTGAAAATTAGCTCTCTTTTTGCTTTGAACTCTTTCAGAACATTTTCATTACTCTTCTTAGCTGTCCATGGTATTCTTAACATTCTTCTGTAAAACCACATTTCTACCGACTCCAGTAGTTTTCTTGTCAGTTGTCCTTTTGTCCATGATTCACATCCATATGTTAAGACTGGCTCTATATAACATTTAAGAAATCTTTTCTTGTTTCGATTATCAAAAATGGATTGCATAGTACCTTCCTCATTTTCTGGAAAGCTGCTTTTGCCTTAGCCATTAGCATCTCACCTCTTTTGTACATCTTCCGTCTGAGGTTAACAAAGTTCCCAAATATTTAAATTAATTTGCCTGTTTTAATATTGTTCCACTTGTCTTTATTTTGCACTGAGGTGATGTCTTTTTCTTTGTTGTTACCATTACTTCTGTCTTTAGTATTAAGACTAAAATTACTGAGAGAAAGCAAAAATAAAGGACTCAGCCTTAATAGCAAAAAGACAAAAGTAATGGTAACAACAAAGAAAAAGACATCACCTCAGTGTAAAATAAAGACAAGTGGAACAATATTAAAACAGGCAAATGAATTTAAATATTTGGGAACGTTGTTAACCTCAGACGGAAGATGTGCAAAAGAGGTGAAATGCACAATGGCTCAGACAAAAGCAGCTTTCCAAAAAATGAGGAAGATACTATCCAATCCAGTTTTGACAATATAAACAAGATAAAGGTTCTTAAATGTTACGTAGAGCCAGTCTTAACATATGGATGCGAATCATGGACAATAGAACAACAGACAAGAAAATCACTGGACTGTGTAGAAATGTGGTTTTACAGAAGAATGTTGAGAATACCATGGACAGCAAAGAAGAGTAACGAAAACATTCTGAAAGAGGCCAAAGCAAAACGAGAGCTAATTTCCAATATTAGGAAGAAACAATCATCAATTTTTGGCCATGTAATGATAAGAGAACAACATCAATATATTGTAACAACTAGGAAAATTGGGGGACGAAAAGATAGATGAAAGCAAAGAGAAAAAAATACCAGACAGCTTAAGAGAATGGCTTGGCAGAAGGTCAACAACAGAAATGATAAATAACTGTTGAGATCGAAAGTTGTGGAGAGACATGATCACCTATACCAGCAGGCCCGATATTTGATTGATTGATTGAACCAAACATTCCAACTTTCCTCTTCTCATGATATGTCCGAAAAATGTTGATCGTTTCTTTCTTATGTTTTTTTAATAGATCCCTTTTAGTGTTGGCCTCTTTGAGAATTTCCTCATTGGTCTTTTTAGCTGTCCAGGGAACTTTCAACATTCTTCTGAGAAATCCCATTTCTGTGGCATCTAACCGTCTTTTCATTTGTTTGTCTACTGTCCGTCATTCGCTTCCATAGGTCAGAATTGATTCTATATAGCACCGATGAACTCTCTTTCTCACTTCTATTGACATAGATTTGTTGCATAAGATAATTTTCATTTTCTGAAATGCTACTTTGGCCTGAGCTATTTTGCTTTTTATTTCTGTGGTGCATCTTCCATCTTATATTATTATTGTACACTATTAGTATTTGAAACGTTGCATTTGTTCCAGGTTTTACAAACTAGAAAGCATCAGCCAAGAAATTAAGAGAATTATATATATATATATATATATATATATATATATATATATATATATATAAAATTAATAAATGAATCAAGGACAATCGAATAACTGACAATATAAATATAACTTTTCATAAGAATGTTGACAAAATCATGGACAAGAAAGTGTAATGGGAATGTCCAGTGAGAAACAAAAGTAGAAAAATGAAAACTTCTGACCAACATCAGACGGAAAAATGATAAATCTCCATCAATCTAATGAGGAGAGGACAGCTAGAGTATATCGTGATAACCGGAGAAAAATAGCAAGAAGAAACAATAGAAAGCAGAGACAAATAAAAAATAAACCCAAGACATTTATTAGAAATTAACACGTTAGAAAGTCAATAGCAGACTTGGTAAAAAGCTATAGAAACTAAAAGTTATGGAAAGACGTGATCTCTAGTGCCAGTAGGTATGTTAAATTATAGACATCTTACACACTCCTATACACATTTGCTAGAGGATCCTAACTTAATCCGGTCCCTGGTTCGTTCCATATTTGTCTTTATAATCCAGTTTTGTCGTTTCACAATCAAACACAAGGATGCAGGCCAAAATCAAATATTCTGGCACTTAGTGTTTTCTGGGCGTGTTTTTGCTGGTAACATAGAAAGTACCCGCAGAGCCAAGACTTGACAATATTGCTAATCAATTACACATACTGGCAGCAAATGGAGTTATCTTGTTCTCAGTTCAAAATACAACAGTGATTGTCTTGTACCTGCCCTGTGAGGTTGAACTCTTTGTGATACATGCTGGTGTGATGTTCCTCTTTATTTACCTGTAGACCAACAAAGCAGGCAGTGACTGGCACGTTTTGTGGGATATATTGTAGGGCAACAACATTTCGTGTGGTTCGTGGCAATCTTTCAAAGCGTGCCCCTTGTCTGGTCCATCTTTACATATCTGTTTCCTTTGCCAGATTGTCGTAAAACGTAGGGTTGGTATTGTTACAGAACTTGCCATCGTCGGTACTTTCATTAAAATCAAACAATCCTCATAAAAACAATCAATTTAAAAAAAACAATCCTCATAAAAACAATCAATTTTCAAAAACAATCCTCATATTCAATTTCTTCTTCTCCCTTTTCTTCCTTTTCTTCTTCTTTCCTTCCTCATTTGCCTTTCAGCGTCGAGGGGAGATATAATTTGCTGTCTTCTGCACTATCTCCATTTTTCGGTGATTTCTTTGAGCATAAAACGTTTATCCCTTAACAACCTGCTGAGTCAGTCGCAAGTTAATGTCTTAACTTAAAAACACAAGTTGGGGCTAGCCCAGAGATGTTTCCCCACGTGCTAGATCGCTAGGTGTCACTTGCGATCTTTTATGATATAACTATACATTTGTAGATGGTTACATTGTTAAAGTACTTATCTGATCTTGTCCTCCTCCTTCAATAGAAAAATTTACACAACTTTTTAAAAAGTTAAATCCGTTTGAAACCCTTTTTTTCCTTTATATTCTCACACATATTCCTTCTCCTCTTGTTCGCCAGCTTTTACCTCTGACGAAGTGCCTAGAGACTAGGAATTGAATTTTGCATGTTAATCCATTTTTCCCTGGCAGCCGTGTGCACAGGGGTCCCTCGCCACACAGGCAGATAACTCCGACTTCGGAGGTACTAATTTTTTTCCGTCGATGAGTAATTGACGTTTTAAGCCGGGCCGGCGTCTTGCCTCGAGACCAACCAGTCACCCACACATATTCAATGTAATTCATAAAAACAAAATAAAACGACAGCAAAACTTGGGAAAAAATTTAGCTACTTTTAAAGTTTTACGCAATATAAAGACACCACAATAAAGAAACTCCACGCTGCAGTTTTCTTTAGGGAAGAGAAGCTAAAAAAAAAATCTTATTAAAATATGTCATTATTTTACAGTAAAGGGTAAAGGTAAAGGTAAAGGGAAAATACGAGACTTGAATCGGCGTCTTAGCCGATTAACCCATATGTGCTCGGTCGACTATCCAGAAGTGTACGGAGACTTCGGAATAGTGTTGCTTCAAGCATCGAAACTCACGATGCGAAGCGGCATTCCTCACCTTCCCAGAGTAATACCCTGGTACCCATTTCTGCCAGAGATTGGGTCGACCGCGAGGGTTTTTTTCTTCTTTTCTAACGAGTACACAATCTAGACAATGACAAATTGAAACACTGAAAGATGTTTTTTGAGAGATAGAGCTTCGACACCATGGGCTCATTGTTTTAATAGTTTGTGTGGAACAGAACGAGGCCGATCCAACCTCCTGGGGTTAACATTAACACAGCCTCTGCACACAAGAGTATCGACCTGATTACTTGATATTCACACTTCATCGATACTTGGATGGCTAATTGTTTGTGAATTGTAGTTTGTCCCCAAACTTCCTAGGTCTTGCGCTTCTTATCACAGGTGCCAAGCTGATTTGGAGTGTTTAAAACAAAACAAAAAACAGAGACCATATGGTCAACAACTAACAAGAATTCAAATAAAGAAATACTTTTTTAAAACAATTGGCATATAGATGTTTCCTACACGAAGTCACATTTGTCCACTTTAAATACTTTGATGGTCCTGACCAAGATCCGACACTCGGCCAATATGAAGTTTGCTACCACTTATCTTTATGACTAAAAATAGAAAGAACCCCATCAAGTATCGCAGAAAAATTATAAATGATGTTAGTACCCATATTTGTTTTATTTGCCATCGGTGCATTTTGGGGTACTACGCCTGTACATTCTTTCTTTACTGAACATAATGATGGACGGCAAATCAAGTAGAGGAATTTAAATAACTAGGAAGTCTAGTGACAAACGACAATTCACAAACAACAGAAATAGACTCGAGATGCAACAAAGCTTGTCAAATCATTGGGTAACTATCACCATTATTGTCAAACAAGGAAATAACTCTAGGGGCAAAATGGGAGCCGCGATAGCTCAGTGGTTAGTGAACTGGACTACAAAGGACAAGAGGTAGGGTTCGATCCCAACCTACGGCTTCCGGTTCACCCTGCCTTTAATGGGTACTGGATTTTCTTCTGGGAAAGTAAAGCGGCACAGGCGTAATACCGACCACATTACCCCAAAAATCATGTGTCTACAATGTCTGTACAATTTTTGGTCACTAACACCATATTCCCTATACGCCACTTGGCGTGACGGGGGTATTTTACTTTGTTTAGAGGCAAAAATGATCACTCTGCCACAAAACATTTATTGCAACATTGTGCTACTAATACCAGACCAGGACCCTAGATGCAAAAACAATAAGAAAAATAACCTCTACGGAGATGAAATATGTTAGACGAATGACAGAAAACAGCCCGAGAGATATGATCAGAAACGAAAATCTGAGACAAAAGTTAAGAATAATTTTCGCAACAGAAGACATAAAGAAATAAATAAAATGTGTTGGCCACGTGATAAGGCAGGAAGATCAAAATGCAATACAGCGAGCATTCAATAAATGTTGCGAGACCATCAGATCCACTAGCCGAGCCGATCACGAAATAGATGGATTGATGGAATATTAGAAACACTCGGAAATATAAAGAGCAACAGAGGCAAACATTAGAGAAAAAGACTGCAAAATATATCTCCCCTCTGAAGAAGAAGAAGAAGAATAGCAGAACGACTAGGTGGCATTTTCTTGTCAATATTTTTTTTTTATTGGAAGATTAACGACCTATACAAACCGCTAATTTTTAGAATGAATATGATGCCACTTTTTGAGACTTGACAGACAGTGCATGTCAGTTTGTAAGTGAAACTTGATGTGGCTATTTAAGAGAAGTAGGTATTGACGAGATAGACATATTCTTATCTTAAAGAAGACTGGGAAAGAATAAGACCGTTTGCTTCAAATTAGATCAATTGATATGGTAATGTGAAAGTTAGTGTAGGAAAAGAAATTATTATCCGGACTTAATCGAAAATAGTAGACTTTCATTAATGGATGCTTATGCAGAATAAATGGATGGAAATGGCAGGACAAAATCACTAACATAGAATTATGGAAATGTACCAGTCAAATACCAGTGGATTCACTAACATAGAATTATGGAAATGTACCAGTCAAACACCAGTGGATAAAGAGGTACAGCGAAGACGATGGCGTTGGATAGAACACACATTGCGGAAGCCAACTGAGAGTATTACACAGCAGGCCCTTTTTGGAATCCCAGGGGAAAAGACACAGAGGAAGACCAAAGAATCCTTGAAGAAATGGAAACAGAGATGAAGATGGTGGGGAAGACATGGAATGATCTTAAAAGAATGGCAAGAAACAAAACGACTTGGAAAGTTTTTGTTAAAGACCTATGCTCCACATGGAGCTGAGAGGTAGAAGAAGGAGATAAGAAGGAGAAGAAGAAGTGCATGAAAAGAAATTATTGTCCGGACTAAAACGAAAATAGTAGGCATTAACGTGAAAGTAAGTGTAGGAAAAGAAATTATTGTTCGGACTCAAACGAAAATAGTAAGCATTAACGTGAAAGTGAAGTGTAGGAAAAGAAATTATTATTCGGACTCAAACGAAAATAGTAGGCATTAACGTAAAAGTAAGTGTAGGAGAAGAAAGTATTGTTCCAGAGCTGGAAGTTGTCAGCGACACACAGCTGATGACTTGCGCCAGGATCGGTGAACCAAAACCATCCAGACCCTGCTCCACCTCTCCGTGGTGCTTCCAGTAACAGACTAACCTGTCTAGTCTGGCCAAGCGAGCAGGGATCGAAGAGGGAAGATAACCCGGTACTCAAAAAATGTCGTGCTGAAGTCGGATGTGTTGGGCCGAAAGGCGCAAATATAACATTTATTCTGCAAACCACAACACAACGCAAATACGTCTACTTAACGTCCTTTTAAGGGCGGATGATGAAGAAGAACTCTACAGTATACGAATACTCTAGAATACTTTAGTCATCGGGCGAACGCAAGCAAGCCAGCGATTCGACTACCTTAGCCATCCATGTATCGATGAAGTGTGAATATCAAGTAATCCAGTCGATACTCTTGTGTACAGAGGCTGTTTTAATGTTAACCCCAGGAGGTTGGATCGGCCTCGTTCTGTTTCACACAGACTATTAAAACAATGAGCCCATGGTGTCGAAGCTCTAGCTCTCAAAAAACATCTTTCAGTGTTTCAATTTGTCATTGTCTAGATTGCTATTTAATGAAATAATCGAATTTAAGAAATGATAAAAATATATTCACATATTACTTTCGAGTTAAGGAATCTGATAAATGTGTGCATTTTAAAACCAGAAGTACATTATTACTTTATTGTACGGCGTTGATGAACTAAAATGATAGTTTGCTGTTTGTTATTTTATTTATTTGATAATAATTCTAAAATAAGATAATAGTCTGTGAATTGTTATATTATATCAAACGAAAGTTTGGGACGCAGAAGTAAGCTTCTACAACAAGCGATGGGGAATAAGAAAAAAACATCAAGCACAACGTTCTGGGCGCTGCCTGGCGTGGTACCGACCACATCACCCAAATATGTGCCGTGGTTGTAGAAAAATATGGTCACGAACACCATATTCCCCATACGCCAAGCAAGGCGTTGAGGGAACCTTTACTTACAACGTTCTGCAATCAGTTCTTGATCTTAGACGGTATAAATATTGTGCAAGTGTTAATCATTGAAGAAGTTTGTTATACTCGTAATCTTTGTGTTAGCAGTTTAATAAAACAATTTGTGATTTGTTGTATTATTTATGCGTCAACGTGTTTTAATAATTTTTTGATAATAGTAAAAAAAAAATACATTCATTCATAATTCATGTCCGTATATCATTTTCCGTCACATAAACCCCGATCGTGTGAGTTGTGTAAATGATCCACCAGTTCATATTTTCCCGAGCCAGGCCGTCAAAAGAAAAAGAAACATGTAAAGAAGAATAATTATGAATTATTACGATAAATTATGACATTTGTTTTATTATATTCTTTATTTGAACCTAAACACAACACAAGGAGCTGTTAGTAAACTATGTGGGGACACTAGACCCAAGGATAGACCACGAAAAAAGATGGTTTGATTAAATATTAGAAACATTATTTTAAAAAATAACAACAATAGAAGCAAAGTGAACAGCAAATAACAGCAAAATATATCTCCCATCGGCTCTGAAAGGCAAATGAGGAAAGAAACAAAGAGAAGATGTATTCGTAAATGATTTAAGAAACAGTTTGTTGTTTTTTAAGCAGTTTGTAATAGTTTCACACAGGAAATAGTTTGTAATAGTTTCACACAGGAAATAGTTTGTAATAGTTTCACACAGGAAATAGTTTGTAATAGTTTCACACAGGAAATAGTTTGTAATAGTTTCACACAGGAAATAGTTTGTAATAGTTTCACACAGGAAATAGTTTGTAATAGTTTCACACAGGAAATAGTTTGTAATAGTTTCACACAGGAAATAGTTTGTAATAGTTTCACACAGGAAATAGTTTGTAATAGTTACACACAGGAAATAGTTTGTGATATTTTCAATTATTTATTTGAATAATGATTTTAAACTTTAGACACAAATAGTAATGGAAAACTCTAATGTTACGGATACTTCAAATTTTGACAAATTTAACGATTAGATGAAAGCAATAAATAAGGTAAGTAAGATAAAAGGTGTTATCAACTTTGATTTCTTCTGTGAAAAATTGTAATTTACCACAATCTGGTAACAGTTTTTATTTCTTTAAAAAAGGCAGACCTAAAATGGAGTATTATGAGTGGCTGTCTTTGCACACTTTTATTTTGATTATCTTACTCAACATTTGCTTTTATTTCTTATTAAGAATACATATTTGCTTTCTTTTTATATTTATTTTTTTTAGAACTTCCGCCAAATTATTTTACGTAACATTTTGTATCTCTTTTTTAATCGTTTCCTTCCATATGTATTTTATTTGCTTATGTTTATATTTGTTATCCTTTTCTCCAACTCAAATAAGTGTAACAATTTTTTGCAAGTGCCAACTTTTTTGAATATTAAAATTTTCATTTTTCTCTTCTTATCTTTCCAATGACAAAAGTCCTTCCCTCCCTCCCTGCCTCCTTCCTTCCTTCCTTCCTTACTTCCTTTAATCATTCCGACGTAGTATTACAAAATAAATTAAGTATGTCGTTTCTCTATTTAAGTTAACATTGTTCTTTTATTAGAGCCATGATGTCGCATGGGCAGAACGTGGCCACCGATACATAGCTGACTGTTTGTGTCAGCTTAAATGAACTAAGACTGACCAAGATTATAATAAATCTCCTCGCGGTGGACTTTTAAACAGACCAGTCTGACCAAGAGAGTAGAGACGGATGAGGGAAAGCCACATTTCTTCATCGTTTATATTCATGTTTAGTTTGTTTTTAACATCGTTTACACTCCTGATACTATTGTCATAATTATTTGTTTCCTCGTTTATATCCATGTCTTAATTATTATCCCACCGTGTATGTTAAAAACTATGATCATCTTCATCATCATCATCAAGCACGAAGCCTGCTGGCATAGGTGATCATGTCTCTCCACAACTTTCAATCCCGACAGTTTTTTTTAAAAATAATTTCTGTTGTTGACCTTCTGTCAAGCCATTCTCTTAAGCTGTCTGGTATCTTTTCTCTTTGCTTCTCTCTATCTCTTCGTCCCTCAATTTTCCCAGTTGTTACAATATATTCCAGCGGTTCTCTTCTCATTACATGGCCAAAAAATGATGATTGTTTCTTCCTAATATTGGAAATTAACTCTCTTTTTGCTTTAGCCTCCTTCAGAACGGTTTAATTACTCTTCTTAGCTGCCCATGGTACTCTCAACATTCTTCTGTAAAAACACATTTCTACAGACTCCAGTGATTTTCTTGTCTGTTTTCTTATTGTCCATGATTCATATTCATATGTTAAGACGGGCTCTACATAACATTTAAGAACTCTTTTTCTTGTTTCTATTGTCAAAAATGGAATGCATAGTATCTTCCTAATTTCTTGGAAAGCTGCTTTTCACAGAGCAATTCTACATCTCCCCTCTGTTGTGCATCTTCACGTCTGAGGTTAACAAAGTTCCCAAACATGTAAATTCATTTACCTGTTTTAATATTGTGCCACTTATCTTTATCTTGCACTGAGGTGATGTCTTATATTCATAAACAAAGAAATTACTCAAACCCAACAAGTAGATATCAAAATTGAAGGAATTGACCTGGAGACAGTTTAGAGCTACAGCTATCTTTGACATACTATAACCAGTGCTGGAAAATGTAAAACTGAAATAAACAAAAGAATAGGAATGGCAAAAAGTAATATTAATGCCATGAAAAATATACTAACATCGAAACAAATAACACCAGGGCTAAAACTAAGAACAGCAAAATGTTACATCTTCTCTCTTTTATTGTGCAGAAACATGGACAACAGACAGGAAAACTGAGCAGAAAATTGAAGCCTTTCAAATGTGAATATATAAAAAAAAATAGGTAGAATTGGATGGGAAGAAAAGAAAACAAACGATGAAGTCTTAAAACAACTAAACATGAAAAGAGAATTACTAAATACAATTGAAACAATACAAATGCGATTTTTGGGCTATGTTAAAAGACACAACAGCGTACTAATAGTAATCTTGGAGGGGAAAACACGGGGTAAACGAGGCAGAGACAGACCAAGACTAACCTGGACGAGTAACATCAAAAGATGGACAAGTCAGTCTATGAGAACCTGCACCATCAATGAAAGAGACAAATTCGAATGGCGCTCCATGGTAGCCAACCTTCGTTGCGGAGATGGCATTCGATGATGATGATGACAATCAAAAGACACAGCAGCCTACTAAAAGTAATCTTGGAAGGGAAAATACAAGATAAGAGAGGTAGGTGCAGGCCAAGACTAACGTGAATGAGTAACAACACTGGATGGACAGGTCAGCCAATGACAATCTGCACAACAAAAGCAAGAGACAGAGCAGAATTGCGCTCCATGGTAGCCAACCTTCGATGCGGTGACGGCACTCGATGAATGATGTTTACGTTAATGCTTTTATTTGTTTAAAATCATTTATATTGTTGTTCTCATTAATACCATTCCTTTTATAATTCTGTCTCTCTTACACTCACGTCGTTTATATCCTTGATTTATTGATGTCGCCGCGGTATATTACTGCCTTAATTATCGCATTACAGTTTATATTTCTGTTTTCATTATTCTTCTTATACCTTTCAGCTCCATGTGGAGCACAGGTCCTCAACAAACACTTTACAAGTCGTTCTGTTTCTTGCCATTCTTTTAAAATCATTCCATGTCTTTCCCATTATCTTCATCTATGCTTCTATCTGTCTTCTCCAATAACTGCTTTGTCTTCCTCATTGTTTTTTCTCCTGGGGATTCCAAAAAAGGGCCTGTTGTGTAATACTGTCAGTTGGCTTCCGCAGTGTGTGTACTATCCAGCGCCATCGTCTTCGCTTCATTATTGCCACATCGTTTATATGTTTGCCTTTACTATAATCATCAACATTTGTATATTCCACTGGTTAGTAGGTCAGCCTCAGTCAGTCATAGTTGACTGTGGATTTTTCAGCGCCCCTATAAATGTCTCTCCAGGGCGCGAGCTTGAGGAAAAGAAGAGTCAAGTTGTTGCCCATGCAAGATGGTTCTTCTCTCCACGCAGCCGAGCAATCCAAAGGCGTATAGCAGGACAAGAATAGTTTGGTGCCAACTGCTACAAACTACATTACATCTATTTTCACTTAGTTTATTCTCTTCTTTCAGCTTTGATCAAACCAGTTAAACGTGTCTTCATCATCATGCCACTGTTTATTTTCCCCCTGTCAAATAACACCCACCAGGTTTGACCATGGCAGAAAGAGAACCGCCCAAATTAACGAGAAGACCGTCCACGTCCAGACTTTACAAAACCGCCTCCAGACTTTCAATCGAATCTAAGATTAAGGTAAAGGAAGTCTCACATAATTTTTAATATCCTAGGCAGGTCGAGATTAAGTCCCTTAGAAGCCCTAATATATATTAATAATTCAAAATACAAAAATAATAAACCATAAAATAAAATTGTTATGGTAAAAGGGTTATGGTATGCAAACAAACACACACATCACAAAGACAGTTCACACATTTCAGCCATTTCTTTTTTTACGGGGAAAGCCAACGACACAGAATAAACGTATGTCAGGACATTACTCGTATAATGTCGAATAAAAATGAAAACTATTATATTATTATATTTAAAACTATTACTATACTAACCCAAAACTATTACTTTGGAAGCATATAACTACTAACCTGATAAATTACAACTATGTTTCCTCTAAAGTATTATTATTACTCTACTGAAGTAAAATTATTACTCTACTAGCGCAAAATTATTATTCTGCTGAAGTAAAATTATTAATCTACTGAAGTAAAATTATTACTCTACTGAAGTAAAATTATTACTCCACCGAAGTCAAAATTATTACTCTACTAAAGTACTATTATTATTCTACTGAAGTAAAATTATTACTCTACTGAAGTAAAATTATTACTCTAATGGAGTAAAATTATTACTCTACTGAAGTAAAATTATTACTCTAATGGAGTAAAATTATTACTCTACTGAAGTAAAATTATTACTCTAATGGAGTAAAATTATTACTCTACTGAAGTAAAATTATTACTTTACTAAAGTAAAATTATTACTCTATCTATCTATTGACCTTTCGAGCCGTAACCGGCCCATAGGGCGTAGACCAAGATACACCTTCTCCTATATGAATTTTTGTTCTAGCAGTTTTCTTTTAAAGATATTTTATCAAATCTCGCCATCTGTCTCTGTTCTGTGCAAGCAGTTCTATCTCATTGAGGGAGCCGATTCCTGCTGCTCTTGCCTCTCTCATCAATGTTCTTCTCAGTGTCTCCCTGGGTCTTCCTCTTTTTCTTTTACCTGTTGTTTCCCATATGAGGGCTTGCTTTGCTATTCGATTATTATCTCTTCTCATCACATGTCCAACGTATGACCATCGTCTTTTCTTTATTACTGAAGATATTAGTGGTTGATTGGCGATTTCTCTAATTTCCTCGTTTGTTTTGAATTCGTTCCATTCTATACCAAGTATTTTCCTTAGACATTTATTTTCGAATGCGTTCAACTTTGTTTCTATATCTCTTGTTGTTTTCCAGCTTTCACACGCATACGTAAGGGTTGATAGTACATTTGATTTGAATAGCCTAAGTTTTGTGTTTGTGCTAATGAGTTTTGATTTCCACAACTTTTCAAGGCTTCTGAAAGACATTGCTGCTTTAGCCAGTCTGATTCTAATTTCTTTGCTCGTATCCCCTTCTCGATCAATGTGACTTCCAAGATAGATGAAGTGATCGATCTCTTCTACTGGTAAAATGATTACTCTACTGAAGTAAAATGATTACTCTACTGAAGTAAAATTATTACTCTAATGGAGTAAAATTATTACTCTACTGAAGTAAAATTATTACTCTACCTGAAGTAAAATTATTACTCTACTGAAGTAAAATTATTACTCTAATGGAGTAAAATTATTACTCTACTGAAGTAAAATTATTACTCTACTGAAGTAAAATTATTACTCTACTGAAGTAAAATTATTACTCTACTGAAGTAAAATTATTACTCTACTGAAGTAAAATTATTACTCTACTGAAGTAAAATTATTACTCTAATGGAGTAAAATTATTACTATTCTAACGAAAAGCTATTACTCTACTTATCAACACAGATTTCCCATCACCCTGATATTGAAGAACGCAATGAAGACAAAAGCAGAAACGTCTCAAAAAGCAAAGGAGAGCACAACTCTGAACTCATTGAAGCACAGAACGGAACAGATATTGTGAAGAATGGCAATAACGATAAAATAAAAGAGAAAGATATAAAGAAAGGAAGAAAGGGCAAAAAGAAAGACAAAAGTAAAGCAGACAAAAATGATGAAAACAAGGAAACACAGAAGAAGAAATCAGTAGTTTCTCAGGTAAATTATGCATTTGTCTGTTTGTTATTTCCAAACAATAATTTGTGGATGTATTGATGGACGATATAGTCTTAGAAGTAATAGATCAGTCACAAGTAGAAAGAAATGGTAGATATTAGAGTGGCAGAAAGTAACAAATATAGTTAGTAAGCAGAAAGAAATGGTAGATATTAGAGTGGCAGAAAGTAACAAATATAGTTAGTAAGCAGAAAGAAGTGGTAGATATTAGAGTGGCAGAAAGTAACAAATATAGTTAGTAAGTAGAAAGAAATGGTAGATATTAGAGTGGCAGAAAGTAACAAATATAGTTAGTAAGCAGAAAGAAATGGTAGATATTAGAGTGGCAGAAAGTAACAAATATAGTTAGTAAGCAGAAAGAAATGGTAGATATTAGAGTGGCAGAAAGTAACAAATATAGTTAGTAAGCAGAAAGAAATGGTAGATATTAGAGTGGCAGAAAGTAACAAATATAGTTAGTAAGCAGAAAGAAATGGTAGATATTAGAGTGGCAGAAAGTAACAAATATAGTTAGTAAGCAGAAAGAAATGGTAGATATTAGAGTGGCAGAAAGTAACAAATATAGTTAGTAAGTAGAAAGAAATGGTAGATATTAGAGTGGCAGAAAGTAACAAATATAGTTAGTAAGTAGAAAGAAATGGTAGATATTAGAGTGGCAGAAAGTAACAAATATAGTTAGTAAGCAGAAAGAAATGGTAGATATTAGAGTGGCAGAAAGTAACAAATATAGTTAGTAAGCAGAAAGAAATGGTAGATATTAGAGTGGCAGAAAGTAACAAATATAGTTAGTAAGTAGAAAGAAATGGTAGATATTAGAGTGGCAGAAAGTAACAAATATAGTTAGTAAGCAGAAAGAAATGGTAGATATTAGAGTGGCAGAAAGTAACAAATATAGTTAGTAAGCAGAAAGAAATGGTAGATATTAGAGTGGCAGAAAGTAACAAATATAGTTAGTAAGTAGAAAGAAATGGTAGATATTAGAGTAGCAGAAAGTAACAAATATAGTTAGTAAGCAGAAAGAAATGGTAGATATTAGAGTGGCAGAAAGTAACAAATATAGTTAGCAAGCAGAAAGAAATGGTAGATATTAGAGTGGCAGAAAGTAACAAATATAGTTAGTAAGTAGAAAGAAATGGTAGATATTAGAGTGGCAGAAAGTAACAAATATAGTTAGTAAGTAGAAAGAAATGGTAGATATTAGAGTGGCAGAAAGTAACAAATATAGTTAGTAAGTAGAAAGAAATGGTAGATATTAGAGTGGCAGAAAGTAACAAATATAGTTAGTAAGTAGAAAGAAATGGTAGATATTAGAGTGGCAGAAAGTAACAAATATAGTTAGTATGTAGAAAGAAATGGTAGATATTAGAGTGGCAGAAAGTAACAAATATAGTTAGTAAGTAGAAAGAAATGGTAGATATTAGAGTGGCAGAAAGTAACAAATATAGTTAGTAAGCAGAAAGAAATGGTAGATATTAGAGTGGCAAAAAGTAACAAATATAGTTAGTAAGCAGAAAGAAATGGTAGATATTAGAGTGGCAGAAAGTAACAAATATAGTTAGTAAGCAGAAAGAAATGGTAGATATTAGAGTGGCAGAAAGTAACAAATATAGTTAGTAAGCAGAAAGAAATGGTAGATATTAGAGTGGCAGAAAGTAACAAATATAGTTAGTAAGTAGAAAGAAATGGTAGATATTAGAGTGGCAGAAAGTAACAAATGTAGTTAGTAAGCAGAAAGAAATGTTAGATATTAGAGTGGCAGAAAGTAACAAATATAGTTAGTAAGCAGAAAGAAATGGTAGATATTAGAGTGGCAGAATGTAACAAATATAGTTAGTAAGCAGAAAGAAATGGTAGATATTAGAGTGGCAGAAAGTAACAAATATAGTTAGTAAGCAGAAAGAAATGGTAGATATTAGAGTGGCAGAAAGTAATAAATATAGTTAGTAAGTAGAAAGAAATGGTAGATATTAGAGTGGCAGAAAGTAACAAATATAGTTAGTAAGTAGAAAGAAATGGTAGATATTAGAGTGGCAGAAAGTAACAAATATAGTTAGTAAGTAGAAAGAAATGGTAGATATTAGAGTGGCAGAAAGTAACAAATATAGTTAGTAAGCAGAAAGAAATGGTAGATATTAGAGTGGCAGAAAGTAACAAATATAGTTAGTAAGCAGAAAGAAAAATGGACAAGATGGTAACAAATGTTGCTAATTTGTGGTCAACGATTAGTAGTATAATCGATTACACGTGAGTGTTCATGACTATGTGTTCGTGTGTGTTTTTGTTTTTGTGCGTGGCTGTGAGGCATGTGTGAATGGGGAAAATAAAAAAAAAAGGAAAGAAGAAAGAGCCACCGTAAAGGATGCAGAAAGAAGAAGGTGCATTAATAAGAAATCAGAGAGACAGTGAGAGATGAAGAGAGAATAAAGAAGAGAGTTCTGAGACAGAGGAACAAATGTCAACTAAAGAGGTGAAAGAAGAGAGTGTAATAATTTCAGAAGGATCCAGAATTGTTATTGTTATTGTTATGGAAGGCCCCAGTATCACTGCAAACGAATTAAAATCCATCATTGCTCAACCGCCCTTGCCAGTGGAATCATCCGAATTACTAACTCATCTCCCAAACAAAGAAAGGTAAATGTAGCCCCATCGTAGCAGTCTCAGTACACGCCAAAAGACATAAGGCGAAACCGCGAAGAAAGTGAACACAGCCAACTGTTCCTTGTCATACGATATCATCATAAACAATCGGAATATCGAAAGACGATCAAAACGGATGAAAGCACACAGCTCACGGTGTGCACAGAGCACTTAACTCAGTAGCTCCTCCAATAACCAGATTTGGAATATGAGGAAACTGCAACAAGGAACACTTTTCAGACATAGCCTTCAATGGTTCCTGTCGCCTATCCACCATATTGATAGGAAGTTCACGTCCTCGAAAATGTTGATCGTAGGATGCAGAAATATTAATCAACAAAAGATTTCCTGGTATAGCGTATGATCTCAATTTCCTGAAAACGATATGGTCTCTCACAGAAGTTAATGACCAACGTCTCTGTCTTCCTCTACAAAATCTTAAGATCTTAGTAACCACCTTGGCTTCTTCTATCTTACCGTGAACCAATAGCTTCGCCTGAGTATTAAACTTAGATAATCTTTTCTATACTTTGACGACCGCGTCCTCACTAATTCATTTAGCCTCAGCAAGTGTTTATGTAATTGTCTTTGGTATGGTCATCATATTTTTTGTAACGCGATTTGTAATTAACAAGCACCCGATATAGATTCTTCTTCTTCTACCTTTTTAGCTCTCAGTGGAGCACTTTCCAAGTCGTTCTGTTTTTTGTCATTCTTTTAAGATCATTCCATGTTTTCCCCATCATCTTCATCTCTGTTTCTATCTGTCTTCTCCAAGTATTCCTTGGTCTTCCTCTTTGTCTTTTCCCCTGGGGGTTCCAAAAAAGGGCCTGTTGTGTAATACTCTCAGTTGGCTTCCGTAATGTATGTCCTATCCAGCACCATCGTCTTCGATGTATCTCTTTATCCACTGGTGTTTGACTGGTACATTTCCATAATTCTATGTTAGTGATTTTGTCCTGCCATTTCCAACCTTTTATTCTGCGTAAGCATCCATTAATGAAAGTCTGTATCTTCGTGATTGTCAATTTTGTTGTTCTCCATGTTTCACAGCCATATAATAGGACCGCCTTAATATCCGATATAGATTAGTAGAGATTAATTTATGGATTCCAAGAAAGCTAGAAGAAGAACGTGGTAGAGTTATGCGGCGCTTTCTCCAATGCTTTTCTAAATGTTAAACTTCAATACAAAGGTGAAGGTAAAATACGAACCCTGAACCGGCGTCTTAGCACGCGAGTTTTCACCCATATGTTCTCGGTCGCATATCCAGAAGTGTTCGGAGACTTCTGGATAGTGTCGCTTCAAGCATCGAAACTCATGATGCGAGGCGTCATTCCTCACTTTCCCAGAGTCCTACCCTGGTACCCATTTTTGCCAGCGGCTGGGTCGACCGCGGGGACATTTTTTATTCTCCAACCACGAGACCAATCCACACTTCTTCCTGCAGGAATCGAACCCGGGTTGCCCGAACGAAGATATGATTTGGAACAAGTAAGGGTAATGATGTAATGAAAGACTGAGTTTTGGGAATTGAAGATTCTCTGTAATTTTGACTTGTCGGAGAGATTCAACAAATTATCCGGAGGGAAGAAAGAGGGGACAAAATGGCTAGAAGCAAGAATAGCAGAAAGACAAAGACAAGAAAAAATTAAGAAACAAAGAGGCATTGTGACTAGGAAATTGACAGGCAAGTGAGGAGACAGACAGAGAGAGAAAGAGAGAGAGAGAGAGAGAGAGAGAGAGAGAGAGAAAGAAACAAAGGAGAGATAGAGGGAGAGAGGATACAGTTGGCGGATAGGAAAAAGAATAGCAGAATGAAGAAGACAAAAGATGAAGAAATAGCATTGTGAGAAAGTAAATGAAGGTATGTGTGTGTGTGTGTGTGTGTGTCTCTGTGTGTGTTTGTCTGTGTGTGTGTGTGTGTGTATGTGTGTGTGTGTGTGTGTGTTTGTATGTGTGTGTGTGTTTGTCTGTGTATCTGTGTGTGTTTGTGTGTGTGTGTGTGAAAAAAGAGGGAGAGAAAGCAGACGAGCAACAGACGGTAAAAGAAAAAAGAAAAAAAGAAAAAACACAAGAAACATAAACGTTTCCTATTTTTAAAAATCCTCTTTAGGCAGAAAAAGTGTTCACAACAAGAGAGGGCTTCAGAAATTACGTCTTCGATAGTAAGTGACATGTTCTCTCTCACTGTTTCTTTTCTAGCTCACTGTTTCTTCTCTAGCTCGCTGTTTCTTCTCTAGCTCGCTGTTTCTCACAATATGATAACTCCATATTTGTTTTCTTTTCTTTGTGAGATCTTCATCGTCCCTCTCTTAGTCTCTCACTGTTTCTTCTCTAGCTCGCTGTTTCTTTTCTAGCTCGCTGTTTCTTCTCTAGCTCGCTGTTTCTCACAATATTTTAACTCCATATTTGTTTTCTTTTCTTTGTGAGATCTTCATCGTCCCTCTCTTAGTCTCTCACTGATTCTTCTCTAGCTCGCTGTTTCCCCACAATATTATTACACTGCCTCTAACTCCAAATTATTGTTTTTTGTCTCTCACTCTGAGATCTTCATTGCCACTCTCTAACTTTCTTTATCTATATCGCCTCACAGAACATGCTTCTTTAACTTTTTATCTATATCCCTCACAAACCATGCTTCTTTAACTTTTTATCTATATCCCTCACAAACCATGCTTCTTTAACTTTTTATCTATATCCCTCACAAACCATGCTTCTTTAACTATTTATCTATATCCCTCACAAACCATGCTTCTTTAACTTTTTATCTATATCGCCTCACAGAACATGCTTCTTTAAATCTATTTATCTATATCCCTCACAGACCATGCTTCTCTAACTCTATTTATCTATATCCCTCACAGACCATGCTTCTCTAACTCTATTTATCTATATCCCTCACAGAACATGCTTCTCTAACTCTATTTATCTATATCCCTCACAGAACATGCTTCTCTAACTCTATTTATCTATATCCCTCACAGAACATGCTTCTTTAACTCTATTTATCTATATCCCTCACAGACCATGCTTCTCTAACTCTATTTATCTATATCCCTCACAGAACATGCTTCTTTAACTCTATTTATCTATATCCCTCACAGACCATGCTTCTCTAACTCTATTTATCTATACCCCTCACAGAACATGCTTCTTTAACTCTATTTATCTATATCCCTCACAAACCAAGCTTCTCTAACTCTACTTATCTATATCCCTCACAAACCATGCTTCTCTAACTCTATTTATCTATATCCCTCACAAACCAAGCTTCTCTAACTCTATTTATCTATATCCCTCACAAACCATGCTTCTCTAACTCTCTTTATCTATATCCCTCACAAACCAAGCTTCTCTAACTCTATTTATCTATATCCCTCACAAACCAAGCTTCTCTAACACTCTTTATCTATATCCCTCACAAACCATGCTTCTCTAACTCTCTTTATCTATATCCCTCACAAACCATGCTTCTCTAACTCTCTTTATCTATATCCCTCACAAACCATGCTTCTCTAACTCTCTTTATCTATATCCCTCACAAACCAAGCTTCTCTAACTCTATTTATCTATATCCCTCACAGAACATGCTTCTCTAACTCTCTTTATCTATATCCCTCACAGACCATGCTTCTCTAACTCTATTTATCTATATCCCTCACAGAACATGCTTCTCTAACTCTATTTATCTATATCCCTCACAGAACATGCTTCTCTAACTCTATTTATCTATATCCCTCACAGAACATGCTTCTTTAACTCTATTTATCTATATCCCTCACAGACCATGCTTCTCTAACTCTATTTATCTATATCCCTCACAGAACATGCTTCTTTAACTCTATTTATCTATATCCCTCACAGACCATGCTTCTCTAACTCTATTTATCTATATCCCTCACAGAACATGCTTCTTTAACTCTATTTATCTATATCCCTCACAAACCAAGCTTCTCTAACTCTACGTATCTATATCCCTCACAAACCATGCTTCTCTAACTCTATTTATCTATATCCCTCACAAACCAAGCTTCTCTAACTCTATTTATCTATATCCCTCACAAACCATGCTTCTCTAACTCTATTTATCTATATCCCTCACAAACCAAGCTTCTCTAACTCTATTTATCTATATCCCTCACAAACCATGCTTCTCTAACTCTATTTATCTATATCCCTCACAAACCAAGCTTCTCTAACACTCTTTATCTATATCCCTCACAAACCATGCTTCTCTAACTCTCTTTATCTATATCCCTCACAAACCATGCTTCTCTAACTCTCTTTATCTATATCCCTCACAAACCATGCTTCTCTAACTCTCTTTATCTATATCCCTCACAAACCAAGCTTCTCTAACTCTATTTATCTATATCCCTCACAGAACATGCTTCTCTAACTCTCTTTATCTATATCCCTCACAGACCATGCTTCTCTAACTCTATTTATCTATATCCCTCACAGAACATGCTTCTCTAACTCTCTTTATCTATATCCCTCACAGACCATGCTTCTCTAACTCTATTTATCTATATCCCTCACAGAACATGCTTCTCTAACTCTATTTATCTATATCCCTCACAGAACATGCTTCTCTAACTCTATTTATCTATATCCCTCACAGAACATGCTTCTTTAACTCTATTTATCTATATCCCTCACAGACCATGCTTCTCTAACTCTATTTATCTATATCCCTCACAGAACATGCTTCTTTAACTCTATTTATCTATATCCCTCACAGACCATGCTTCTCTAACTCTATTTATCTATACCCCTCACAGAACATGCTTCTTTAACTCTATTTATCTATATCCCTCACAAACCAAGCTTCTCTAACTCTACTTATCTATATCCCTCACAAACCATGCTTCTCTAACTCTATTTATCTATATCCCTCACAAACCAAGCTTCTCTAACTCTATTTATCTATATCCCTCACAAACCATGCTTCTCTAACTCTCTTTATCTATATCCCTCACAAACCAAGCTTCTCTAACTCTATTTATCTATATCCCTCACAAACCAAGCTTCTCTAACACTCTTTATCTATATCCCTCACAAACCATGCTTCTCTAACTCTCTTTATCTATATCCCTCACAAACCATGCTTCTCTAACTCTCTTTATCTATATCCCTCACAAACCATGCTTCTCTAACTCTCTTTATCTATATCCCTCACAAACCAAGCTTCTCTAACTCTATTTATCTATATCCCTCACAGAACATGCTTCTCTAACTCTCTTTATCTATATCCCTCACAGACCATGCTTCTCTAACTCTATTTATCTATATCCCTCACAGAACATGCTTCTCTAACTCTCTTTATCTATATCTCTCACAGACCATGCTTCTCTAACTCTATTTATCTATGTCCCTCACAGACCATGCTTCTCTAACTCTATTTATCTATATCCCTCACAGAACATGCTTCTCTAACTCTATTTATCTATATCCTTCACAGAACATGCTTCTCTAACTCTATTTATCTATATCTCTCACAGACCATGCTTCTCTAACTTTATTTATCTATATCCCTCACAGACCATGCTTTTATAACTCTATTTATCTATATCCCTCACAGAACATGCTTCTCTAACTCTCTTTATCTATATCCTTCACAAACCAAGCTTCTCTAACTCTATTTATCTATATCCCTCACAGAACATGCTTTTCTAACTATATTTATCTATATCCCTCACAAACCATGCTTCTCTAACTATATTTATCTATATCCCTCACAGAACATGCTTCTCTAACTCTCTTTATCTATATCCCTCACAAACCATTCTTCTCTAACTTTCTTTATCTATATCCCTCACAAACCATGCTTCTCTAACTCTATTTATCTATATCCCTCACAAACCATGCTTCTCTAACTCTATTTATCTATATCCCTCACAAACCATGCTTCTCTAACTTTCTCTATCTATATCCCTCACAAACCATGCTTCTCTAACTCTATTTATCTATATCCCTCACAAACCATGCTTCTCTAACTCTATTTATCTATATCCCTCCCAAACCATGCTTCTCTAACTCTATTTATCTATATCCCTCACAAACCATGCTTCTCTAACTCTATTTATCTATACCCCTCACAAACCATGCTTCTCTAACTCTATTTATCTATACCCCTCACAGACCATGCTTCTTTAACTCTTTATCTATATCCCTCACAGACCATACGTCTCTTGCTATATTATGATATCTGGTACTTAGTTTCTGTTTCATTGTAGACACATTTTTGAATAGGAAAGTAACAAATATATACTTCTGTTACAGGGAACCGCGATAGCTCAGTGATTAGTGAACTGGACTACAAAGGACAAGAGGTCGGGTTTGATCCTGATTGACGGCTTATAATAACTTTAAAATAACGTAGGAGCCTATGATGAAAAGTAAAGGTTCCATCCACGCCTTACTACTAGGCGTGTGGGGAATATGGTATTAGTGACCATATTTTTCTATGACCACGTCACATTTTTGGGTTATGTGGTCGGTATCACGCCAGGCAGCTTTTATTTCCGAGAAAAATATCTGGTACCCATTTCTAGAGGTTGGGTAAACCCCAGAGCCTTGTCAGTCAGAAAAAAATATCCGCCACTGCTGGGGATCGAACCCGGACAGAAGCCTTTAACGTAGTGTCACACAATTTGCTGTTCCGTTTCTCGACAATTGATACGACAATGAGGCTTCTCGAACTCACGAGCCATATTGAGAATTACAAATGGAACTTACTAGTCACGCAGGTCTTAGCGCTTAATGTTACAGGAAGTATACGTCTACAGATCGATGATAAGTTCTCACGTTCATCGCGTCACTGGCCCATCACTTTAAAAGCAACGAGAGTTTATTTGTTTTCGTTTCGCCTTTACCAGGGTTAGTTAAAGTGTTTCTGGGTAGAGGTATGGAACCGTCTGCATTTTCTGCTCTGAAACAATCATTTATCAGTTATAACTATTATCTCTTCATGTGTTTATTTCATTCTAAGTCACTCTCTCTCTCTCTCTCTCTCTTTCTTTATGTGTATTCTCTCTTTCTCAGACTCTTTCATTATAGTTCTATCTGTGTCGTTATTATATTATCTGTCATCCCAACCTATCTTTCAAACTTTCTCTCTATTCTCTCTCCCCCCCCCCCCGCAGTCATTCTTTCTGTATCACTTTCTTCAATATTATCTCTACTGACAATCTAATGTTTGTCTTTCTCGTTCTCCCAGTCTTTTTCTAATTTTGATCAGTCATTTTCTCCATATTTTATTTATTTCTCTCTGTCTCTCTCTCTGTCTCTATCTATCTATCTATCTATCTATCTATCTATCTATCTATCTATCTATCTATCTGTCTGTCGGTCGGTCGGTCGGTCGGTCGGTCGGTCGGTCGGTCGGTCGGTCGGTCGGTCGGTCGGTCGGTCGGTCGGTCGGTCGGTCGGTCGGTCGGTCGGTCGGTCGGTCGGTCGGTCGGTCGGTCGGTCTGTCTGTCTGTCTGTCTGTCTGTCTCTCTGTCTGTCTATCTATCTGTCTATCTATCTATCTGTCTGTCTATCTATCTGTCTATCTATCTATCTATCTATCTATCTATCTATCTATCTATCTATCTATCTATCTATCTATCTATCTATCTATCTATCTATCTATCTATCTATCTATCTATCTATCTATCTATCTATCTATCTATCTATCTATCTATCTATCTATCTATCTATCTATCTATCTATCTATCTATCTATCTATCTATCTATCTATCTATCTATCTATCATTTTACTGTTCCCTCTGTCTACATATATTTTCTCTCCGGTAATATAACCATATCTTTTATCGTCTCCCTCTCTCTTTCTCTCGCTCCTCGTGTCTTTGTCTCCATTTATTGCTGTCAAAAAATTTTTTTTTGTTTCTTTAAACATATAGCAGGCGATTGAAAGTTTTAACAAAGGACCATTCAGCTGGTCACAAGCATCATCACAGAGCTCAGACTATAGGACTATAGCAATAGCCAAATAGTCTCAGACCAACCACACCTTCAATTACACAAATCAAAGCATAGATGGCGTCAAAAACGAGAAATACATCTCATCACCTTCAAGGAAAATGAGATAATTATACATTTGACATGTACCCAGAGTAAACGATAGTAGAGTCGCGTTATTTAGTCATCGGCGGAAAAAATATAAGTACCTCCGGAGACGTAGCTTTCTGCCTGTGTGGCGAGGAACCCCTGTGCACACGCTGCCAGGAAAAGACAGATTAATGCGCGAAATTCAGTTACTAGTCTCTAGGGACTACGCCAGAGGTGAATGCTGGTGAACGAGAGAAAAAAAAAAAACTTAAACTGACACATACACAAGAAAAGGAACACCGACATAAAGCCTGTTCAGAAACAAAAAGTAAATCAAAGTTTCAAAAATAGTTTAGGTCTTGACTACAATTAGACTGGCGATGGAGGTTATGGTTGTAACTAAGCCAATAATAGCGGGACTTGAGGCACATACTTACATCCACGTTTGTTTTCTCAGTGACTCAATGAGTATGCTCATGAAGATAGAGACGGCTTTGCTCGCAGACAGTTGTTGGAATCTCTGACGAGGTCAAAGCTGATTAATAACTGCTTTACTTTAGTGCCATGACTTATGGAAGTTAGAGGGAATGAACGAGCAGACAGTTGTTGGAATCTTTGACGAGGACAAAACTGATTAAAATCTGCTTTACTTTAGTGCCATAACTTTTGGAAGTTAGAGGGAATAAACGAGCAGCCAGTTGTTGGAATCTTTGATGAGGACAAAACTGATCAAAATCTGCTTTACTTTAGTGCCATGACTTATGGAAGTTATAGGGAATAAACGAGCAGTCAGTTGTTGGAATCTCTGACGAGGACAAAACTGACTAAAATCTGCTTTACTTTAGTGCCATGACTTATGGAAGTTAGAGGGAATAAACGAGCAGACAGTTGTTGGAATCTTTGACGAGGACAAAACCGATTAAAATCTGCTTTACTTTAGTGCCATAACTTTTGGAAGTTAGAGGGAATAAACGAGCAGTCAGTTGTTGGAATCTTTGATGAGGACAAAACTGATCAAAATCTGCTTTACTGTAGTGCCACGACTTTTGGAAGTTAGAGGGAATGAACGAGCAGACAAACTTATTGGCTTTGATGTTGTACAGAGTGGACCGGGATTTTCTTTTTCGACAGCTTTCACCTCTGGGGAAATATCTAGAGACTAAGAACTGAATTTTGCGTGTTAATTCGTTTTTCCTTGGCAGTGAGTCCTTCGCCGCACAGGCAGATAACTCAGTCTTCGGAGGTACTCATAGGACCTCGCTGCTGAGACCAGGAGTGGTCGCCCACGGACCAGGGTGACACAATGTCCCAAGAAGGCAGGACGAGTATGTGATTCGGGCAATGCATGTGAATCTATAACCATGACTAGGCTGCAAAAATACAAACTAATACGAGGGTATTATCAGACAAGAGCGCTACGCAGGGAGCCAAAGAAGACTGGTAAATCAACACAAAACTGGTCGCAACATAGTGAGGAGTATAGTGAGGAGGAGACCCGAGCATGTATAGACTTGTCTGATATGCAGCGAGGATGATCGGTCGTTAGTTGAGGTCGATTGAGCGTTTCAAAAATGCACAACACTAACAAGAATTGGCGGTTCAACGACCGATATGAAGAGCTATGGTTTCTGTTTTATGTATATTTCCTGATCAGTAGGGGAATGTGATGATGATTTATGAAATTTTATTTGAAAGAATATTAAGTAAGTCTGCACGACAGTTTGTTGATGATATTCTAGTGATCGTGGTAAACATTTTCACTCTGAAACATGATTTGAGTATAATTCTACTCTCGTACGTTAAAAATTATCATAAGAGTAAAAAAAGTAAAAGTAAAGTACCCCCGTCACACCAAGTGGCGTATAGGGAAATATGGTGTTAGTGACCCTAATTTTAACAGACCTTCAGCACATGATTTTTGGGGTAATGTGGTCGGTATTACGCCCGTGCTGCTTTACTTTCCCAGAAAAAAAATCCGGTACCCATTTAAGGCTGGGTGAACCCGGAAGCCGTCAGTTGGGAACCAACCCTACCCCTTGTCCTTTGTAGCCCAGTTCACTAATCACTGAGCTATTGCGGCTCCCCGATCATAAGAGTAGTTGTAATTTAAATGTTTACCAGTGTTTGTGATTTTAGAATTGTATGGTACACCAGAGGAGAGGCTAATCTTTGTCAAACGTTTTTACATAGAAGCACAAAGAGCATAACAATTAACTGTTCTGGAATATTAGTATTATTGTTCAATGTCATAAAATGGAACCACTCCATTAAAATGCAAATCTCAAGAATAAGCAGAATGTAGTTTCCTCATGACGTCATCATTCAAAAATAAATATACATTTTAAAATTATAAATTCAATATTATTTTGAGATTAAAGCAAGCAGCCGTGTCTGATATTGTTCTTAAGTTAAGCAGAGTTAACAACTGGGAAAACAAACAAATAAATACAACAAGATTTCATTGACCTGCCTACACGTTTGAATTCTCAATCCGGAAAACAGTGAAACTTCTCAAAATGGGACAGCTCTGGGGTAAAAGATATCTAGTTTTGCTCCACGTCTTAAATCGTAAGGGGCATACGGTGTTAGTGTTTATATTTGTTCAATGACCAACAACATTTTGTATGACGTCCTACTCACAACATATTGTATGACGTCCTACTCAACCCCATGCTGTCCCAGATAAATCCAGTACCCATTTAAGTTTGGGTGAAGTGTGTTTTTTTTTTAAGAATAATACTTAAAATACCGTGTACAGCCAAACAATCAAATGAGGAGGTACATAAAGAGGCAATGAAGAGACGTTACGTTAATAAACGTTACGAGAACACCAGATTCAAAGAAAATCGGAGTTTAGTGGAACGTCACCAAGTCTCGCCTTTGCTCTGGGACGAAATGTGTGAACTGTCTGTTTTCGTGCACATTTGCCATCAGCTGGACTTCGGTCGGATCGAGTGTCCCACCGATGTGGAGGTCTGACTTCATTTGTTGAGACAGCGAATTTGTTGAGGCATGCTCACTGATCATGAAGTCCTCGCGTATTTGGCGCGGGAGCATGGGGATTATGCTGACCATGACGACCGTTACGGAGACCCGGAAGTGTTTATTTTGAGCTGTGCGTCATTTATCCAGAACGCTGCACATTCAAAGGAATATTATGAACGCAAAAGAACGCAGCACGTTCAGTGGAACGGTGTTAGCGATCACTTTGTTGGTTGTTGGAAAGAGAGCTGAGCAGATATGGGAATTCTCGCCTGCAGTGAAGCCATTCCGCTCTAAAGTCCGAAACCTAAGATTTAAGGGTCAACCGCAAAAAAGATGGATTGATGAAATATTAGAAACACTGGGGGTGGGGCTGAGTGTTCTAGATGTAGGACGTCGGCCTCTGTACAAGAACGTACCGGGTTTGATTCCCACTACCGATGATGAAAATGTAAAAAAAAAAAAAGAAAAAAAATTGAATCCGTGGTCTTTTCGTGGCTTTACTATTCCTTGATCTCTGGGTAGTAAGATCTGATGTCTAGCCCTCTTGGATAAGGGCACAAAAAACAGAATGTCCAGTGTGCATTATGGGCACGTTAAAGAACACTGAACAGTTCGAAATCGAAAAGAGTAGGACAAAAATGACTGCTGCCTGGACAAAGTTAATAAAAAAGAAATTAACTCATAAACGTTAAAACTCTCGTCGGCAAAAATGAGATGAAGTCGAAGAAAATCTGCCTGTATGGTGAGGGACACCCGAGCATAAGGATACTGGTGTGAAAAATAGGAAAATGTGATATTTTGGGACAACTTAGTTCCTAGGGACTTCAATAGAGATATAGACCTGTTGTAAGCAGAACAAAACAAGTAAAACAGAAATACCATAAAACATAACAGCAGCAGAGACAAATAGAAAAGCAAATTATCGTAAATTATATCTCCCTTCGACGCTTACAGAGCCGCCATATCTCAGTGATTAGTGAACTGGACTACAAAGAACAAGAGGTTCGATCCTGATCGACGGTTTCCGGGTTCACCCAGCCTTAAATTGGTACCTGATTTTTTTCTGGGAAAGTAAGACGGAACGGGCGTAATACCGACCACATTACTCAAAGAATAATGTGCCGAAAGTCTATTCAAATTATGGTCACTAACACCATATTCCCTAGACGCCACTTAGTGTGACGGGGGCTTTTTCTTTTTTTCTTTTTCTTTACTCGGCGCTTACAAGCAAACGATGAAGAAGACATATATTATCTTATATATTATACATAACTGAAGTGACTTTAATATTGCTATTATGTTACTGTGTTTGTTTTCGTAATACAACATGTAAGTATTTACACGGGAATAAAAAAAAATGATATCTATTTCAGAAGTAAATGCAGCACTCAGCATTGTCTACACTGATGGAATCACCCATGTGAATGTGGATAACATTACGCCCCTGATGAAGTCGTTGGATATATCCACGAAAGAAGAGTGGTTCGTGGATTTGATTAGGAACTCTATCATTGACAGTAAGTTTCGCTTCTTTTCTTTATCGCGTTTAAGCGACAGCTAAAAGGTTGAATTATCATCCTCGTCATACGCCATTGAAAGGACGTTAAATGAATGTTTGTGTTGTGGTTTTCGGCCTAACACATCCGAATTCAGAACAGAATTATTTGAATACCTGATTGCCTTCCCTGCTCGATACTTTTTGCTTGACCAGACTGGTTAGTCTGGTTCTAGGAGCACTACTTAGAGGTGGAGTTGAACCGTGATCAGTTTTGTCGCTCACTGATTCTAACGCACACAGTCAGCTGTGAGTTGCTGATCGCTCTCGGCTCAGTTTCAGATGGGTATGTCTTGCCCTGGGAGCCGCGATAGCTCAGTGGTTAGTGAACTGAAGTACAAAGGACAAGAGGTAGGGTTCGATCCCAACCGACGGCTCCGGTTCATCCAGCCTTTAATGGGTACCGAATTTTTTTCTGGGAAAGTAAAGCGGCACGGAGTCGTGTGTTACCGGGGCCTCATTATGAGGGAGGTAAAGAATAGTGCCACTGTGACCTTCCAGGCATGTCGTAAGAGGCGACTAAGGAGGTTGATCGATGGTTTGACAAGCTGTCATTGTAATAAGTATTGTTATGGAAACAGCGCCATATATTTTAGAGCAGTGATCTCTGCAATATGTGCCATTTTGGCACGCAAGTTTTCTGATTTTGAGATTGTGGTTCTGCTCTATGTGCCGTCTTTAGCTCGAAAGGACAATAGATAGATAGAAAGCGGCACGGGCGTAATATCGACCACATTATCCCAAAAATCATGTGCCGAGTAAAGTAAAAGTAAAGTACCCCCGTCACGCCAAGTGGCGTATAGGGAAATATGGTGTTAGTGACCCTATATTTTACAGACCTTCAGCACATGATTTTTTGGGGGTAATGTGGTCGGTATTACGCCCGTGCTGCTTTACTTTCCCAGAAAAAATCCGGTACCCATTTAAGGCTGGGTGAGCCCGGAACCCGTCGGTTGGGATTGAACCCTACCCCTTGTCCTTTGTAGACCAGTTCACTAACCACTGAGCTATCGCGTGCCGAGGGTCTGTGAAATTTATGGTCACAAAGACCATACTCCCTATACGCCACTTAGCGTGACGGGGGTACTTTAACCCTTGACAATAAAGTCAAAGCAAAGAAGAGCATTTAAATGCGTTGCTGCAGTAAAGATGATAAGAAGAAATGAGGGGGAAAAAATATATAGAAAAAAAAACTGTATGGTTAAAACTGTATGGTTAAAACTGTATGGTTAAAACTGTATGTAATAAGTGGACGACAAAAATTGGAACAACTTTTCGGCTCATTAGGTGTGTGAAGAAACATACAACACACACACACACATATGTATTTAAAATAAAAATAAATAACAGAAAGTAGTAATTTCGAACTAGAATGGGACATTTTATTCGTTTTCTATTTTTGATTTCTTATTCTAGTTGTTCATCCCAACGTTGTGCTACCAATACCAGACCTGGACCCTAGATGCAAGAACAACAAGACAAATATCCTCTACTGAGATGAAGTGTGTTAGACGAATGATGACAGGAAACAGTCTGAGAGACAAGATCATAAATGAACAGTGAGAAATAAGCTAACAATAACCCCCGCCATAGAATATATAAAGAAACAACAAATAAAATTGTTTCGCTACGTGACAAGGTAATGTGAATAAAGCACAACACAACGAGACTTCAATAAATATTGCGAGCACACCAGACCCAAGGGCCGACCACGAAAAAGATGAATTAACGGAATTTCAAAAACACTAGGAAACATAATAGCATGAGAGGCTAAGAGAAGAGTAAAATACCTCAAATTATATCCTCCCTCGACGCTGAAAGGCAAATGAGGAAGGAAAGAAGAATAAGAAAATTCTAGTTCGAAATCTAATCTTCTTCCCTAAAGTCAGAAATGTGCAGCTGAAATGCACAAAATCGGTTCGATGTAAACCATAAAAGAGCACAACTTACGCCTATTTCACAACAGTATGGATGTCTTGGGAGAGTACAACCTCAAAATGAATACCAACAACAATAACAACAATAAACATATTATTAAAAAAACATCAGAAAAACGCACAACTCAAATATATTTATTTACTTGTTTCATACGATCAATTTAAATCACCATTATCATCATCAAGTACCATGTCTGCTGGCGTAGGTATCATGTGTCTCCACAACTTTCGATCTCAAGAGAGATTTATCATTTCTGTTGTTGAACTTCAGCCAGGCCATTCTCTTAAGCTGTCATGTATCTTTGCTCTTTGCTTCCTTCTATCTCTTCGTCTCTCAAATTTCCCAGTTGTTATAATATATTCCAGATGTTCCCTTCTCATTACATGGCCAAACAATGATGAACGTTTCTTCTTAATATTAGAAATAGCTTCCTTTTCGCTTTGGTATCCTTCAGAACGTTTTCATTACTCTTCTTAGCTGCCCATGGTATTCTCAACATTCTTATGTTTACAGCCTCCAGTGATTTTCTTCTCTGTTATTCTATTGTCCATGATTCACATTCATATGTTAAGACAGGCTCTGCATAACACTGAAGAACTCTATTTCTTGTTTCTATTGTTAAAAATGGATTGCACAGTACTCTTTTTTTTTTTGGAAAGCTGCGTTAGCCTGGGCTATTCTTCATGTCACCTCTGTTGTACATCTACCATATGAGGTTAACATTGTTCCCATATAATTAAATTCATTTACATGTTTTAATAGTGTTCCACATATCACAATTTAAGTGTTCATTTTATTAACAAAAGCTATTTAATGCATTATTTTCACATGTTTATAATATTTTGTAGAATATTTAGAATCTTAGCACATTTTGTTAATGAACATACAAATTATTATGAGTGTATTCATACCTGTCAGGTCATAACATTTTCTCATAGAACAGAGTTATACAAATTTACTATTAAGGTGGGGTTAGCTTCCTTTTTATTATCATGTGTCATACCGGTTGGCGTAGGCGATCATGTCCCTCCACAATCTTCTATCCACAGTGCATCACGTCAGTTCTGTTGTTAACTGTTTTCCATGCCATGACACCAAACTATCCAGTATTTTCTCTCTTTGCCGTCAGCGATCTCTCTTTCCTTTTATTTTGCCAGTTGTAACCAAGTATTCCAACATTCCTCTTCTCACGATGTGCCCGAAAAATGTTGATAGTTTCTTTCTGATGATTTTTAGGAGTTCCATTTTTGTGTTGGCCTCTTTGAGAATTTCTCCATTCGTCCTTTTCACTGTCCAGGAAACTTTCAACATTCTTCTGAGAAATCCCATCTCTGCGGCCTCTAATCGTCTTTTCATTTGTTTGTCTACTGTCCATGAATAGCAATTCATGTAACAATTTTGTGTTTTTTTCCAAAGGTCAGAATTGGTTCTATATAGCACCGATGAACAATCTTTCTCACTTCTATTGACATAGATTTGTTACGTACGATATTTTTCATTCATAACTTCATTTACGAAACATTAATTGACTGTAACAATTTTGCAGGTTTTGGTGAAATTGATCCTCTAGTGTTGGATACTCTTGTTATGAAAGCCCAAGAGGAGAATTTGCTTAACAATGTGGATGAGTGCCTGGAGACGGCTTTCAACGTAAGTCTAAGATCTAATTGGATTTGAGGAATATGTCAAAAGCCCAAGGTTTTATATGAAAAATGTTCTTTTAATCCTATCATGCTTTCAATATCTGGCTAACGGGGGTCCTACGGCGAGGGGAGAAAGGGATAGAGTCACTGTTATTTGCCACGCACTACGTAAGAGGCGACTAAAAAGTCCCCTGTGCAGTATATTAGGACGTGCACGCAGTGACTTTGTCAATGGAGTTTAGCGATGAATTTTGAGAACTGCAATGACGGAGAGGAACGAATATGGTGAACACCTGACTGTAATGAAAATGGTTATTTGGAAAGGATAGATCTGGAGCGATATCTGAAATCACCATTTTGTTTTGATTCTCGCCAGCACTCCTATTTTTATCACAAATTCATTCATCTATTCATTCATTCTTTCTTTCTTTTTTCGTTCTTTCTTTCTTCACTGCTGCTTGTATCCGTTCAGGTGTCGAGGGAGATACCCTTTTGGCAGGGGGCCTCGGTAGCCTAGTTGGGAAAACCGCCCGACTGGACTACCGACGTTCGGACAACCCGTGTTCGATTCCCGCTGGGAGCAGTGTGAATTGTACTCGTGGTTGGAAAAAAAAAAAAAAAAAAAACCCCCACGGTCGACCCAGCCGTTGGCAGAAATGGGTACCAGGATATTATCCTGGGAATGTCGCTTCGCATCTGAGTTTCGATGCTTGAGGCTACACTATACAGAAATATCCGAACATTTTTGGATAGGCGGCCGAGCATATATGGGTGTAAACTCGCGTGCTAAGACGCCGGTTCAAGTCTCGTACTTTACCTTTACCCTTTTGGCGGTTTCACTAATTGTCAATTGATGTTGTTGTCGCGCTTCTTGGATGGTGTCTGTCTATCTTACTCTGGATCTTCCTATTGCTCTTCTGCCCTCTCCTCTTTAATTATATGCTCAATAAGGTAGTCTCTCCCGTCAAGCATTCACGAGGAAGCCATTTGGTAAATGAAAACAAGGAACACCAAGAGAATCGCTTAGCAAAACAATTAATACTCAAGACTCAACTATGGGATTAATAAACAACCAAGAATTACAGGAACTAGCAGCAGATCCGCAGGCGTGGAGAACTATGACTTCTGCCATACGCGCCGTCTTTGGCCACAGAAGAAAATGAATGAAAAAAAATGAATATAGTAAGGAATCGCACGATATTCATTCTAGAAAGGCAAAACAGTTTATTTGTTGTTTTTGTATATAGCTTAGGATAGGCTCAATCTTTACTCATTCTCTCATAATATCTATATCTCTACCTTAACTATACTTCGCCAAGTTGTCCTTGGTTTTAATCTCTTTTGTCCTCCCTCTGAATCCACCACAGCGCAGTTCTTGGGATTGTGTTTTGATATGTTCTGGGCACCTACAGTATCTGCCTCGATTGATGTTCTTTCGCTTACTAATTAAATACAACTGAAAATATACGTTGTTATATTAAGAAAGATGTTGATATTTAAGTTTCTTCTATTTTTTTAACAAATGTATTACTTAACGACAATATTTGAGTATTATTTTGTGAAGGAACTTAATACGTTTAAAATGACTACTTATAGAGTCACAATTGGCAAATATGTATTTTCATATAACGTGCAGTATCCTGGAAAAGGTCTGATTTATCCAGTGCCAAAGTCTGATCATGAAGATACAGACCTTCATTAATGGAAGCTTGCGCAGAATAAAAGGATGGAAATGGAAGGACAAAATCATTAGCATAGAATTATGGAAATGTACCAGTCAAATACCAATGAGGAAGTTCTCAAAGAGGCCAACACAAAAAGGGAGCTCTTAAAAAACATCAGAAAGAAGCAATCAACATTTTTCGGGCACATCATGAGAAGAGGAAAGTTGGAATACTTGGTTACAACTGGCAAAATAAAAGGAAAGAGAGATCGCGGGCGACAAAGAGAGAAAATACTAGATAGCTTGGTGCCATGGCATGGAAAACAGTCAACAACAGAACTGATACGATGCACTGTAGATAGAAGATTGTGGAGGGACATGATCACCTACACCAACCGGTATGGCACATGATGATGACCAGTCAAATACCAGTTAATAAAGAGATACATCGAATATGATGACGCTTTTTAGGACACATTTTGGGAGTTAACTGAGAGTATTATACAACAGGCCCTTTTTGGAATCCCCAAGGAAAAAGACAAAGAGGAAGACCAAAATACTCTTGGAGAAGACAAATGAAAGCAGATATGAAGATGATGGAGACGACATGGAATGATCTTTAAAAAAAAAATGGGAAGAAACAGAACGACTTGGAATGTGATTGTTGAAGACCTATGCTCTACAGGGAGTTGAAAGATAGAAGAAGAAGAAAGTCTGAATTTCATCGAGTACATATTTTCATGTTTTTATCTGTTGAACTATTCTCAATTTCCGGAAATGCATATTTAACGTGCATAGTTTGATTAATAGCAAATATAACAGGACCCTACCATATCTCTGGTTTTACTTTGTTCGCAGCTGATTGATTTCGACGAAGATGGTTTTATAACTCAGAAGGATATTAGAATGTTGATGCTACGGCTGGGAGAGACTTTAGGAGACTACGCTTTTGATGACATGATTCTTGCGGTTGATTTGGACAAAGATGGAAAGATAAGCTTACGTGGTAAGTTGATGGTAGCTAGCGAGGTAAGTTGATGGTAGCTAGCAAGGTGTGTTGATGGTAGCTTGCGAGGTAAGTTAATGGTAGCTTGCGAGGTAAGTTGATGGTAGCTAGCGAGGTGTGTTGATGGTAGCTAGCGAGGTATGGTGATGGCAGCTAGCGAGGTATGCTGATGATAGCTAGCGAGGTAAGTTGATGGTAGCTAGCGAGATGTATTGATGTTGGCTAGCGATTAATGTTGATGGTAGCTAGCGAGGTATGGTGATGGCAGCTAGCGAGGTATGCTGATGGCAGCTAGCGAGGTAAGTTGGTGGTAGCTAGCGAGATGTATTGATGTTGGCTAGCGAGGTATGTTGATGGTATCTAGCCAGGTATGTTGATGGTAGCTAGCGAGGTAAGTTGATGGTAGCTTGCGAGGTAAGTTGATAGTAGCTTGCGAGGTAAGTTGATGGTAGCTTGCGAGGTAAGTTGATGGTAGCTAGCGAGGTGTGTTGATGGTAGCTAGCGAGGTATGGTGATGGCAGCTAGCGAGGTAAGTTGATGGTAGCTAGCGAGATGTATTGATGTTGGCTAGCGAGGTATGTTGATGGTATCTAGCCAGGTATGTTGATGGTAGCTAGCGAGGTATGGTGATGGCAGCTAGCGAGGTATGCTGATGGCAACTAGCGAGGTAAGTTGATGGTAGCTAGCGAGATGTATTGATGTTAGCTAGCGAGGTATGTTGATGGTATCTAGCCAGGTATGTTGATGGCAGCTAGCGAGGTATGCTGATGGCAGCTAGCGAGGTATGTTGATGGTATCTAGCCAGGTATGTTGATGGTTGGTGTTTGTGATAATGTTTAAATTATTGCTTCTACTGTTTTCATGATCGTCATCACTGCACATCGGACCAATCCATAAGTACTCCGATATCCCCCTCGACAGTCTGAAGACAATCCTAGGAGAATCCTGGCCCGAGTGAAGGAACTCCGCAGTTAATTTTTCCTGGGCGCCGGCAATATTTATTGTCTACTGTTTTTTATTTGTAACTGTCAAAGGTTCTTTAACGTGAATTTACTGCCATTAATCGAGAGGGCTTGACATCGGATCTCACTACCCAAAAGATCAGGTGAGGGTAAAGTAAAGGTAAAGGTAAAGTACGAGACTTGAATCAGCATCTTAGCACGCAAGTTTTCACCTATATATGCTCGACCGCCTGTCCAAAAGTGTTCGGAGACTTCTTGATAGTGCCGTTTCAAGCATCGAAACTCACAACGCGAGGCGACATTCCTCACTTTCCAGAGTACTATCCTGGTACTAATTTCTACTAGCTGCTGGTTCGACCGCCTGTCCAAAAGTGTTCGGAGACTTCTTGACAGTGCCGTTTCAAGCATCGAAACTCACAATGCGAGGCGACATTCCTCACTTTCCAGAGTACTATCCTGGTACTAATTTCTACTAGCTGCTGGGTCGACTGCTTTTTTTCTCCCAATCACGAGTACAATCTACACTGCTTCTAGTGGGAATCGAACACAGGTTGCCCGAACGTCGGTAGTAGCCCAGTCGAGTGGTGTTCCCAACTAGGCTACCGAGGCCCGAAGGGGAGAGTAACGTCATAAAGAAACCACGAATTAATGTTTCCTTTTTTCTTCAAAAAATTACCATCGCTTGTGGTGGGCTTTGAACCTGCGTCCTTCTTGCGGCCGCTGCCGTACCTCTAGACTACCCAGCAAATTTAATATTGGGAGGAGGTCATACTATCAATCTAACTATTGACCTTTCGAGCGGTAGCCGGCCCATAGGGCATAGACCCAGATACTCATTCTTATCTACATTTTTATTCTAGCAGTTTTCAATCCTTCTAAAAATATGTTATGAAATATCGCCATTTGTCTCTGTTCTGTGCAAGCAACACTACCTCACTGAGGGAGCCGATTCCTGCTGCTCTTGCCTCTCTGATCAATGGTGTTCATACTACTGGCTAAATATGTTTTTGATGGTGGTAGTAATAGCTTTTCATGTTATGTGCTACATTTATGTTTAATGTGGCGATATGAATTTATGTTATGGGCTAAAATATACAGATTGAGGTAGAAGTTCTCGTTACAGGTTAAGATATGTGAATGTTAGTGTTAGCAGCTTATGTTATAGGCTAAAATATGTAAGTGTTGATAGTAGGTGTTATGTTATGGTTAATTACGTGTACCTGAACAGCGAGTCTTCTACAGAGGCACAGACAATGTACAGAAGCAACACAAACTATACAACTAAGCAAAACTAAAACGAGACTAAATTATACTATATGAAATTAAGTTACACTATGTGTATGTGTATATAAGTACATATATGTATATATAAATATATATATGTCTATAAATATATCTGTATATGCGTGTATGTATATATATATATACGTGTAGTATATGGGGGAAAAGTGAGTCACATTTTCGCAACGCATCACTCATAGAAACAAACAATAACGTGATAACAAGAACTGTACCTCCTCTATTCACTAACAGTGGTTTGAGTACAATATGACCTCTTCTTTGACGAGGCAAGCCATAATGCGAGACATACATTACTACATACTTCTCACCAGCGATATTAGCTAATTGCGAGTCAGACTGTCCCGGTATGTTTCCGTCCCATGAAACCGGTCAACATCTCTGACATCGATCTATTAAGACAATTCTAAGTAGTGCCCTAACGTTTTCAGTTGCGCTGAGGTCGAACGATTGAATGAGTCCTTGGTGTCCACAATTCTTGGACTCCCACTACTTTCTGTTCCCTCGATTTCATAACCTGCGTTAGCTTACTCACAACACTGTGGAGGGTCAGAGTTTTAGAATGTTGAAACATGTTCAGCCTCATTCATTCAAAAATTGTGAAATTTAAATACGCTTTGACATTTAAATCAATATTCATCCACTAGCATTAAACATGTTTTCTGTTCTGTTATGAGAGGACTTTACTCTACTTGCATATATATATATATATATTTTTTTTTAAGTTTGGTAGTGTTTTCTCACTAAAGTACAGCGCAAATTAATTAGGCTTCAGCATAATTAGTTCAGAAGTAACACTGCCATTTGTTGGCTCTCTCTCTTGACACACACACACACACACACGCACGCACACACGCACACACACGCACACGCATACGCGCACGCACACGAACACGCACACACACGCACACACACGCGCACGCACACGCTCACGCACGCACGCGCACACGCGCACGCACACGCACGCACGCACGCACACACGCACACGCACGCACACACACACACACAAACAAAACTTAACTAGACAAAACTGCAGCAAAACAAATTTAAATTAAATTAAAAGCGCCTCCGTGTTCAAGTGTCCGGAGTTCCGATGAAAAAAGTGTCAGCAGAAAGCAGAATGAAGGAAAGGTAATGGTCAAGGCACTCTCATTGAAATAGCCATTGATTTAAAGCGTTAGTGACTTCATTGCACTAAGACATGTGTGAGGTGGCCACTTCTTGAAGGTCCACAAGTGCATACGGAACCTCATATTTTTTATTCACCACTATTCGAGAGGGCTAGACATCAGACCTCACTACCAACAGAGGGCTAGACATCGGACCTCATTACCCAGAGAGGGCTAGACATCAGACCTCACTACCAACAGAGGGCTAGACATCAGACCTCACTACCAACAGATGGCTTGACATCGGACCTCATTACCAACAGATGGCTACACATCGGACCTCACTACCAACAGATGGCTAGACATCGGACCTCATTACCCAGAGAGGGCTAGACATCAGACCTCACTACCAACAGAGGGCTAGACATCAGACCTCACTACCAACAGAGGGCTAGACATCAGACCTCACTACCAACAGAAGGCTAGACATCAGACCTCACTACCAACAGATGGCTAGACATCGGACCTCATTACCCAGAGAGGGCTAGACATCGGACATCACTACCAACAGAGGGCTAGACATCAGACCTCACTACCAATAGAGGGCTAGACATCAGACCTCACTACCAACAGAGGGCTAGACATCAGACCTCACTACCAACAGAGGGCTAAGCATCAGACCTCACTACCAACAGAGGGCTAGACATCGGACCTCATTACCCAGAGAGGGCTAGACATCAGACCTCACTACCAACAGATGGCTAGACATGGGACCTCATTACCCAGAGAGGGCTAGACATCAGACCTCACTACCCAGAGGGTAAAAACACACGAGAAAATCACGGATTTAATTTTCAAAAATTACCACCGCCTATGGTGGGATCTTAACACAAGACCTTCCTGTTCATAGGCCGACTTTTTACCTCAAGACCACACGCCCCTGTTCCTTTCTAAATACATAACCAAGAAATTATCTCCCCCCCCCCACCCCCACTCCTCCACTTATCCGCCTGAAAAAGCAGGAAACTAACTTTACACCGTGACCTCTTTGGGAAAGTCCCTATTATCCTTTTCAACTTTAAAACTACATTTCTGAAGTTTTCAACAACTTTCTTGACTGCTATCAGATTATCGAGGATTTACTGACTGGCTCGACATACATATATGTCCATATGTGTGCGTGTGTGACTCCAGACATGAATGTGTGAAACTAATGATGCATTTTTTTCATGTAAAAATTAATAATTCGTAGTGAATTTGAACTACATAAGCATTACGACGAAGATAGAAGATACTGGATAGATTGGTTTTATGGCATGGAAAACAGTCAACGAAAGAACTGATACGATGTACTGTGGATAGAAAATTGTGAAAGCTCATGAACGCCTACGCCAACCGGTATGACACAATGTGATGATTAAGGGTTACTTTTAACATTGAGTTATTTGTGGGTTATCATCATTGTACTTCGAACATGTCCGTAGGTGTTCAGATCCCCTCCTCAGCATGTTCCGCAGCGTCCAGTGACTGACGGCTCCAATTATGCATCTGTTGATAACTCCTCTTATGCGCCAACTAAGCCTCTCATTTCTGGCTGTATCCATCTTTACTCCCATCTCTTTCATCCGAAGGATTGAAGTGGGTTCATGGCAGTCGAAGTCCTGTGCCCTTCACGCATCTCGGAGATAATTAATAACGTCTGCCTGATCCAGCGGTTGACAGTCTTCAACGACAGCACAGCTAGCCAACCTGTCCGCTCTTTCATTGCCCCGTTCTCCGCCTGTCCAAGGATGTAGATAAAGGGGGCTCTGCTTATCGTTACGCTTCCCGTATGACCTAAAATGGCGGTGTTCGTTTCGCCTGTTCGTCGGCAAAGAAGTGTAATTTCAATGATGTGTGATTCTCAATGACGAATATACCAAGCTCATGGTGTATCCACGTGCTGAAGAGCTGTATGACTGGGGTTGGCCACTCCATAACGTGAAAATGTTCTAGACCGTGCGACCGAGTGAGTGAGCGTGAGTCTCTAGACCATCCATAGGGGACCGTTGACTTTCAGCGACTTTTAACATTCTGAATGTTGATTATTTAGATATAACTTGACGCGTTATGAACTTTGTTTGTTTCAGTCATAACTTGAAATATTGTAAGTTTAATTATCAGAAATAATTGATCGCGTTATAAACTTCATCTGTTTGGATATCTCTCTGATCGCGTTATAAACATCATCTGTTTGGATATCTCTTAAAGGGCAAATGAAACGTCGGACAACCCGATGACACAGAGCGAGTGTCTAAACAGTTGTGCTACAACCATAGGTTCATTCCGTTGAAAACACACATATATAACCAAATCCAAGTTTTAAATTGACTCTAGCATCAGTTCCGGCATTGTAGATTGGAAAAACAGTCACGTGTTGTCATTAGACAACATGTGTTTTTATTTCATTTCAATCGCCGATATCTTATAGTCTGAAAATGGTGTATTTATATTGTTTATGGAGCCTCTTCAGCAGAAAGCTTTCGTGAGTAGTTGTAAATATATACTCGTGTTTCAAATGGAATTAAATGCAGATAATTTCGATTTATTCAATTCTACTGTCAATAGAGACGAAATGGATTTATTGATGTGGTTTTGATGTCGATTTTTCCAAGGTCTGTTTCTGATTTTTTTCCCCCAATATAGCAGACTACTGATGAGTATAACAAAATGATTGTTTTGGTAAATTGTCTAAATATATATTATATTTTTGGTAATAAATATGTTATTTATGTTACAAGGTGAATTAAAATCATACACAATGTCTAGATATGGATCTAAATTGAAAATAAAGTAGAGTTTTATGTAAGGTCTTCATCATCATCATCATCGAGTGCCTTCTCCGCAACGAAGGTTGGCTACCATGGATCGCCATTCTACTCTGTTTCTTGCATTGATGATGCAGGCTGTCATAGATTGACATGTCCATCTTTTGATGTTACTCGTCCATGTTAGTCTTGGTCTGCTTCTGCCTCTTTTACCTTGTACTTTTCCTTCCAATATTACTTTTAGTAGGCTGTTGTGTCTTTTAACATGCCCCAAAAATTGCATTTGTCTTGTCTTAATTGTATTTAGTAGTTCTCTTTTTATTTTTAGTTGTTTTAAAACTTCATCGTTTGTTATCTTTTGTTTCCATCCAATTCTGCCTATTCTTCTATAAATCCACATTTCAAAGGATTCGATTTTCTGTTCTGCTTTCTTGTCTAATGTCCATGTTTCTGCACCATACAGGAATATTGAGAAGATGTAACATTTTGCCCTGTTGATATTTGTTTTGTTGTTAGTATATTTTTCATGGCATTAAAATTACTTTTTGCCATACCTATTCTTTTGTTTATTTCAATTTTGCATTTTCCATCATTGGTTATAGTATGTCCCAGGTAGTTGTAGCTCTGGACTGTCTCCAGATGTATTCCCTCAACTGTGATATTTAAGGTCTTAGCAACGATTATTTAAGTACAGTTTGCTGTGGACATTTTATTTCAATGTTGGTGTATTTCTATTTGTTTCACATTTACAAAGTACGTTTAGTATGTATATTTCTTATACACATATATTATATTATATATATAATTGTATTCGTTAATTAATGACAGTTATGTAGAACCAGTCTAAATTTGAATGTGAATCATGGACAGTAGGACATCAGACAAGAAAATCACTGGAGTCTGTAGAAATGTGGTTTTAAAGAAGAATTTTGAGAATACCATGGACAGCTATGAAGAGTAATGAAAACGTTCTGAAAGAGGCCAAAGCAAAAAGAGAGCTAATTTCCAATATTAGGAAGAAACAATCATCATTTTGTGGCCATGTAATGAGAAGAGAACAACTGGAATTTATTGTAACAACTTGGAAAATTGAGAGACGAAGAGATAGAGGGAAGCAAAGAGAAAAAATACCAGATAGCTTAAGAGAATGGCTTGGCAGAAGGTCAACAACAGAAATGATAAATAACTGTCGAGATCGAAAGTTGTGGAGAGACATGATCACCTACGCCAGCAGGCCCGGTACTTGATGATGGTGCTGATGATGATATATATATATATATATATATATATATATATATATAAAACTTATATTAAATTACACTACTTTTATCATAAATGCAAAACAATCTAATCGTACCTGTGCTAAGGTTAGACTAAAAATAAAACTATGGAATAGTACCAAGAGAGGTAGGCAAAATAAAAAAAAAACAATTTAAATAAATAAACGCTACAATTAAATTCAGCTGATAACGATTTATATCGTAAATGTCACATTACACGGCGCATGATGATGTTGATATTTACAAATATAATTTAATAAAGATAATCGATACAGTTTGAGCATAGCTGTGAATATTTTGTTCAAATTGAAAAAGGAAATCGTGTAATCGATACAATTAACCTGAACTTTTCCGACTCTTCCAGAACTAAAACAAGCAAATGTGACCTCCTTTAGACCAATACTTCATAATCGATATATAAAAATCCCTCCCACCTCTTTTGCTATTCACAGATTTTCGCTGTTTTCTACTTGGACGAGACATTCCATTAGAAAATGACTCACAGACACAGCCCGGACAAGCGGATATCGCAAAGATAACAAAAACGGAGACTAACAACATTCAAGGCTGCAGTAAAGAATCTGTTACAAAACATCACCCAATTTCAGAAACACTGGTCAATGAAGATAAATTTAGGAATCTTCGATCTGATACCACAAATACTCAATTTATATCCCAACCGAAAATATCAGAATCTTCTTCCAACGACAAAACTGAATCTGTACCCAATATTGACCATCAATCTGGTTTACCTTCGATAGAAAATAAAATGGAGGAGACCCTATTAAAAGACATACCCCCATCAAACACAAACTCTACCGATATGATTATATCACCAAGGAAACTAGAGTCCTTAAGGTTAAAGAAATTATTTTTTGGCGGTTTTATAGGCAAGAACAGTAATCCTACACACGAAGGCTCGAGTTTTGCACAAAATGAAGAAACTAAATGTTCTGAGACGAAAGCTAAATCTTGTTTACTGCCGGGGGAAACTATAAACGGAAGTGATATTATTTACGAAATAATACATCCACTAATTACTACGATTCCAGAACTTTGTGAGGGGTTTGGAATAATACATGACGATGTGGTGTCTAACGAATATCTTAACGATATTGTTGATGAGGAGAATATAGAAGATTATGAACAAGACCGTGCTTGGGATGATGGTCCAATGCCTTTAGAGATAGGACACAAGAGTTTGAATCTTCTTCCTCCAGATCTTTCTGTGGTTGGTGTTTCATCTTTAGCAGGCACATCTGAGCATTGCTATTCACCGAGAAGACAGTCTATGACAAGCGGAAGTGATGTTTCCGTCGCAAATATTGGTAGTGTTCAGTTATTACCCGAACCAGCTGAGATATCCAATCAAGTGACAACAGTTCACAGTTCCAACCCAGTTAGTGTACAACATTCTCAGCCTGATAGTTGCCGCAGCAAGGGTGAATCAGCTGAAAATGTTGACGGTTTCGGAAACACTTTAGTTATTAATTTACGATCGAGACGATCGTCCAGCATTGCTTCCATTGTTCTGCCTAATAATATTGACAACGAAAAGCTAGAGAAGAGGAATGAAGCTGCTTACAGTTCAGATTCCGCCGACAAAGAAGGAACAGATTCAGATGAAGGGATAGAATTAGTAGATGAGGAGGTCGTGCAGCGAGCTTTACACATACCTCTCTCGCCGAAGGGATCATCCACGTCTTTAAGGATTTACTTGCCTCGGGGTGATGTTCTCCACAACAAAGATCTGTTGGAAGATGATCGATCTGGAGTTTACAATCAACGACCCAGAATTACTATTGATCTTGAGAATTTTTCTGTTGATGATGAAAGTGTGAAACAAACTGCCGATGATGACGCAAGTCAGAAACACGTTGTGAATGAGCCTGCAAATTTTGACGCAAATAATTATACTAGAACATTCAGGTCAAGAACAACCAACGAATCTACATACACAAACTCCACACGGAAGTCTCAAGACTTCAACGACAGCTTATCTGACAAAGAACTCAACAACAATAATCACCAAAACTATCAGCTCTATCAGCAAAAAGTCATACATTTACCCTCCAAAAAGACCATAACCTGCAGTGAAAACGGTTCTACAAAAAAATTAAATGATCCAGTTTTACAACATAAAAATAAAACGGACGAAAACCTCCAAGAAAAGAAGCAACAAGATGGACATATTGCTCTCAATTCTTCAAGACTTCCAGGAAATTATCATCACATTACCACGTCTTCAGTTCGAGGGATAGACAGACCATCACGACAAATGAAATTCGGCTTCAGTCACCCAAACAAACTCTCAGAAATTGAACATAAATCGCCCCAAACTGTGAAGATGGTAAATAGCCAACTACCCACTGTTCACCATAATATGTCTTCGTTTCTCATTCCTGGCGGGAGAGCTGGAAAAGAGCAGATCACTCTCGTGAACTATTCTCAGCCAATAAGAGAAGGGCAAGCGGCTAACAGATCACATGCAGATGACTGGAATTCTGAATCGAAATTTGAGAAACCAAGCGTCCACAATCAACAGTTCCGACTCTTCAAAACACAGAAAGTTTCAAGCAAACATCAGCTTTAAACCACAACAAGCTATTTACAACAAGAGAGTACGCAGTAATTTCTGGTTCTGCCGATAACTCTTATGAGATTTTGAACAAAGCGAAACACAGAAAACTACGGCGATCCATAACTAGTATCGAACTTCCAACACTCAGAGAAGCCGTCGGTGGGAAACAGACACACATAATCAACACTGAAAGATCACTGCCTAGGAAAAGATCATTCTCTGCGGCCGCAGGTCGAAACACAAGATCAGCATCTTCTGTAAAACCTGAATATAAATCTATATCTGTGGTAGACTTATCGCAAACAACGCAATTAGAAACATTCAGCAACAAAACCAGTTCATCTCCACAACGACACCACACAGTTTCAAATATTGTTCCTCTATCAAGAATAGTCAACGGCTATCGAGCAAACACAGCAGACCGCCATATTTCAGTTCCTAAACAATCTGATAAAAGCGGTGTACCATACTTTGTCCACAATTCTTCAAGATTGACAAAATTGCCTTTTGAGGCGAAACAACTTCACGAGCACATGATAACGAGAAGGAAAGGAATTAGACAGAAGAGTTCCAAATTAAACAAATTGGACAACATAGATCCGTTAACAATCTCAAATGAAGACGAACTTTCCACTTTAGTAAATGAATTCAAGGACGATGACTTAATACCTTACGATGTCATTTTTAGTAATATAAGACACTTCAAGGACGATTTCTAAGAAAATTAAACAAACATTAATTCTTTTAGTTTCCCATTAAACTGCAGTGATTAATACTGATACTTATTAGTTTGGAGATCAATAGAACACTAGATAGGTTGGTGTCATGGCATAGAAAACAGTCAACAACAGAATTGATACGATGCACTGTGGATACAAGATCGAGGAAGGACATGATCGCCTACGCCAACCGGTATGGCGCATGATCAATTGAGCTCTGTTTACAAGATCCTGTTTTATTATTCTGTAACAAAGTTACGTCCACGGTTAGCCTGCGCCTTACAAGGAACATCTCTTCAATCCCCGCCGGTAAGAATATCTTCCCTTGTTGCACAGGCCCTGTAGTATTGCTTCAACATCTGCCCATCACGATTTCCCGCGCTTGATGCGCTTACCTTACCTGCAACTCAAGCAGCAATGGATACATTTTATTGCATGTAACCCTTCACTTGCATGTATATGTGTCACTCTTGAATGCTAAGGAAGTCACCAGCAGGGATAGTTTAATCGGGATTAGTGTACCCTGGAGCATCCAAACAAGAGCTCCCAATCCCTCAACAGCACTGAGTGACAGACAAGATAAGAAGGCATAGCCATTTGAAACTTGGTGGGCGTGTAAGAAGACTTATCAACTAACACAGAACTGGAGTCGTCAGTCGCTGGACACTGCGGGACCTGATGAGGAAGGGATCTGAGCACCTATAGACATGTTCGGAGTGCAATGATGATGACCCACAAATAACTCAGTAACATAGCCAGTAGTCAGTCGTCGACAACAATAGCAACTGCATTAAGAGGAATAGTGTTCGTTCTTGGAAGCCATTCTGCCATAACAATTACAGCATTAACCCTTTCCTGGTCTTTTGAGCAACCTTGTTTACATGAAGGGTGAAAGACATTCTTCTTCTTCTTTCCTTCCTCATTTGCCTTTCAGCGTCGAGGGGAGATATAATTTGCGGTCTGTTGCTCTTCTGTTCGCCTCTGCTGCTGTTATGTTTCCTAGTGCTTTTAGTATTCCGTCGATCTATCTTTTTCGTGGTCGACCTGTCTGGTATTCTCGCAACGTTTATTGAGGGCTCGTTATGTTGTGTTTTGATCTTTCTTCCGTGTCACATGGCCAAACCATTTTATCTGTTGTTTCTTTATATATTCTATTACGGGGGCTATTCCTAGTTTTTTTTTCAGTTCTTTATTTTTGATCTTATCTCTCAGGCTGTTTCCTGACATTCGTCTAACACATTTAATCTCAGTAGAGATTATTTTTCTTATTGTTCTTACATCTAGGGTCCCGGACTGGCATTGGTAGCACAACGTTGGATTGAAGATGGTATTGTAGAGTGCCCGTTTTGCCTCTAGCGTTATTTCCTTGTTGGACAATAGTGGTGATAACTGTCTAATGATTTGGCAAGCGTTGATGCATCTTGAGTCTATCTCTGCTGTTTGTGAATTATCGTTTGTCACTAAACTTCCTAGGTATTTGAATTCCTCTGTTTGTTCTGTTTATTTTAGGCGACTTTGAAGAACATTGATCTGCGAAAATAGACCCAAAGAGAGGTACTGCATTGGAACGATTGGTATACGATTTCGACACCCTATAGTCACATGAGACAAGCGCTGATGATATTAATATATTAGTTAGCTGAGTGGCAGTGTTCCCTAGCGTTTGGCTTTTCGTGGCAAGGCGCTGTGCCCCTGAGTACGGGTTCGATCCTGCTTTGGTCCATATTTTTTCTGTTGTTGATTATTTGTTAATTTTTCCGAGTGATGTAAACATACCTCTTCCTCTGAATTAATTCGCTGATGATATTAAGAGTATATTTACTTAAGACTTTGACTTTAGAACGGAATGGTTTCAATGCAGGCAGGACATTTCCATATACCCTCAGCCCCCGTTCCAGCAACCAACAAAGTGCTCATCCAGAGCATTCATTCTTTTCTACTGAACGTGTTGTTTTATGTGAAAATGGCGCATTTTCCCATTCATTCTTTTCTACTGAACGTGTTGTGTTCTGTGAAAATGGCGCATTTTCCCATTCATGCTATTCTATTGAACGTGCAGCGTTCTAGATAAATGAAGCGCAACTCAAAATGGACACTGATGGGTCGCCGTAGCGGCCGTCACGGGTAACATAATCTCCAAGCGCCCGCACCAAATCCGCAGGGGACTTCATGATCAGAGAGCGCGCCACAATCGCTGTCCTAACAAATGAAGCCAGGTCTCCACTTCGGTGAGACACTCGATCTGACCGCAGTCCAGCAGGTGGCAAATTTGCAACCGAAAACAAACAATTCACACATTCAGTCCCAGAGTAAAACTGAGACCTGGTAACGTTCGACTACACTCCACGGCCAGTTGCCTACAGTACCATCTCAGCCGCGAGAGACACTGTCATCAGGTAAATGCGACCAGACTATAGCTGTCTCCTCAAACAAAAATCCAAGCCAGAAAGAATCAATTGAAATCATACTGCAGCAAAAATGTCATTAGTCATGAATCCGATTTGATCTGTAACGTAATGCACCCCATCACTATTGTACACCTGCAATATTAAGAGTTCGTTTAACTCAGCCCATCACTGTATCCGTGAAGATGACATAAGAGAGACAATAGACAATCTGTTAGACTTTGCTTGCCAACTTTTCTTCTCTTATCAGTGTCCTTTTCAGTTTCTCTCTAGATCTTCCTCTTTTTCTGTATCCTCATGTTTCCTATAGAAGAGCCTGTATTGAATTTCTTTTGTTGTTTCTTCTCAACACATGTCCACATTCTCTTCCTAATTGTAGACGAGATCGTCCGTTGCTTGACCATTTCTCTTATCGATAGTCAACATAACAAAGCGCTAAATTATTATTTTTGGTGGTGCGTAAAAGTACATCAATCACGACAAAATTAACAGTCATTAAAATAATCAATGAAGACAACACAATATCTGATCTTAATTCAAGGGATATAATCTAAGTTTGAGAACAATTTTAAGGTTGCTTCCCATACTTTCCCATCTTTGTATAACTTGCAGAGAGTGCAACTCTCGCTGGCGTGTTCTTATGTGCGACATGTACACAGTTATAACACAAGATTTCTTAAATATGAAAGTAATAGCTAACTAAACAATAACACAAACAAAAATTATTGTACAGTGATAATCAAAGGGTTAAAAAAAAAAACTAACACCAAATAAATAAACTATTCTACAGCAACCAACCCACACCACATCGTCATTCTTCAGAGAATGAGCACTAATGTCTTATCACAAAAATATTTTTCACTTAATTTTTGAAAACCAAATATAAAAAAAAAACAACATTGTGAAAATTGTAAAGAAAAAAAATGACTCGGCATAAATTGATAAATATTCCTGTAATGATAACAAAGCACATATAAATAATAATGAATGGATTATAAAGTAGGTAACGTTAATACTAATATATAACATTTAAGAAAAGGTAACACGTGAATACAGTAAACAAGAACAGCTTTCTCCAAGCTAAACACTTGATAACATATATTGTCTAGAAGAATTCACAAATACTGGACTGAGAGAACATTCTGTCTAGAAGAATTCACAAATACTGGACTGAGAGAACATTCTGTCTAGAAGAATTCACAAATACTGGACTGAGAGAACATTCTGTCTAGAAGAATTCACAAATACTGGACTGAGAGAACATTCTGTCTAGAAGAATTCACAAATACTGGACTGAGAGAATATTCTGTCTAGAAGAATTCACAAATACTGGACTGAGAGAACATTCTGTCTAGAAGAATTCACAAATACTGGACTGAGAGAACATTCTGTCTAGAAGAATTCACAAATACTGGACTGAGAGAACATTCTGTCTAGAAGAATTCACAAATACTGGACTGAGAGAACATTCTGTCTAGAAGAATTCACAAATACTAGACTGAGAGAACATTCTGTCTAGAAGAATTCACAAATACTAGACTGAGAGAACATTCTGTCTAGAAGAATTCACAAATACTGGACTGAGAGAACATTCTGTCTAGAAGAATTCACAAATACTGGACTGAGAGAACATTCTGTCTAGAAGAATTCACAAATACTAAACTGAGAGAACATTCTGTCTAGAAGAATTCACAAATACTAGACTGAGAGAACATTCTGTCTAGAAGAATTCACAAATACTGGACTGAGAGAATATTCTGTCTAGAAGAATTCACAAATACTGGACTGTGAGAACATTCTGTCTAGAAGAATTCACAAATACTGGACTGAGAGAACATTCTGTCTAGAATAATTCACAAATACTAGACTGAGAGAACATTATGTTTAGAATAATTCACAAATACTAGACTGAGAGAACATTCTGTCTAGAAGAATTCACAAATACTGGACAGAGAACATTTTGTCTAGAAGAATTCACAAATACTGGACTGAGAGAACACTCTGTCTAGAAGAATTCACAAATACTGGACTGAGAGAACATTCTGTCTAGAAGAATTCACAAATACTAGACAGAGAGAACATTCTGTCTAGAAGAATTCACAAATACTAGACCGAGAGAACATTCTGTCTAGAAGAATTCACAAATACTAGACAGAGAGAACATTCTGTCTAGAAGAATTCACAAATACTAGACCGAGAGAACATTCTGTGTAGAAGAATTCACAAATACTAAACTGAGAGAACATTCTGTCTAGAAGAATTCACAAATACTAGACTGAGAGAACATTCTGTCTAGAAGAATTCACAAATACTGGACTGAGAGAATATTCTGTCTAGAAGAATTCACAAATACTGGACTGTGAGAACATTCTGTCTAGAAGAATTCACAAATACTGGACTGAGAGAACATTCTGTCTAGAATAATTCACAAATACTAGACTGAGAGAACATTATGTTTAGAATAATTCACAAATACTAGACTGAGAGAACATTCTGTCTAGAAGAATTCACAAATACTGGACAGAGAACATTTTGTCTAGAAGAATTCACAAATACTGGACTGAGAGAACACTCTGTCTAGAAGAATTCACAAATACTGGACTGAGAGAACATTCTGTTTAGAAGAATTCACAAATACTAGACAGAGAGAACATTCTGTCTAGAAGAATTCACAAATACTAGACCGAGAGAACATTCTGTGTAGAAGAATTCACAAATACTGGACTGAGAGAACATTCTGTCTAGAAGAATTCACAAATACTGGACTGTGAGAACATTCTGTCTAGAAGAATTCACAAATACTAAACTGAGAGAACATTCTGTCTAGAAGAGTTCACAAATACTAGACTGAGAGAACATTCTGTCTAGAAGAATTCACAAATACTGGACTGAGAGAATATTCTGTCTAGAAGAATTCACAAATACTGGACTGAGAGAATATTCTGTCTAGAAGAATTCACAAATACTGGACTGTGAGAACAAAAAAAAAAGTGAAAGATAGATATGTGAAAGCTGTGCATTTTCTGTGCTTCTGTAAGGATCTAAATACTAGAGTGGAGTGGAGTGGAGTGGAGTGGAGTGGAGTGGAGTGGAGTGGAGTGGAGTGGAGTAGAGTAGAGTAGAGTAGAGTAGAGTAGAGTAGAGTAGAGTAGCGGATAAAACATCAAGATTATTATTTCATAGAATCTGCCTAAAACAAATTATGAGATTACTGTGGTCAAATAAGATTGGTAGTCAAGAGAAAATGAAGACAGTAATAACAGCGAACCACATATGGCTGAATAGGTATGTGGTTATGTACTAGGAGAGACCAAGGAACAATTACAAAAAAATGCAGGATAATGAGTTGGGGGGAAATGTAAAACAGAATGAAACAAAAGACAAACTGGTGAATAAAAATGGAAGAGGAGATAGATGATGTGGGCCAGACTGGTGGCATTAATTCACAGACCAAACAAGGTAGTGAGATTTTGTTGTTGCTCTAAATAAGCCACACTGTGAGTCTGTCAATGATAGCTCTGTCAGTCCATCATAACTTTAAAAAAAAAAACAATCTACAGTATTTTGTATATATTTTGTATCCTGAAGACAATAGCTTGAAAATACTTTGATACAAGGACTCTCAAACTAGAAAGAATGGACCCAAATATGTGTCCAAACATCATTGGTTAAGAGAACACACTTTTCTTACACTCATGTCACAATAATAAGTATTTGGTCAGCACATTGTTGGATCAACAAATTAATATGAAGACACTTGAAGACATCTTCATGATTAAACAAGTTTACCTCAACACAAAAGTTCTTAAATTTTTATGAATGGACCCAAATATTTTAAAATTTGTTAATCTGATTTTAGTTAATGGCAACACTTTTATACACTCATGTCACACCAATAGGTTTTCAGTCTATTTCAATGCTTGAGCAGGGATATGTATGCTGGTGGTTCACATAACTTGCTAGCTATTTGTACATTCATTTTCTGGACTTCCGGTCAATATGGTGGATATGCGGCAGGAACCATTGAGGCTCTATCTGAAAAGTGCTCCTTGTAGTTTTCTCACATTCCAAGTCCGGCTTCCTGCCGGAGCTACTGACTTTAGCGCTCTATACACACCATGAGCTGTGTTTTTCATCCAGATTGTGTTTTGATATTCCGATTGCTTATAATGAATGATTATAACGTATGATGAAGAAGGACAGTTCCGTTGTGTTTACTTTCGGTGAAGCTACACCTTATGTCATTTGGTGTGTGTTGTGACTGCTATGATGGGGACTGCAACTACCTTTCTTTGTTTGGATCCTTCAATGAGATGAAATGTTAATTTGGATGATTCCACTGGCATGGGTCGTTGAGCAATTATGAATTTTAATTCATTTGCAGTTATGCCTGCACCTTCAACCAACTACAACTACATTCATTTTTCTCTCAAAGCTGCTATTACATTTGACCAAAAGTCTGATTGTTTTTTTTTATTATACAATAACATAACTTTCCTTGTAAATGAAAATACATTAGTAATAAGCCACTTCTACTGAGGTGCTGTGCTCAGCTAAGTTCAACAGAGAAGTTAGTTTCTCCCATGAATCTAGCCAGTATCAGGAGGTCATTATTAACCAGTTCCTTTCAAGCTGAAGACAACACATAAGGCATAAATAAAAATAAAAACTCTCTGTCTTGATGATTTGTAGCAGTTATCCTCCCAGTACTATTAGACTTTACTAATGTTTTCTTAATGTTTTTTTTATGTCAGCTTCTTTTTTCTTTTGCTTACTCTTTCCCATTTGAGGGTTTTCCTTCTGGTTCTCTTGTCATCTAGGCCATTACTAGTGTATCATAATTTATGAATAAAAAAAAGAGCTAAAGAAAAAAACATTCACAAGACAAAACCAACCTCTCTATGGAAATGTATAGAAAGGTTAACAAATACAGAAACAATAAATTATATAAAATACAGTAAAGCCAATGGTGTTTATTCACTTATTATTTAACCACTAGCAGAGACAGTTCCACTGCTGTACAGCACACGTTTTTACACCAAACAACTTGAAGTGGTTTTGACGAGCAAACATTTAAGGTTTAAACAACCATTACTATAGTCCCAATGCAACCTAATATTGACAAATCAATATAATGCCAGTTCTGAGACTCAAAATGATCATATTGACTTGGTCTTATACGTTTATCATTTTTAAATTACTGTAACAGCTTCTTCTTCTCATTCTATTAATTCTAAAAACAATATAAACAACACAAATAAATCACAAAAACATCAGTTTGGGACCTAATCTACTCATATCACAATATTACTTAATGTTACATTTAACAAGTGCATGTCCTTAAACTTAACCCCCCAAAAAACTTGTGCTATTTCTGAACTAATTTTGACCCCAGGTAACAACTTGATCTTTGCAATTTCATAAAATGAAGCACACACTTCAAAGAGTTAATTCAGCAACAGATTTAAGAGGTGTGAGGTTCTGCTGACAAATTATTGCAGCCTAACTTTGTGGCTTCAGAAAAATCCTTAGGATATATTGGATAATGAAAGAGAGCAATGAAGACATGCTAAACAAAACTAAATATTGGAAATGGTTTATAAACAACATTTTACAGAGGAAATTAAAATACTATGAGCACATGAAAAGACTACAGTTGGATGGATAAAATAATAATGGTTCCAGGAAGATGAGACGGGGGCAGACCAAGAAGGTGGTTACATCAGAGAGAAATTGAACATTACAAAAGAAGAAATTGGATATCTGGTTAGAGACAGAAATTCTCTGCAATAGCCTGTGATAAGTGCAACGTCCTGTAGAGGATCTGGCCAGAGACAGAGATTCTTTCTGATGGACTGTGATGAGTGCAATGTTCTGTCGGAGATCTGGCTAGTGACAGAGGTTCTTATCGACAGGCTGTGATGACAGTAATGCTCTGAAAAGAACTTGCAACCTAATGATGACATTTCTAATTGTAGACAAAATATTTGTAGAATGAATAAGCACAGATAAGCCATGTATGAGTGAGCAGGAAGGTATAGTTGGTTTCATCTTCTTCCCTCCAGCATTACAATAAAGACCTAATACCTACCAAATGTATCTAAACTATGTGAAGATCACAATCTATACTATTCTGAGGTCACAACCTGTGTTTGGTGGACAGATTAAAAGTTAGTACTGACAGATTAACAGTTAGTACTGACAGATTAAAAGTTAGTACTGACAGATTTAGAGTTGGTACTGACAAATTTACAGTTGGTACTGTATATTAAAAGTTGGTTCTAATAAAACATAAATCACACATAAGACACATGAGACCACTTAAAGAAGACCAGCTGAGTGGGTCAGTCACAAAAACTGCAAGTTACATAAACATGTTTTATATGCTCAGAAACTATTAGAACTCCTCTGAATTATGTAATTACAATTAAACTATGACAACAAATATGTGCTATGAATTACATGTGCTTAGCATTGATTAAAATGAAGTTGTAAGTGAAAATGAAGTTATAATTTGTTTGTTATATTTATTTACCATAAAATATATTGTTTGCTACTTTCATGTCAGCATACATGCTTTAGCATTGCAAAATAAACACATCAGATATTCCTGAGCATTTTACCATAAGAAATGTAGGCCAGTAATAATACATTACATATATCTGTGGTGAAAGTAGTAACAGTTGTCATATTTCAAATTTGTGATAAAGAAAAGTTGCGTTTGGTAGTGGTGGAGGAAGATAGGGAGTAGACGGTGTGGTGCAGAAAATTCAGTTATTTTTTGCTGCGATGTGTCAAGCCTTTTATTACCAAATCTTAGTAGTAATAAATTAGAATTGAAACAAATTATTTAACTTTAAACACAATTAGAACAAGAAAAATGAAATTTATGTGGCATGTTAAAAGACACAACAGCTTACTAAAAGTAATATTGGAAGGGAAAATACAGGGTAACAGAGGCAGACCAAGACTAACATGGATGAGTAACATCATCAAAAGATGGACAAGACAGCCTATGACAACCAGCACCATCAAAACAAGAGACAGAATGGAATGATCTGTGTTTGCTATGATGGGGACTGCAACTGCCTTTCTTTGTTTGGATATTCAATGAGATGTTAATTCAGATGATTCCACTGGCATGGGCCGTTGAACAATTATGGATTTCCATTCATTTGCAGTGATACCGGGGCCTTCAAAAAACCATAACCAGAACATATTATATATGAATATTTAGATAATTGAACAAGGTATTAGATTTCACCAATACCAAGATGATACAAGACATGTAAAAAGAATATTGTTTGATGGCGTTCACACTAATCAAATTGAGAGTGGTGCACTATGCAGTGAAACGTATGCAGCCAAAATCAGCGTGGCACACAGTGCGGCGAAACGTACGGAAAGAGATAAGTCAAAATTAATTTTGAAAATTCACAGAACACATTCAACTGCTAAATGATAAGTAAGCATATAAACAGCTAGGTTAACTAGAAATTTTGGTTCTTTAAAGCAAAAAAAGTACCTGGTGTGTAAATAACACTAATACAATTCAGTTGAAGCGTTGCTCTTCATGTTTTGTTTATTTAAAGATGTATATATTTTTTTTTCAGTAATAAATAATCCATTCAAATATAGGCTAGTCCTCTACAATACATTAGGACATGCTTAACTTCTACATGTGAGAACATATGGTCAAATTTTAATGACATAGAACCCTCCTGTGTTACAAAGACATAAGGATTATTGGAATGAATTGGCTGGGAATGAATTGGTTAAAGGTCCAACTAGAAGCAGGCAATAAATGCTGGCATGAAGACAAGAGGTCTCTTGGTATTAAAGAGACAAGCTGCTGATTACAGATGTGCCCAATGGAAGAAAGCTGTCTCAGATAAGATCCTCATAAAGGGGCACTAAGTTAATTCTTTCTCAGAAAGATTTTTAACATCAAACTTTCTTCTTTTCTGTCCACCTCTCCATTCATCTGATCATCTAACATGTAGTTATTGATAATTGTGCTTCACCGTTTGTTGCCGTTGTCCTTGTACTCTGAAGAAGGCCACAGGCTGAAACGTCAGTATTGTGTTGTATTCCTTCCTTGTAAAGCTGTCATCATACCTTAGAGTGTTTAACACTCCCCACCACTGGCTCCTTTCTCACAAGTGACAAGATCATCACAAAGGGCACTAAATTATTTTTTTCACACAAATGACAAGATTATCACAGGAGCACTAAATTAATCCTTTCTCACAAGTGACAAGATCATCACAAAGGGGCAGTAAATTAATTTTTTCTCTCAAGTGACAAGATCATCACAAAGGGGCACTAAATTAATTTCTCACAAAATCCTCACAGAAACACTAAATTATATCTTTGTCACAACATCCTTACAGGGAATGGTTCTTTTGACAGCTGAAGCTGATTCACTTTAGAGAATCGAGTGATCGCCCATATGAATTGCCTCACCCTACAGGGCATCAATCTAGTCTGCACCTTATCATGAGTAATCTACCTCCTGTGTGTTACCGGGGCCTCATTATGAGGAAAGTAAAGAATAGTGACACTGTGACCTTCCAGGCATGTCGTAAGAGGCGACTAAGGAGGTTGATCGATGGCTTGACAAGCTGTCATTGTAAAAAGCATTGTTATGGAAACAGCCATAGATTTTAGAAGCAGTGATCTCTGCAATATGTGCCATTTTGGCATGCAAGGTTTCTATTTTTGAGATTGTGGTTCTGCCCTATGTGTCCAGCTCGAAAGGACAATAGGTAGAATCTATTTCTCCTCTCTCTCTCCTCCTACCTTTCCTACCTTTCCTTCTTTCACTCCCATCTACCCTCCTTCCTTCCCTTTCTGTCCTCTCCTTTCTTCCCTCCCCTGCTCCTGTTTTGGCTGTCCTCCCACACCCTGATGTGATCTCCCCAGGCAAAATTCAGGGTCTATATTATTATATGACCCTGACCGTCAGCCCTTGATAATCTCCTTATTACGCCTCACTTATCGATAGGTTGTCTGAGTAATGTCTGGTTTTGTTTGCTTATCTCACTTCATATTTACATCCCTATCTCTAGTGAATACCTATGTCATGCTTGACTGCAACTCATTCTAATACCTGATTATCTTGTCCAATCACATGACTGATTTTCCAAAACTCCCTAACTCCCCGAGTTCCACTTGAATCACAATTATCTACTCGCTGGATATGGTTAGACCTTGCTTTAGCTAAATCTCACTTTCATTTTATTTATATTTTAGTATACTCATTTTTACATTTTATACAATTTTATCCTCCTCCGACATGAAGCCATTTCTCTTTCCATCAGTTCATCTCTTATCTATCTGTTTATTTCTCCTTGTTTTACCTGTCCCTCTCATCCTAGGTGTAGTAAAGTTTACCTTATTTCATTGTTTGTTTATGTTGTTTACATTTTATGAGGAAGGCTGCATGAAGGCCGAAATGTCAGTATTTTGTTGCGCCCCTTTATGTAAGCTGTCACCATACCTTGAAGGGTGTACATTACACCTCACTACTTGCTCTTTACTGGGAGGCTAAATTACTTTTCTCTCAAAAGTCACAAGACCCTCACAGGGGAACTAAATTAATTGTTTTTCACGAGTAACAGAGTCCCGTTATAAATTATTCTCTATATATTCCAATATTACTTATGGATTTCTTCTAAGAATAGTGGGTTAGGTTTTAGTCCTGAATACAGCCAGTTGTTTATTCCAGCAGTCCTCTTGAATTAGATAAACTGGTTCAAATGCAAATAACCAATCCAAGATTGAGGCTGTGATATTGATATCTCTTGACAAGCCTGTTCACTGAATGCTTGAAATGTAAGTTTCTTAAACAGGAGTTCAATAAATCTTTTATGTTTAGTGAGAGATGGTTAGAAGTTCTGCATGAGATGCATAGGCATCTTGTATAGGTGTACTATAAGTTGGGGTGTTTAAAGAGATGACAAGTGTTCTATTAGTGGTTTTGCAAGAGGAGACAATATGTTCTTTACAAGGAGTTACAAAAGGTGATTATATAAGATAAAGTTGTTATAAAGGTAACATAAGGGTGTTCTATAAGATAAAGCTTTGAGTTTGCCAATGGTTAGGGAATCTGTAAAAGATGAACGGTTTCATAAAAGATTGTAACTGAAATAAAACATAATATAAAACATTGAAATGAAACTAAAACATAGAAGACACTTATCTGCAGAAAATTTTGACCAAGCAACATCATTAGTAGTTTATTGAGGAATCTACCAGCAAGGTACTTTCCAGATCTTTAACCATATGCTGATAATCCCACTTTAGGATTGGCAGGGTTTATTAAGGATATGTGGTTAAATATAATAAGGCTGTCCAACTCTGTGTTTTGGAAACATGGAGGGAAACAAAGACTATTAGCAACAGACTCCACCAAGTCATTAAAAACAGATGCCTCAGATAGTTTCTTAATATTAAATGGAGAAATAAAATTACAAATGAAAACCTTTGGAAAAGAACTGCCCAGATACCAATAGGAACTGAGATTAAGAAAAGAAATGCGAAGGATTGATCACACATTGCGACGGTCATAAAGCTATATCGCAAGACAGTCAATAAAGTGGAATCCACAAGGAACTAGGAAAGTTGGAAGGTCCAAGCAGAAGACAACAGAAGCAAAAGCTGAGGATGGATGTTGGCTCTATTGGAGAAGATAGCAATGAACTGGGTCCACTGGTACACAGTTACCACATAGCAAACAAGTATAATCTCTACACTATTTACACATTATAGTAGATGCATAAAAATAAGCTACTCAAATGTCACTGAAGACAAAAGTCTTCTTAAACTTAGCACATAACAATGTTCTTGTAGTGCTAAGAAAAGGAACATCCCAGAAAACAGAAGTTTTCAGACTGAGAAGAATATAACAGATTTTAAATATATTCATACACAAATGATCATTTTTTTAAAAGCCAAAACTAAAGGGTGACATCTAAATAACAATTGAGCAGTTATGTTTATGTCACCACAAATGTATTTATGTGTGCATTTTACAAATTAATCTTTTAGCAATCAAGCACAAAATGAAGCAATTTATTAATGGTACTTGTTGAATTTACACACACCTTCCATTTTTTTTAAAGGGAATCCTGTACACACCCCACCCCCCCAAAACAAAAGGTCTTACAAATGGGACAAAGCATTAGATGTCAGTTGTTTGTGTCTCCATGGTGAACCAGGATTAATTCAACCTTATACTATATCTTCTAGGTTATATAGAATCCAATTGTCATTAACTCTTTCCGTACGTTTCGCCGCACTGTGTGCCACGCAGATTTTGGCAGCATATGTTTTGCCGCATAGTGCGCCACTCTCAATTTGATTAGTGTCAACGTCATGAAACCATGTTCTTTTTACAAGTCTTGTATCATCTTGGTATTGGTGAAATCTAATACCTTGTTCAATTATCTAAAAACTCATATATAATATGTTATATGTTAGATAAAAATACATATGTAGATTGATTCTTAAAACCATGAAAACTTTTGTCTCTGAAATCTCATCCATTGCATTGATAAAATTCTTCCGTATGGAAAGAGTTAAAAGATATAATGAAAACTATTTTTTTATTGGTTATATGTATCCTTGTATCCAAATGGCGAGATTTGATAAAATATCTTTAAAAGAATTGAAAACTGCTAGAACAAAAATTCAGATAAGAGAAGGAGTATCTTGGTCTATGCCCTATAGGCCGGCTATGGCTTGAAAGGTCAATAGATAGATAGATAGATAGATAGATAGATGTATCCATGTTGTATGGTAGATTAGCCCAGTAATTATAGTTCATATCAAATGTTGGTTTGGTACTACTTGATTAGATATTGCATAAGTTGAATTATTTTCTCAATTCTGCACACATGTATTTTCATAAAATATTTTGTGTAGATTTAAATTAATGATAAAAAAAAATATGCACAAAGTTGCACAAATTGTTTGTTTTCTCTTACTATTGTATTGAAAGGTTTGCAAGTCCATTGTTAAGAAAATCCACACAAATAATGAGTAACCCTTACAAGATGAAAGGCATGCTCAGAAAAATAATAATTAATTTCACAAGGTAAACAAACACTTGAGTGGAATGATTAACTTATGAACAAAAATGGTGAGTTTATATAAATATATAATGAACACAAATTTCTGTACATCCTATCATATAAGATAATTTTAAACAAAAATTAATCAGGAAAAATATAATAATAAAAACAAAGTGCAGATTATTATATCCTGCTAAACCTTTGTGATCACATCTTGAAACATATTGCTGTTTTTTAAAATATCAGTTATAATCTAGCCTGCCTCTAATATTTATACAAAAAACATGGAAAAACAAATATACTCTTTATTTGTGTTGAAAAATCGTTGATAAAACAAATACACAAACTTCCTGCCCCTGTTATCTATTAGTTATGGTGTAGACATATCTCTAGGAAGATTGTCCTGCATATTTTTGTTACAGTGAAATTCTCGTTCGGACTATGAATGACGAGTGAAGATCTTTGAGCTTGAAAATATGTATCGACATACGATCCAGGTCATATTAAGGTTTATGGCAAAGAGAGTTGATGGACTGACTGCTGGTGCACTTGGTGGGGGTATGATGAGCATGTAAAATAGCAAACACACAGAAGGCCTTTAACAACTTATATTGTACACTTATATTAACATGGCTATCAGTGAGGCAGCAGCCCTAAGACTTGCAATAATTTGAAATATATAGAAAAATAGAAACGATCACCCACAAAAACATGCTAAACAATTAGCACAGCCAGTGACTTACTGAAGCTATCACTGTATACAAACATCTGCTGAGAGTAAGTGAGCACTTGTGGTTTTGATTAGAAAATAGTGATGTTAACCCTAATGACAACGGACAACAATCTCTTTTCTCTGGAGTATTGTTGTCACAACATGATCTAAGCTTCTTCAACACCTAAACACGAAATAAAAAAAAAAGGTCATTGCTTCTTTCTGCTGTTCATTACCTAATATATTTTGGCATGTTGTCCTCTTTTTACACGCCCATTTGCTTTTTTTTTAGCTGTCAATGAGGCTCTGAACATTATTTTGTAAGCCATATGTTTGTTATTGCTCTAACATAAATTATAATACAAGTGAAGAAATAACCTTTTTTCAATAAGTCAATAAATTTAATAAAATATAAAGAGGATTACAGAGTAACAGATTGTGTCAACAGTGAGCAAGATATTAAACTTCACCACACAAAGAGATGAAGGTAGGGGAGGGAAGGTTGTGCTCTTCTTTGCTGTTATTGTATTCTCCAACTCAGTCAAGTATCTAATTTTATTTGTAACAATTGAAAAGACTGGAAAGTGTAAAATTGAAAAGAACCACGCTCTCAAGTTAACGTGCTAACTGAATGCCATTTCACTGGTTAGTGCACTTATCTGCTGACAATGTGATTTAGGTTCAAATCCTTACTGTAGATAACTTATTTCTTAGCAACACACCTTCATCAAACATCTGAAAATGGGTACCAGTGACTTTTATTTAGAAAAGTATGACAGCCTTGCATGATGCTGACCACACACATCAACCATGAAAGTGGTCATGGGAAAATATTGGTACTAACACCATAATCCCCATTCACTGATGACTTGACATGTATCCCTTAAGTTACATTTTTTTACTGTACTGGTCACATTTGTACCTCAGTGGTTAGTTCACTCACTTTCTGATCGGAAGGGTCTAGGTTAAAATTCTCAGATTTTTTTTCTTCAGACCAACAATGCTTGGGGTTCACCCAGCCTCTAAAAGAAATAAAAGTGGCCTGGTGTTCGTTCGTTCGCTTTCGTCAGCTTTGACCTCTCACGAAGTCCCACCCACTCAATTTTGTGGGACTGAATTTTGCGTGTAAAGTCTGTTTTATCCCATTACAGGATGCCCCTCGCCATGCAGGCAGATTTACTCCGACTTCAGAGGTACTAATTTTTAGGGAATTAGTCAAACCCAGGTGTCCTCGCCAGGGTACGAACCCCGGCTGTTGCCGTGGTAAGCCAACCGCCTATCGATTGCGCTAACCGGACACAGTGGCCTGGTGTAATATCAATGCCATCCAACAAATGTGCTACTGATCATGAAAAAAATATGGTCACCAACATCTTATTCCCTGAAAGCCAAAAGTATAGAGGAAACACAATTACTTATTAGTTAATCGTCACACTGCATATCAAACAGTTTGTCCATAATAGTCAATCTACTGATTAATGTGATGATATAAACACAACTGTTTGGTGACAAAAGAAAAATGTCCATGGATCACCGCCCTATTTGAGTCAGCTCTGGATATGATATTACTTGACTTCTAAACTTCTTTCAAATCCAGACATAAGGAGGCGAAGGCGCGCCCCCCCAGCACCAGAGCTGGAAGTCGTCAGTGACTCACAACTGATGGCTTGCGCCAGGATCGGTGAACCAGAACCATCCAGACCCTGCTACACCTCTTCGTGGTGCCTCTAGAAACAGACTAACCTGTCTAGTCTGGCCAAGCGAGCAGGGATCGAAGTGGGAAGACGAACCCGGTACACAAAAAAGCGTCGGCTGAAATCGGATGTGTTGGGCCGAAAGGCGCAGATATCACAGTGTTACACTGCAAACTGCAACACAACGTAACTACGTCCACTTAACGTCCTTTTAAGGGCGGATGACGAGGAGGAAGTCTACGGTTCGTATCCGTTAGAATACCTCAAATCATCGGACGAACGCATCATCATCATCATCATCATCATCAAATCCAGACATTCTTTTAACTATTCCCAACCATTTGTATTTAATTGTCTTGTTTCACCAAACTTCTGTGTTGTTCTATTCTGAGCTCTTTTGCATGCTTCTCCTCACACTGAGAAGAAATTATTCATGTGTTCTTATCAGAGTTCACAGTATATTTCATAAAAAATATTTTGCATATTTTGATAATCCATCTTTTTTTCAGGGTCTTCCGTTTCATGTAGCACCTGGTTATTAATACTATAACACTTTGTGCTACTTTTATTTTACTTATTTTCTTTTTAGAAAAATGTTTCTGTCTGTGATTGCTCTTTTATAGTACATTTTCTTTTACAGAAAGAAGCTGCTGCTCTTGTCTTATAGATATTTACATGAATATTGTCTGTCTAACCCACAGATGTGCTGAGTGTCATGGAAAAATATGGGAACTAACATAATATTGCCTAAAAGTAATTAAGAATGACAGGTACCATTTACTTCTATCTATCTATTGACCTTTCGAGCCGTAACCGGCCCATAGGGCGTAGACCAAGATACACCTTCTCCTATATGAATTTTTTGTTCTAGCAGTTTTCTTTACTTACTCAACATAAATAAATACAAATACACTGAAACATGAAAAAACATAACTCTAGACAATTTTAATTTCTTTTTTTTTTCCCTCACTATCACAGATTTTAATTTATCCTAGATTTTTAGATTCTATTCTAGAGTTGTGATTGAGGACACATTCGTAACACAAACAATATTTTTTTTTTTAACATTAGAACTTGAATGTGACTTTTAGATTGAGTAAGGTGAGTATATAATTCAACCTTTGACTGTTCACCTTCATCATGTGCCATACCGGTTGGCACAGGCAATCATGTCCTTCCACAATCTTCTATCCACAGTGTATCATATCAGTTCTGTTGCTGACTGTTTTCCATGACATGACACCAAGCTATCCAATATTTTATCTCTTTGTTGTCCATGATATCTCTTTCCCTGTATTTTGCCAGTTGTAACAAAGTATTCCAACTTTACTCTTTTCATGATGTGCCCAAAAAATGTTGATTGTTTCTTTCTGATGTTTTTTAGGAGCTCCCTTTTTGTGTTGGCCTCTTTGAGAATTTCCTCATTGGTTTTTTTTTAGCTGTCCAGGGAACTTTCAACATTCTTCTGAGAAATCCCATCTCTGTGGCCTCTAATCGTCTTTGAATTTGTTTGTTTACGATCCCTGATTCATTTTCATAGGCCAGAATTAGCTCTATACATCACAGATGAACTCTCTTTCTCACTTCTATGCACATAAATTTAACTGTTCAGTTTTTATAAAAACAAATTACATTTTGTCAAGGGGTTCTAAAACTATAGGTAGTACAACAAATGGCATCTTGTTTGCAACAGCCTTTCTACATAGATTTCTATAGATTTTTTCTATGAAAGTACATCTTACTTAATTCCACAATTGACATTTCTTATTTTCATACAATTCCTAAACAATAAAAAATAAAAATAATAAAAATTGTTCTAATTCAAGAACCATAACCATTCTGTCTGATGAGTATAGCAATCTGCAAAAAGAAGTGGAAATAAATTCCAAACACTATCCAAAATATCATTACAATTTTATTCTTTAAACAGATTATTCAATTTGCTCTTATATAGTCGATTATTATATTTTTCAAACATACAGTTTTTAAAAAAATATTTTTCTTTCCATTCTTCATTCGTTCTTCAGCCATCTTCTTCCTCAATGTTGACCCGTTAAGTGGGCGTGAATGTGCTGTTTCACTGTTATGACAAGCTATGATATCTTAGCCTTTTGGTATAAGTTGATTTTTAAATGTGTCACAGTTTTGTCTGTCCAATGGTCATTTCGGCCTATTCTTTTTTACCTTTAGCAACCAAAGGTTCTTTAATGTACTCAAAGTGAACATAGGACTTCCTGTTTTTTTTAATGTTAGCTGGGGAACCGGATATTGTACCTCACTACCTGGAATCCGTGGTTTCAGTGCGAGAATTCAAACCCTGGATCTTCTTGTCGAGAGACCAATAGGTGACTTCCAGAGATCAATGAATGACCACCAGAGGGCAATGTGTTACCTTAGTCCAGTTAGCACCCACCGTCCATCCATTAAAAAAAAGCCTTCGATTTTCTGAAAATTGTTTCCATTTATTTTGTTTTTGATTTTCTCAATAAACTTCATAGATTTTGAGTCATCTTTGTACTTCATTCACATAATTAATACACTTTATTATTTTTCATCACATTCAATTTATACATTGCTTCTCTCACTTTATATTACTTCTAAAAACATTACTGATTATTTCAAACAATAATTAATTGTATTGTTTAAAAATTATATTATTTCAACGCAGTTTATATATTCCAATTTTAAATTTATTATTAATTATTTTAATTACTTTATTCACGATGTACATCTGCTAGATTTTCATTTCAATTGCACATCCTCTAACAAATTAAATTAAATCTAAGAAAAAAAGGTAAAAGATACCTGCATTATTTTTCCTAACTGAATCCAAGATCACCTCTTTATATGTAGTTTAAGGGGGAAAAAGCTCTGTTACTAAACTATAATTTTAATTCAAAAGTTCATTCGTCAGCGTACATCTAGAGCAAGAAAAAAATAAAAATATCATTTTTTACTTTGTTGTAGTACTTCATTTGACTTAAAAAGGACAAAAAGTTTGTCAACATTTATTTTATAAAACAATAAAACCACACACACATGCACACATATAAAGCTACATAAACAAACAAAAAACAATTCAATCAAAAGCTTGTTTTTAAATTTTAATTGTTACGTGAGTTTAATTTTTTCACATTTATGTTGTTTTATTATCATAACTGTTATATATTTGTCTTAAATGCCAAAGGTCTTGCAAGCTCTTTGCAGGCACACATCACATTCAGATGTTGCGCCCATAAAGAGCTAGTGACTGGAAAAAATTACCTTAAAAACAACATGGTACACATACAACAGACTAAATAAAGCAACAATGACTTTAGTCAATATCAATAAGTGCTATATGTTAGGGGATTTCAGTGAGATAGTTGCTGTTAGCAAATTTGCCAGAATGTTCTGGTACATAGAACAATTACTGTACTCAGTAACTCTTTATATGATTACACAGGAAACTTCTGCAAAGTACATGAACTATGTAAGCTGGCTGATTTATATAAATAAAATGGAGAAATTTAATTGTTACTGAAATGTTGCCCAAGTATGGAACAGCTTTCTTTTTAGTCTAAGAGGGGTATTTTAGTGAAATAATCTTGGATTTGTTGCAACACTTTGGACTGTAGGCGTCCGAAGTCATTCGGACTACATTCTACTCATCCTTAAAATGTATATTTCATTCAATTTGTCAAACCAAACACAAGAATGCAAAATTGTTTAGTTGAAGTAAATATTTGTTTGAATGATAGTTTAGTTGAATAAAGCTCTAACCTATATATCAAAGATATAAATATTTTTGCTTTTCGACTGTGCAAGATTTGACTTCTAACCAAAAAAGTTTTCAAATTTTAAGATATAGCTTCTAATGAACTTAAATGTATAATAGAAGAGGCATAAGAATATTATATTTCTGAAATGACACAAATGTATAAAACAACTAAAGTATCAGTGACAAACAGCTGTGAAGTATACAGCCTGCTCTTTTAAGCATTTCGTCTTTTCACTTCAAGGATTCTTTATGTGGTCAAACTGAACAGGGAATACTTGACCTCTCTCTTCATGTGGGATTGAAATAACGTATTTTTGAACAAGAGGAGAGCAACATAGCCTCAAAGTTACAGCTACTGTTAATAAAAATGCTCATCAAATATGTACTAATTTACTCATTAATGAACTAATTCCACTTGTGTAAGATAGTTATTGAAATGCACATAGCAACAACTGTTATACACTGAGGTTTATAGAACATGTACACAAGAGAGATTTTTAAACCATCACGGTGGGGGAGCAGAAGCGCTTGTGACCTGTGGTCGCAATAGCAGGGTCAGTGTCAGTGCACCATCAGCTGACCAAGACCTTGCAGTTCTACCTCCAAGTGGTTTCCCTTGGTAACAGTCTGCGTCAACAGACTGGCTAACAGAAGCTAGGATTGCCATTTTCCCTGTAGCGGTGGCTATTACTGATATAGAAGACCCAGTATTGCAGTACTTCTGGGCTGGACTAGCAGTTTCCCAGCATAGCCTGGGATAGACGAACTCCAACTTCTCTAGTAAGAACTGGGAATGTCAAGAAAGCCATTACGACCCGCCACATCAAAGAGCACCTTGCCCGCATCAACTCAACTCAACAAACCATTACAGGAACTGCTGTGCAGTTAACTTCAGAGAGAAAATAAAAGAGAAGAAGACGAAAAACAACTTGGTGGAGTTTGAGATGTGCATTGTTGTCCATATTTAATCATTCTGGGTTTAGTAAAAGCTGGGTGATGTAAAATTGTCAATACATAATGTCATTAAATTCAAATTCTTGTATTTATCTTATTCACAATTAAAACTTGTCAAATTAACTAAATAAAGTAAAGAGAGAATATTGCAGAGCAAGAAAATAAAGAGTAAAAGACAAAAATAATATTTGGGCATGCATGTAATACTTCCAAATGTCATAAATGGTCTGGCATTAAAAGGTTAAGCAGTCAAGCAAAGGATGGCCATAGAATGATCAAAATGGAGAGATTCTGAAATGTAAATCACTAGCATACTGACCACATACTGTTTCAATAACGTGTCAAAGACAGGAGAAAGATGAAGATTGTGTTGCTGTTCTTCAAGAACCTCAAGGCATCTCAGGAACCAAATGCCAGTGATTGGTAGCAAGAATAAGATGCTACAATATCAATTTAATTTGTAGATGAGTTTCTGTCTGTTCAAAGATTTAATTCACAGAATTGAATGCCAAAACAAAAATGTGGAAATAAAAAATAAAATGTAAAAAATTAATGAAGGCCACTTGAAGACATAAAAATTGACATCTGTAAAGACTGATCTTCAGAAGGTTTAAAGTGGACAGCTGTGGTATGATTGGAGAGAATGTATGGAGACCTGAAGCCTTGAGGGACTTGTCTAGATTTCTTGTCATGGGAATATGGGAATGTTGAAGTTCAGAGCAATATCAAAATTGAATAATAAAAAGTAAACCGGCATATAAGAAATATGGCGTTAATGATATTTTTCCATAGCCAATGACACATTTACTTCCAAGGAAAAAAAACTACAGTACCCATTTTTAGAGGCTGGTGACACTGAGGAAAAGTCAGTTTAAAAAAATTAGTCACATGTGGTAATCAAACCTGGAAACTTGTGATCACTGATTCTGTGCACTAATCACCAAACCTTCAATATAATTGAATGGTTAACTTCAACAAAAACATAAAGCGTGAGTCATGAACATGGGCAAGGGAAAACATCTGAGAGGTTAATGCCAGATTAAAAGTGGACAAGAACAAAATAACTAGTATAACTATAATCCACACAAAGTATGGCACAAATAGGTAGTGAAGGGATGTAACCAGCCAGCTGCTGAAGCTGTCATCATACATATTCTTTATCATCTGTTAAGGGGAGCAAGAGGCAGGCACCTTGTGGTCACCATTGTTGGACCAGTAACCAAAAGCAGATAAAGACAACAACAGATGCCTATTGAGGTACAAATCACAGTAGTTCCCACAATAGTGAAAGGGGGGAGGTGGTGTTGGTCGATTACAGAGAAGAGCCAGCATTGGCACTACACCTGGGATGGAGAAGTTCCAGTTTGTCAAGCAGAACATGAGAAACCAATAAGAACATAGCACCACCTTCCTGGGTCTAAGAGCTAATAGTTCACCCAGCCTCTATGACACTATATCAATCAACCACCTGTTGACCTGGCCTTTGCATTTTTGAAGTTCTCCCAAAGGCAAATAAGTAGGTTATGTTCACCCCAACAACTACAGGTTTATTTAGGGCATCCAAAAGAGAATGTACCCCTTTCTTTCCTTTTTCCCCAGATGACCAGTGTGTGCAGAGACAGTAAGAACCGCTGATTGTAACTGAAGCATAAAAGTTTAAATACCAGCCATATGTATGCACACAGATTTGGATGGAACTGAGAGATCGGAACAATGAAGCCTTAGGTTGCGGTTACAAGTTACATGTTGAGTCGAGCATGGGAAGAAATGGACTATCAACTAGATATCTGCAGTGTCACGAAGGGTGCCCATATTGAATCTTTGTAAGATAGGACAAAAAACAGTGAGATATTACATTATACTTATGGTATAAAAAGGATCCTCATGTCACATCAGAGGTGCCGACAATAAATTATTGAAAAAGGTACATTCTCTTTCAGACACTGTATAACCCATCAAAATAAATTCTACTATGAGGTGGGTTTATCTTGACTTATTGATTTAAGTGTCCCACAAATATATAAATAAATTATGAAAATCTGCTGGAATGACTTATTGGCGCAGGGGACTAATAACTGAATTCTTAGAAAAGGTTTACAGAAGATAAATTGCTCTAAACCCCGCATATCTAGCAATAAGTACAGAATTAAGAACAATACAATGTACACAAAGAACAAGGTCCAATTTGAATATTGTGCATGAAAGACATGGACCAAGACACAAAATGGTTGTACAAACACATACATAAAGCTACTGTGACCCAAAAATTGAAAAAAAAAAAAAATAGCAATCAGTACTTCTTTCTCTCCTTCACCACTTTCTATTAAACTTTTAGAAGTCAAGGAAGATTTAAAACAAAGCTGTAGTCTTTGCTCTCCTGAACCATTGATGTTGTCCTGTTATCTTACTCACGTCCATTGCATTCTGACATGGGCACGACCAAGGGCAGGCACCTCAAGCGTGGAAAATTGAGTTTGCCTTGAGCTGTATGCCTCTCTCCTATTTTTGTATATGCTATGTAGGGTATGGAATCATAAAGCATTCTCTCAACCATTTTATTTGTTGTCTTTATATGTAGTTCAAAATAGTTCTATGTTGTTTCTTTATTTTATGATTCCATTTCTGATTTTGTCTACTCTGGTCACTCTTGTTTTTATCAAACAGAAAATTTCTGTGGTGATTAATTTTCACTTTCTTACTTATCTTGAAATGTCCATGTTTGCTACTAGTAGCATAAGGTGGGGATACAAATATTTTGTATTAGACATTTCATCTTTCTTTGACAGACAATGCTTTACTTTGTAGAAGAGAGACTAGTAGTTCCAGTAATTTGTCTGACTTATTGCATTAGATATCAAGTAGTTCACACACTTGCAAAATTATTCATCAATTACAAAACAAAGAAAAAAAAATGAGATTAACAATTGTGGTTAAACATTACTACATAGGATTTGTAATAAACAGTTAAAAAAAAAAATGCCATAAATATTACACATGAACAAAGATATGAGCTCACGTCTGTTAACTCATTATAAATTTTCAATAAAGGAAGCAGAACATCGCATGGTCAGATTTTAAATAAATAGTTCCATGTAAATAAAATATCAGAACATCACAAAAACATTACACAGAAACAAAATAGTGCATGCCCATTAATTTGGCCCACTTTATTATTACATATTTTTTCTTATCCCCCAAAATTTACCGAAAAATTTATTTGACAAAAGAATAATAATAATAAGCGAAGCAATCATGGTACTTGGGGAAACATTCACGCTGTAGCTTGCTTTACAGTGGAACTTTTTCTTCCGGAAGTTTAATGTTGGAAGCATCTTCTGCTGTTTCGGGTGTTAAGTCAGCACCATCACCAGCGTTAACGTCTCTAAAAGCCTCATCTATCTCGCTGGAAGAACGACTGCCAGTGACCTTGGCCTGTTGGTAAAAGAATATTTACGAATAGTGTTTAGTTTATATTGTTATTGCTTTAAATTGTTTATGAGCATGATTTAAGTCATTTGCTACAGCTTCAAAATGTTTAGGAGCAGTGTTTAGCTTATTTGTTGTAGTCTACATATGTGGTGTCACCAATTCTTTGAGTTTCCTATACATGATGATATTAGCAAAATGCTTCCACCTTCTTCTGGATAAGTGGAACCAATGTATTTCACAAATGCTGTCACAAAAATAGCATAAATTCCACAGACTGTTGGGCCAACATTTAACCAACCACCCTATTTTTTTGTTGTGAGAGTTAAGTTATGCTGAACCACAGGTTACAACAGTTGATCTGCAATTATCAGCCTGATAGTGTGTAAACTCAACAAGCATTTTTAACCAGGTTTTTATTTTTTTCCTATTCTTTTCTTACTATGCAGGAAATGGTTTTAACTTAGAAATGTCTTTCTCCAAATGTAACAACTTTTACTCTGAACTACATCTTGATTTGAAGAATTCTCCTGTTATTTATATTTATTTGTGTGAAGTGGGAGGAGACAAACAGAGAAAGAGAGAGAAATGAGTAAATGTATTTTTTTGTGTTCTGTAATCATTTTAAGCAACATTCAACATGCCGTTTACCATATTCTTGATGGTAATACTTAAATGCTTTTGAAGACAAATGTCTAAGAAAAATACTGTGTACAATAGAATGAATTCAAGACTAATATTGAATAAGAGAAATGGCCATGCAACCAATGATCACATCTACAATTAAGGAAAGAAGAGGGACATATGTCGCACACGTGCTGAGATGAGACAACATAAGAATTCGAAAACAGGCTTTTCTGAGGGAAACATCAGAATACAGAAAAAGAGGAAGACCTAAAAAGACACTAGAAAGAATAATTATAAGAGAAGCAAAGTTGGCAGGTTTAGACTCTTTAGATAATTTGAACATCTCGGCCAGAAAAAGGATGGGTGGTGAAAAAACACTACAAGCCTTATGTGACATCTAACAGTGTGGAAAGGATCAAGAATATTTAAACTGATTTACACAAATACATTTATTGGAAAAACCAACATTCGTTAAACATCTCTTTATTACCATGGTCTAACCACAACATAGAAATCGTATATAATACAGTAATACAAAGTCACATCTGCACTGTAATTCATCTGTAAGAAAATCTCTTTTGAATTATGATGAACTATCACAACTTCCCACAAAAACTCTATAATTATTTATTAATTAAACCATACTTTTAAAAAAAAATCTCACTGTTTACCTTCTAGGTTATTTACTTTCCAGACTATGCCTTACAGTTGCTGTTATTGGTATCACAGTTCTACCATATGGCCTAATTTAATTCAATATATCTCAATTATCTCAAACTCCATGGTGTGTGAACAGAAGCAATAAGCTGTCACATACATCAACAGGCAACCCACTTTAAATGGGGTTGGAATATTGAGTAATGATTCCAATGCCTATGCAATAAACAGGTTAAGTACTCTATCTATACAGTCAGCTTTTATTCTTATGTGTTCACCAGATCTTCTTCTCAGTATTCATCCATTAAGTGTGTGAGGATGTGTTCCATTGCTAATTTACATCAATTTTTACATCAGTACCAGGGCTTTAGGCGGACACATCAGTCTTTGGCATGGGTAGATTTGCAATATAAATTTTGCCCAGGCAGTTGCTATTTTTGGCCTACTTTTTTTTACTTTTGGACTGCTAAGGGTTCTTTAACATGCACATGGGGCCTTCTATTTTTCACTATTTTCCTAGAGGGCGTTAGATATATGATCTCACTATCCTGAGACCATGGGATGATAAAACCACGAGGATTCATTTTTGTTTAAATTTCTGCCTATGGTGGGAATTGAATCTATGGTATTCCTGTACTGAGGCCAATACCTTACCTCTAGACCACCAGCTGATCACTCATCTGTGATATCCACCCTTAAATGGCTGTTATGTGGGCCATATATGCATTGTGTTGTGGTTTACAGCAAGCAGTGATATCTTTGTCTCCAGCCTAGCACAGCTAACTTCAGCATAGCATTTCTGTATTCTGAGTTGACTTTCCTCTCAGTTTTTAATAACTTGACCACACTTCTGTATTCTGAGAGTTGACTTTCCTCTCATTCTCTAATAACTTGACCAGACTTGTTTCTTACAAGAGCCACTTCGTGAAGATGGAGAAGGATCTTTGTCAGCTGTTGACACGGAAGTAAACAATGAACTATAAGTCGACAGCTTTCAACTCATGTCTGTCTGGCATGCTGACCCCTAGTTATTCTTGCAGGTTTTACTTACTTTAATCTTTTGTATTTTTTCTTTCCTTTTCTGACATTCACCTGATAAAAACAATCCTGGTAGATCCTGTATTGCTAGTGTAGCTCTTAAAAGTTGTGGAGGTAGTATTATTCTAACAAAACACGAAGGATGCACACCAAGAAAGCAAAATTGATTCAATAAAAATACTCCCCTATGATGCTGTAGTGATATGATCTATTAAGACAGTCATTTCATTGGATCAACATAGAGTATTATATGGGAGAACTGCTACTCTCAAAACAGCGGTCCTTCATATTATTATGTCAAGACAAGCACATTGTAGAAGACATATCAGCCTCATCTCACATTACATCCATGACCTTTATGAGCTAATAATATTATGATTCATGGTCCATCAAAGTTCATAAGTTAGTACACACATGCAAAATATATTATTGTGACTGCATATCAATTAACCCACATAAGAACAAGTTTATAAATATTCCTCTAAAATTCACTAAGAGATTAGGGATATGCAACATCACAGTAATGAAGCAGAAAATGTCTTCATGACTTTAAAAAATATATTTAGAACAAACATAACAAAACACAGTTAAAATCTGATTCAAGAAATCCAAATGTAAGCTTTGCTCTTGTAAACAAGAAGAAAATATTGATAAATGAGGTTACATTTTGCTGTGGTACACTTGAGATAGCTGTTAAGCATAAACAGATTTATATATTTAAAAACAATATACTAATTGATGCTAATTTATATTTTTGTATAAACTTGAATTTACTGATCACAAGTGTGAAATATATTTTATTTAGATCTCTACTGTTAAAATCAAATTTATAAAACACACAAATCTGATCAAAATTGTTAAATTGTGTTTCTACAGAAAAAATACTAGAAATTTATTAAGATTGTTAAGATATATTTTAAAATGACGTTAAATTAACAAATATTGCTAAATTCTACTTTAAAACACGCATTTTTAATATTATTTAATTTGTAGAAAGGAAACAATGTACTAATAACCACCACAACACAGCACATCACTTGTAAACTTGATAAATTATTTCCACAAACATTAAAAATCATATTGGCACAATAAAACAATAAAGACAATTTACATCTTTAATAGAAACAAAAATCACTACAAAAGCAACATCCACAGATGCAGAAAGAAACATAAACAACAGCAATATCAGGAGAAAGCAATGTTTCCCTTTGAGCCATGTAGCACTCAAATTCCTGAACCATGGCAGCAAGAAGGAATTACTATCTTTATAAAAAGTACCACCAGCAACGCTGTTGATTCTAAGATCTATCAAGCTAGCCATTTTACAGAATCAACAAGTTGCAAAGACAGCAGCAATCTGTACCTATGAGACCATTTTCGTCCTCTATATGGGTCTTGTTGATTGTTATTTTAATTTAAGAACTGACTATATACTCATTCCCCGTGTGTTACCGGGGCCTCATTATGAGGGAGGTAAAGAATAGTGACACTGTGAACTTGCAGGCATGTCGTAAGAGGCGACTAAGGAGGTTGATTAAGGAGGCTTAACAAGCTGTCATTGTAAAAAGTATTGTTATGGAAACAGCGCCATAGATTTTACAGCAGTGATCTCTGCAATATGTGCCATTTTGGCACGCAAGGTTTCTGTTTTTGAGATTGTGGTTCTACCCTATGTGTCGTCCTCGGCTCGAAAGGACAATAGATAGATAGATATACTCATTTATAATTATTTATTACCACATAAATTAAGAAGGGAGCCGCAATAGCTCAGTGGTTAGTGAACTGGACTACAGAGGACAAGAGGTAGGGTTCGATCCCAACCGACGGCTTCCGGGTTCACCCAGCCTTTAATGTGTACCTGATTTTTTTCAGGGAAAGTAAAGCGGCACGAGCGTAATACCGACCACATTACCCCAAAAATCATGTGCCGAAGGTCTGTAAAATATATGGTCACTAACACCATATTCCCTATACGCCACTTGGCGTGACGGGGGTACTTTACTTTTTTACTACATAAATTAAGAAGAGCAAATTCAAAAATACATGACAATATTAAAAGTGACCATCAGTAAAAACATCGATGTATGCAATTAATAAATTGCTCATCAGAACTAAAACAAAGTTGTGCCAAAGTATTTTTACAACACAATATCTAACACAAAATACGAAAGGATATGTACAATACAATAAAATAGAGACTGAAAGAAAATGAACTGAAGCACAAAATGAAAAAAGAACACATAAATCCTGCTTCACTGCATAGTTAACATTCAACATAAAACAAATGAAATATGAAACTGTAATTCAATCCTGGTAGAAAATTGAAAAGTATTTATAGAAATAGCTCAGAATGGGTCAAATTAGAATCAATCAAATGATACATCAAGAAATGTCATGTATGATACATCAAGAAATGTCAAGTATGTTACATCAGAAAATGTCAGGTATGTTACATCAAGAAAATGTCAGGTATGTTACATCAAGAAAATGTCAGGCATGTTACATCAAGAAATGTCAGGTATGTTACATCAGAAAATGTCAGGTATGTTACATCAAGAAAATGTCAGGCATGTTACATCAAGAAATGTCAGGTGTGTTACATCAAGAAATTTCAGGTATGATACATTAAGAAATGTCAAGTATGTTACATCAAGAAAATGTAAGGCTGTTACATCAAGAAAATATCAGGCATGTTACATCAAGAAATGTTAGGTTATATGCAATCTGTAAAAAATAACAGAACTGTAAATGTATGCATTAGCAAGAAAAAATGGTACAAGAAATTAACTTAGCGATTTCGAGATATATCAATTGAGAAAAATTTGATAATGTAAATTATGACAAAAATAACAACCGAAAGCATCAAGTGAAACAAATAATAAAAAAAAAATGAACTATCATATCATTTATCCCACTCCTTGGGTCTGTCATGAGGGTTTTGTTAGTTAAAGAATAAAGGCTGTTTAGTCAAAGTTGTCACCATGCAGACTACATGTCAGTTTTTACTTTGTTTCCAGCGGGGGAAAAAAAAACGATTAACAGGAATTGAGCTATGTCCACATAACTATGAAATGATTGTTTTAATCCATTCAGTCATTAGTTCCCCAAACAGACTGTAACAACATCAAATAATCAATATGCTGAAAGACATAAAATGATGTTGCTGAGAATATCTATCTATCTATCTACTGACTTTTCGAGCTGTAACCAGCCCATAGGGCGTAGACCAAGATACTCCTTCTCTTATCTAAATTTTTATTCTAGCAGTTTTCAATTCTTTTAAAGATATTTTATCAAATCTCACCTATTGTCTCTGTTCTGTGCAAGCAGCTTTATCTCATTGAGAAAGCCGATTCCTGCTGCTATTGCCTCTCTCATCAATGTTCTTCTCAGTGTATCTCTGGGTCTTCCTCTTACCTGTTGTTTCCCATATGAGGGCTTGGTTTGCTATTCGGTTATTATCTCTCCTCATCACATGTCCAACATATGACCATCGTCTTTTCTTTATTACTGAAGATATTATAGTCCGTTCAGAAATTCATAATCACACCTGAATTAGTTTTGTATGATAACCGCTTGTTATTTTGGTTTCAAAATTTGTATGCAATCTTAGAATATTGATGACGTTATAGAAATATTTTTTGCTCTGAGAAATTTGATCTAATTTAAAAGTTTTCTTCTTTAGGCTATATTAAATTCACCCTGTTCGAATTTAACACCATTTTAGGATATATACATTAATTTGGTGTGGTCGTTCACGTAAAATAGTTTGGCTATTGCAGAAACACTAACTTCAGGAAAATCCCGTGCACAAAACTGAATTGTTATTGAACGACATGACGCACCACGGCCTGGGCATTAATTACCGAAGGGAAGGCGTATCTTTATTAATTTTGTGAAGACTCAGTAGACAATTTGTTGACTTTAAATACCAACATTTATATCTAAATTACAATGAGTTTGAAATGCAAATTTATAACTATGCAAAAGGTTACTTTTTTACTATATCAGCACTTCCTTAGGGAATCCAAGATGGGGCATTTTTATATTATGATATTCATGACCCAGAGAGACGAACGCAACTCGCGCTTGGTCTTAAATAGATCGTCATTTTCTCGTTGGATTAAACAAGACTTAGAGTGCACTCAAGTCAATCAGGAAGGAAAAGGAAAGTCGACAGCTTTGACATGGATGTCATAAAACGTGAGATATTGAAAATGTTTGCTAATAATGTACTTGTTACTCTCAGGAAAAACCACACTTGGTCATTGCTCGAAGCAAATACCTGAGACAGATCCGTGAGTGGCGGAGTGAACGCACCTATGAACACACACACCTATGCTAAAAAGAATGGCAGTCAGTAAATGGCAAACTCAAAAGAACAACTCCGAGCAGCAAAGGCCAGCGCATTATATTAACACATGCTGGAAGCACTGAAAACGGCCCTGTCCATGATGCGGGACTTATTTTCCAATCAAAAAGTACCGACGGTAGGGACTACCATACTGAAATGAATGGAAACATTTTCAGGCACTGGTTGAAGAACGATCTTTTACCAATCCTGGAGAGACCTTCATGCATAGTCATGGAAAATGCATCATACCACAATGTCGTATCAGAGGAAGACAAAGTGCCTACTGCATCAAATACAAAAGAGCAAATTAGGACATGGCTTGCAAATGAAAATGTCAAATTTGATGACACATATTTAAAACCCGAATTGTTACAACTTGTGAAGAATACGAATAAGAAAAAGGTGTACCATGTTGACAAAATCATTGAGAAATACGGCCACACCTCTCTTCGACTCCCTGCATATCATGCGCACCTTAATCCAGTCAAACTTGTCTGGGCTCATGTCAAAGGACAAGTTGCAGAACAGAACAGGACGTTTAAAATGTGTGATGTTGAAGTTCTGACACGCGAGTCTCTCTCAAAAATAGACATTCCGTTCTGGAAGAAGTGTGTTGAACATGTGCTGCGGGTGGAAGATGAGTACTGGAAACGAGATGGATTACTATTTGTTCAGCCAGTAATGATTATCAACCTCTTGGAATCGTCAGATTCGGAATGATTAAAATTATGATGAATTCAATTCCAGCTGCAGTTAGGACGTCCTTGGGTCTAATGGTGACCGAAGGACAAGACTAATTGTAACCAATTGACTTCATGTTTGCAAATACACATAACGAACAACACCCACAATTAAGCACTATGTAGATACGCCTCTGATAAAAATTGCGGTAAACTGGAAAATTTAACACGATTACTGTAAACTCTAAAAATTTGAATCAACTTGTGTGATTTCGTCATAAAAGATCAAAGGAATTCGCTGATGTGCAAAATCTGTTGTGTTTGTTGAATAAAAAATACCAAAATCTTTGCGTCATCAATATTCTAAGATTGCATGCAAATTTCGAAACCAAAATAACAAGCGGTTATCACGCAAAACTAATTCAGGTGTGATTATGAATTTCTGAACGGACTATAGTGGTTGATTGGCAATTTCTCTAATTTCTTCATTTGTTTTGAATTTGTTCCATGCTGAGAATATCAGTCAGTGATAAAAGAAAAGATGATAAATATCAAATAAAAAGATAGATCAATATCCAATACCTCCATTTTTTTTTTGAAAGTGAACTTTAACCCCAGTTAGCTTGTCTAATTTTTTGAGGATAGCGGCCTGTCAACTAAACTAAATTTAATGATGAGGATGACCTGTCAACTAAGCTAAATTAAACTTTTTTTTCCCTTCCTCATTTACCTTTCAGTGTCGAGGGGAGATATAATTTGTGGTCTTTTGCCCTTCTGTTTGCCTCTGCTCCCTGTTGTTTCCTAGTGTTTCTAATATTCTGTCAATCCATCTTTTTTGTGATTGGCCCTTGGATTTGGTGTTTTCGGAATGTTTATTAAAGGTTCATTGTATTGTGTTGTTATCTTTCTGCCTTATCATGTGGCCAAACCATTTTATCTGTTGTTTCTTGATATATTCTATGGCGGGGGTTATTTCTAGCTTTTTTTTTCTCAGTTCTTTCAAGCTGAAGATGACACATTGGATAAAAATTCTAGACTCTTCACGTCCTGTGGTCTTTGCTTTTAAATTTAATTTTGTTGAAGAATAAGTGTTAGTGTCAGTGACATCCTAGTACATTAGGCTTAAGAGAATGAACATGTCAAAGAATGAGTGAAGTACACTTTGTGGTGTTGGTATAGTCAATTTGCAACCACAAATATTATTACAATTTATGATATAATTTAAATGTAACCTCAGCTGAAATATGTATAGATTATACTTCTGAAATGAGTAAGACAACTAAAAAATCTGTGTATACCATGGGATGAATTCAAGACTGGTGCATAAGTAGGAGAACTAGTCATGATAGTAAAATGCCATCTATAATAAGAAAAGAAAATGGGTATAAGTTGGTAGCTATGTGAAGAGAAATAAACAACGGGAGAATCACAAAGCAAGTCCTCAAATAAAACAGTAGAGAAAACAAAAATAGGTAGACCTGGATAAACATTATGAAGAACACTAGAAAGAGGGTTAATGATAATTAGTATCAGCTCCCTTGGTGAGATGGAGAGGTTAAACAGGAACATGGACTTGTGGTATGACATACACAGTGTAAAGTCTGACGACAGTGGAAATATAGCAGCAACAAATCATCAGCTATGGAGAGTTTTTTTTTTAATTTCTGCCTTGTGTGTCATCCTCAGCCTAGGAACTAACAAGACACCACATACAAATAGGCTTAATAGCAAACTAACTAGTAGTGATGTATTGTATTAAGGGTATAGGTTTGAATCGTGGCTACAGTCGCTTATCACAATACTCTGTGCTTATTGTCGGTTTACATTTTTTCTTGTGCACTGCTAAAAAACCTGTGGTCTCTGTATCAATTATGATTCTTTATTATCATCAGTAGTTAGTGAGATGAAATAGCAAAGCGAACTCTCTTACAACTTATCCATACTACAGTCACAAGACAAGCTAGCAAACAACAAAATAGAAGAAAAAAAAACAATTAAAACATCTGGAATATCAAACATGCACAAACACAGATTTAGACAAAAAGAGAGAAAGATATAGCAGAAAGCAAAAAAAAAAAAAAACACAAGTTTTACACAAATTAGATCAATAATTTATCATAAAGCACAAACAAAATTATTTAATAAAAATCAGAAAGTAGCATGTATCAAATCAAATCTGACGAAAGACAAAGAATAAAAATACATTATTTTAATGGATATTCAACCCATAAATGCCTTAGCTCCAACAAACCATATTTGATGTGTCACCACTATTCTACAACTTTTAGCTTCTTTTTACTTTATGACCAAAATATCTCTGTATAGTTTATATTTCACAGCAAAAGAGAGGACATCAAGGATATTTTCAGAAAAGTCGATTAATTTTTGTAAAACATTTTATTTTATTTTGGCCTAGGAGAGGTAATATAGAAGAATGTTGAGAATACCATGGACAGCTAAGAAGAGTCATGAAAATGTTCTGAAAGAGGCCAATGCAAAAAAAGAGCTAACATTCAATATTAGGAAGAAACTATCACCATTTTTTGGCCATGTAATGAGAAAGGAACAGCTGGAATATATTTAACAGAATGGCTAGGCAGAAAGTCAACAACAGAAATGATAAATAAATGTCCCGATCAAAAGTTGTGGAGAAACATGATCACCTACGCCAACTGACACAGTACTTGATGATGATGATCCAATATCAACAGCAAATTTACAAAATGCCAGCAGACACGGTACTTGATGATGAGAGGTAATATTATTTTTGATTTTGAACTACCAAAAGTTCGTTCTCATGCTCAACATGGAACACACAGACTACTCTTTTTTTTTTACTTTTCCGCTAGTAGTAGGTAATTTATCTCATATTTTTTTTAATCAGTGATCATTAAGAAAATACCTGATCAATCCAAATGTGATCTGAGCCAATCTTATGAATAAAGCAAGCACATTAACCTCAATAAAGCATTTTTTTTTAGCTTTGATTTACTTATGCAAATTATTATATTTGACCAGTTATTGAGTTATTGGTGGGTCATCATCATTGCACTCCGAACATGTCCATAGGTGTTCAGATCCCTCCTCGGCAAGTCTTGCAGTGTCCAGCGACTGACAACTCCAGTTCTGTGTTGGTTAATTAGTCTTCTTACAGTCCACAAAGTTTCTTGTTTATGGCTGTGCCCATCTTAACTTCCATCTCTTGGAAGGAGTAACGTGGACTCATGGTTGTCAAAGTCCTGTGTCCTTCCTACTTCCCAGAGAACAAAATAACAGCATTTGGAGATGAGTGGGATGCTCTTCAATGTTTGTATAATTATCCCCAGTTCAGTGAAACCCCTATGATCTCAAACAACTAGCTAGTAGCAGAAATTTCCTTTGGGAAAGTTGCTTAATGTGGAGTAATGCTGACCATATCTTATCATCATTATCATCATCAAGAACCGTGCCTGCTGGTGTAGGTGATTATGTCTCTCAACAACTTGAGATCTCGATAGTTATTTCTCATTTCTGTTGTTGACCTTCTGCCAAGCCAGTCTCTTAAGTTGTCTGGTATCTTTTCTCTTTGCTTCCCTCTACCTCTTCGTCCCTCAATTTTCCCAGTTGTCACAAGATATTCCAGCTGTTCCCTTCTCATTACATGGCCAAAAAAAAATAGTGCTTGTTTCTTCCTGACATTGGATATTAGCTCTTTTTTGCTTTGGCCTCTTTCAGAACATTTTCATGACTCTTCATAGCTGTCCATGGTAATCTCAACATTCTTCTGTAAAACCACATTTCTACAGCCTCCAGTGATTTTCTTGTTGTCTACTGTCCTATTGTATATGATGATGAGTGTGCAAAAGAATCCAACGATCCAATGGACCAATAAAAGACTTATTGTTAATAATAGAAAAGCGGAAACTGACTTGGTATGGATACATCACACGGTCCATGGGTCTTGCTAAAAATATTCTGCATGGCACAGTACCAGACAAAAGAAGACAGGGAGGACAAAAGAAAAGATGGGTGAATAACATTCAAGAATGGAGAGGAATATCTCTCATTGTATCGCAGAGGGCTGCTCTAAATCATGACAACTGGAAGCAAATTGTGAAAGTATCATCAATGGTGCCATGGTACCCATACAACTGACAAGGTTACAGGATAAATGATTGATTGAATTCTGGGTTTAATTGGGCTGTAGGAAAAGAAATTCCGAACAAAAGTATTTGGTGGGTGTTGTATTTCATCCATTCAATTTGCCTGTCTATCTATCTCATGAAGCATTGTCTATATCTGCATGGTCGTTTCTTATATAAATTTTACTGTTTTTTTTTTTAATAGTTCTTGCAAAGATCCATATAATTTTCCCTCTGGTGTTATATAAATGGGTCAATGGGTTTTCAGCAGTGTACTATATTCGATACAGTCTTGAATTATGTGCTCAACAGTTTGGGGCACCTGTCCACTATGGCTGAGGTGCTAATCTTGGATTTTGTGACTATGTAGCAGGTTATGTCCTGTTTGAGGTGTATAATGGTAGCTCATTTCTACCAATTCACATTATGGTAATGATTACAATTAGTCTGAAGAAACATTGGGAACAATCTGAGGTGTATAATGGTAGCTCATTTCTACCAATTCACATTATGGTAATGATTACAATTAATCTGAAGAAACATTGGGAATAATCTTGTTTGAGAGCCACCAAAATATTTTATGTGAATTTATCTTGTGTACATATTGGGAGAGGGGGTGGGACGTGTTAAAATAATTCTATACAAATAAATCCTCAGAACAGTTTGCTACATGTATGGTACCCATTAAGTGCTTGAGGACTCCAAAAAGTGTTAATTCTTTAACAGTGCAGACTAACAGAAACAAGATAGTGAAAACCAGAATTTATAATATTATGTATATAAGTGAAGTGAAAACAAACACAAACGAGTGTACAATAACAACATATGGTTAGAAATATTCAGTCTTGTGAGCTTGCCATGCAGGAAAAATATCATTTATTCAATTTAAACTTGACCACAAAAATATTTATTGTTAAACCATGGTGGTGAGGTGGTTAGAGTTGATATGGAGGGTGAGAAGGTTTAACGACCAGTTGTGACAGGCTTTTTAGGTGACTGAGATGATTTAATTTGGACTAGAAAATTAAAAAAGCTTGAACTAGATGGCGGAAGAACATACAAAGTCAGGATTGTGGTGTCAAGGATAATTGATTTAAATCTTAGTAGCTGATATATGGAGTTTTAAGTAATACTGTAGAAACAAAATAAAAATGAGTTGGATGCAGAATCTGACGCAATATCTGGGTGTGCTCTATGTTATGGAATGGAAGACAGGTCATTTTTTAATTATTTTTTTTTGTAGGAGGGGATTGAAAAATGAGGATTTAAGTTGAGCTGGAATCACAGAGCTTAATATGAGATCTGAACCACAATGCAGAGTGTAACATAATCCAGGAATAAATAAACATATGAAAACAGGGAGGAATATACAGAGCTATTTATTACAAATGATTCATCAGGATTAAATGTATTTCACACAGTTGTACACATATATGTTGTAATCACAGTTGCAAAAGAACCCTTTAAACAGTTGCAGAATAGTAAGTCTGTGACCTAGTTTTGTTGACTTTGTGGGCTACATGAGAAACTCGCTCTCTCATCATTAGAAACATTTTGTTGTCTGGTGCTTTTACCTTTACATAGATAACTATGTTCTTGAACTGTTGAAATCAGCACAGAATACTCTGGTGACCTGTCAGCTCTTTTTTGTATTGTATTCTAGACGCATGCTGCACTGTATCAACATAAAAACACTTCTCAAATTCCAAAACACAAAATGCTTTTTGCTGCTGTCACCGTTTTGCAACTGGAGCTTGTGCTACCACCTAGTCTGTCACAAGGAAGTCTGCATGTACAAATTGTAAAATGAGATGCTCTCTTATGTTACATGCTTTTGTTATGTATAGTAGCTTAGAAGTTATAGGATTTTAACCTGGGGAATCATTTGTAAAAATTCTGTATTATATATGACTTAGTTCAATCTGAGTTGTAGAAAAAAAAAAGTAGACAAATCAGAGTAGAAGGTTGGTGTTTTGACTTCATGGCTCAACAATTAGCTCTCCCCAGGAACAGATAAGGATAGGATCTCTGTTGCATGACTCAGTAATAGGCTATTGCTAGAAATTACAGGATGCCATAGTTAAAACATCTATCTGTTATTCAAGTGTGGACATCTGGTTTGCTATAATATTTTCTAGGAGAAAAGTGTGACTCAGAAATTGTGAGATCTGCTCTCTGACACATACAAATGTTAACCAGAAAAACTGTTTCAAAGTACTTTTTTTTTTTTTTTGTAATGAACTTTAGTTCCCCCTAATTTTACAAAAAAAGATTTCAAACGACCACAGAAGTAAAAGTTATTTTTAGTCATATTAAAGCTTGTTTACTATCACTGGGCTGAATTATTACACAACACTGGTGGAATATCTCTCCCCCCCCCCCCCCAAGTTGTCTAGGAAATCAACAATTTTTAGAATTTTTAGGGGAACTTGTTTTGTTTTCCTGAAAGTTCATTTTTTTTATTTTCACAGAAGTGCTGTTCATTCTCTCATAGGAATATTTGTTTAACATTGTAAAGGGTAGTTTTATAATGTAATAGGGTAGTTGTTTTATAATGTAAAGGGTAGTTTTATAATATAACGGGTAGTTGTTTTATAAGGTAAAGGGTAGTTGTTTTACAATGTAAAGGTTGACTGTTTTATAACGCAAGGGTAATTTTTTAAATAATGCAAGGGTAGAAGTTTCATAATGCAAGGGTAGAAGTTTCATAATGCAAGGGTAGATGTTTCAAAATGTAAAGGGTAGTTGTTTTTTTTAATAGTGTAACAGGTACTTGATTTATAATATGAAAGATGGTTATTTAATAATATTAAAGAGTTATTTTATAATGTAAACAATAATAATTTTATTCCCAGAAAGACAATTACTTCATCCTCACTTAATTCTTTGCTTGTCTTAGGGACAATACTACAGTTTGTTTCATCATTTTTATTTGCAGATGAGGCACTAAAATGGCAGTTTAAATATAATTTTCTTTACCAACAATGGTCAGTAATATATATATATATATATATATATATATATATATATATATATATATATATATATATATATATATATATATATATATATATATAAATATAAACAAACTGTAGCTTTAAGACTGCTGGCAAGTCCACTTTGAAACAACAGAATTACAACATGAACACACTCACCAAACGTTCTTTTAAGCCCTCAATAGAGCGTGAGGACTAATTCAAAAGATAAAGTCAACATTGGAAACAAATACCTAGATACATAAACATAAAGGTTAACAATAAATTATGTAGGAGTACAACAGAGATGGAGGTGACATTCAATCAAAATATCCCGATCAACGAAGGAACATAAGAAGACGACACAGTATGACACAAATTACATTTACTATGTGCTCAGAGAGTTAAAACATGAACAAATTATAACATTTTAATAATTCAAAGTAAAATAAACAATAATTGTTTATTAATTATCCATTTTTTGGTTTAAGAATTGATGTTGTAGCATTTAGGGCAAACCATAAGTGGTCTTTCACTTTCAGCGGGTAACAAAATGTCTACACACTGATCGTTCTTGTAGCTTGCCTGTTGTGTACGTACCTATCTCACCTTTGGAGATTGTCATTACCTATTTGTTTGACAAAAATGTTACATCTCAATATTCCTATATGGTGCAGGAACAAGGACATTTGACAAGAAAACCGAACAGAGAATTGAAGCCTTTGAAATGTGGATATATAGAAGAATAGGTAGAATTGGATGGAAGGAAAAGAAAACAAACAATGAATTCTTAAAACAAATAAAAATGAAAAGAGAACTACTAAGCACAATTCAAACAAGACAAATGCGATTTTTGGGCCATGTTAAAAGACACAACAGCCTACTAAAACTAATCCTGGAGGGGAAAATACAAGGTAAAAGAGGCAGGCCAAGACTATATGGACATGTAACATCAAAAGATGGACAAGTCAGCCTATGACAACTTGCACCATCAAAGCAAGAGACAGAGCAGAATGGTGCTCCATGGTAGCCAAACTTCTTTGCAGAGACGGCACTCGATGATGATGATTTGTTTGAAATTGCATTCCAAATTATTAGTTATGTTAGCTCCTTCATTGTTTCAACAAGCTTCCTTCAAAAAAAAAAAAGAAATGAATGAAAGAAAGAAAGAATGAATAAAATAACCAGGGTAGTGTATATAACGAAAGTTTCCCCAAAGTTTGAGGTTTCTATACATGCTATCCACATATGCCACAGATATCAGTAATGACCTTCTGAAAACAGTGACTCATCCTGTTGTTATTATTGCTCTATTCAACCCACTCAGGACACCAGTAAGTGTTTCAGTTTTCATTCTCATATCATTTCAATGTTAGATTTGCTCTGCAATGATTCTGTCTCTGTCTCCCAGCTGAGAAACTCTATCCAAACTACTGCTTGGCAGCAATAACCCATCAATCTGTCTCCAGACTACTATCAATATATTTGAACAATGTCCATTATCACTCCAATACCCTCATAACAATATAAGAAGATCACAGCTAATGAAGATTTAATGTCATGGTATTAATCTTCACAATATGAAACAAGTATAAGTCTCAGTATAAATAAATTATTAGACACATATAATGCTAATTTAAAATAGAACACACATTCAAAGAAACAATATGTTTTAATTTACACACCATGCCCAAGTGGAACACGGAAAACTTGAAAATTATGAGAAAACATCTTATTTTTTTTTAGACAAAGAATGTGTTAATGAATTTTGCATACACTATGAAAGTCTGCACAGCAAAACTGACATTGTTAGGGAAGCCACAAGAAAAGAGAAAAAAATCATGAAAATCCTTTTTGATATTGGCAATGAAAAAAAAATAGTGAGAATGTGTTCAAGAAAAGAGATGCATGAAGAAACCTTGTCAGTGATCTGTAACCAAAATTGACATAAAGACCTATGATTGATCGAGCAACCTAAAGAGCTTTGATTGATTGATTCATAGATATATCAATCTGTAGATAAAGTTACAGCACAATATTACAAGCAGAACTTATTAACAGAAATAAACAGGTGGACAGAAAAAAAAAAGAATGAGAAAATCATGTGCTAATCATAAAAGAATAACATTACAGCTAATGAACAGTATAAGTTATATGCTTGATTTCATCTGTCAAAAAAGTAAAAAAAAAAAAAATATCTCCAGTCTCTGTTAAAAGAAATGGATGCCTGAAAATGAATTTTACTAATAGTACAATGTTTTTTAAGTAGTAATAATGATGTGGAGGTAAAGAATAGTGACACTGTGACCTTCCAGGCATGTTGTAAGAGGCGACTAAGGAGGTTGATCGATGGCTTGACAAGCTGTCATTGTAAAAAGTATTGTTATGGAAACAGCGCCATATTTAGAGCAGTGATCTCTGCAATATGTGCCATTTTGGCACGCAAGGTTTCTGTTTTGAGATTGTGGTTCTGCCCTATGTGCCGTCTTCGGCTCGAAAGGACAATAGATAGATAGAATAATGATGTACTATGGAAATTTTGCTGGCAGAAAAGACATTGATGCTGAAAGCTTCATAGTAAAGATATAAAATTTTTAATTGGAATGATAATGAGAGTGTGAGCAGCCATGCTATAGAAGTAATTGGCAGAAATGATGATAGAAAAAATAAGCTGCAATGATACTCTGGTCACAAGTGACAATGATATAAATGTCAGCAGTGAAGGCAGAACCAGTTATAATAAGCACTAATACAAAAATGGTGTGCAGCAATCATACAGTGATTCAAGCAATAAATGATATAAATGCTGTGTGTAGGAATGATAATGAAGCTCAAGTAACATTGACAGTCAGGCTATGGTTGTTGAACAGAACTTGTGAATAGCATTGACTGAGAGCTTGACTGTGGTGGTAACACAAGCCCTTGCAGCAAAGATACATTAATAGTGAATTGCATTAACACAGATTCTTTGAAGCAATGATACAAGCCATAATAAAAATTGTGATCAGAATTGAGACAGACTTGGTTTGCAGCAAAGACAGAAAAGTAGTAAACAACATGGATATAAAGGGTACTTTCCTCACAGTAATGACACAATTAGACAAAGACATAGGTGCTGGACTGGACATACACTGAGGAAATCAACTGAGAATATTACATGACAAGCTCTTTTTGGGAGTCCCCAGGGGAGGAAAGAAAGACAAAGGCCAAAATATACTTGGAGAAAGCAGGTGGAAGCAAAGATGAAGAGGATGGGAAAAACATGGAATGATCTTAAGAGGATGGCAAGAAACAGGACGACTTGGAAAGTGTTCACTGAAGACCTATGCTCCGTGGGGAGTTAAAAGGAAGAATGACATGAAAGTTTTACACATCATTGACATGAAGTGTGTTGATGAAGATGGAGATTTTTAACAGCAATGATGCTGATTTTACCTGCAATGATACAGAAATGTGAACAGCAATTATACAGAGGTTGTTCGCAAAATTTATGAGGAAATTGTGAGTAACATTCATACAGTAGGATTGAGCAATGCTGATATAAAGAGTAATGCACCATAATGATTAAGAATCAACCAGCACTGAAATAGAAAGGTGTGAACATCAATAAAATGCTGGCAGCGTTTTTGTAAATTTTAAAAGCAGTAATACAGAAACTATGTTCACTTATGAAACAGATGTTAAAATAATAAAGTGTGATTTTTAGGAAGAGCAAAGATTAAATGTTTCAAGTAGCAAAGATAAATACCCTCATGGCAAAGATACATATTCAATAAGCAGCAATAATACATAGTTGAAGGCAGAAAGCATAAAAATATTGCACTTTTGCACTTAACAAGCAAATGAAGGTTGCAAGCAACAAAAAATTATAAAGTTGCAGGTATTTAATTTTCAGAGGTTGTTGTTGGTACACACACGCACATGTGCGTGCACACACAAGGGTTGCATAAAGAAGATCTGAGTTGCAGGTAAAAATACAATAGCCTATTGAAAACAATTTCCCAGACAGTAAAAAATTTTCTGTAAACATAAATATTTCCATAATTTCATTGTCAAGATGCAAACTTTGAAAGGGCATACACTAATATTATATGTGTCACTTGCATTATATATGTCTGTGTTAGTCATATCTCATATCTTTGTGTGCATGTCTATGTTAGTCATATCTCATATCTTTGTGTGCATGTCTATGTTAGTCACATCTCATATCCTTGTGTGCAAGTCTATGCTAGTCACATCTCATACCTTTGTGTGTGCATGTCTATGTTAGTCATGTCTCATATATTTGTGTGTATGTCCATGCTAGTCACATCTCATATCTTAATGTGTGTCTGTCTATATTAGTCACATCTCATATCTTTGTGAGTACAAGTTTATGTTATTCATGTCTCATATCTTTGTGTGTGTGCATGACTGTGTTAGTCATATCTCATATTTTAGAGTGTGTGTTAGTCACATCTCATATCTTAGTGTGTGTGTGTGTCTGTGTTAGTCATATCTCATATCTTGGTGTGTGTCAGTGTTAGTCATGCCTCATATCGTCGTGTGCATGTCAGTATTAGTCACATCTCATATCTTTGTATGTGCATGTCTGCGTTAGTCACCTCTAGAGACTTGGGCAGATGGTGCTCGTAAACCTGGGAGGGCCAACCATCTAAGGGCAGAATCCCTCTACAGAAAAGACAATCTGCTGCCTTGCAGGAAGATTGGGGACAATCAAAGGCTAAGGAAAGCAAACCTGAATAAAATTTCTGGCTGAAATCAGATGCACTGGGCCACTGGCGCAGAACACAGTTCAACGTTTTAACAGGTATTCAATCAGAGTGGATCTAACAGGCTCTAATTATGATGTTCTGTCTGTGGAGTCGATCAATTCACTTAAACAGTAAGGTGTCTTCATGTGAGAGTCTGGAATCATACTCTGATTGAGTCTTGATCGCAGAGAGAGAGAGAGATACCATCTGACTGCAAGGGGATTTTTATTGAAGCAATAATAAATGAATATTAATATAGAGGGAAACTTCCGAGGTGATAATTCAGTGAATCATAGGAGAATGTGGTATGTTTTACAGGACTCAGAAAAGATGACAAATAAACAACAACAGAAAAAACAAAGAACAAATATATGGTCTGAAGCAGGATCGAACGCAATGATGGACCATATATTGTTCTTTGTTTTTTTCTGTTGTTTATTTGTCATTTTTTCTGAGTGATGTAAAATCTGTAGGCCTTCCTCCTATGATTCGCCGATTTCTATTGAAGTTGGAGAATAAAGACCACAAACCCCAGTGCATCTGCCACATTTGTTATTTCTAACCTGACAGACAAAACTGTTTAGCCCTACCAGGAACCTTACCTACATTCACCTGATTAGAAAATGACAGCTCAGATTCACTGTACCACTTTGTTATTAATTTAATTCTTTAATAGAAGAATAAACTAAGACCTATTTGGCAATATAAGAACACTCTTGGCTTTAAAATCAGGTAGATGTGTATCCATGTTATATCAATTTTTTCATTTGCTTGCAAAACATGGACCTTTAAAGCAGAGCTACAGAAGAAAATATGGGCTATGGAGATGCAATGTTATAGTAAAATTATTAGCATCTTTTATTTAGATCACATTAGGTCATCGGAGCAACATAGACAGTCAACTTTCTCTCTCAATCTTCAGTCATTATTTGGGACTCAGCAAAATCGAGGCCTGCCCATTCTTTGGAGACATCTTCCCACCTCTTTCTCTGCGTATCTCTCCTTCTCACTATTTTTACAGTTCCTAGCAAGGTGGTCTTTGTTAGGCCAGGTGATCAAAATGGTCAAACCATTTCAATCATGGACTTCTTCATAACAGTCAAAAGATCATCATCTAATCTGATTGCTTGTAATGTCTGTTTTGTTAAATTAATTTGTGATATGATCTAAGTAAGAGATGCCTTAAACCTTACAATAAAACAAAATTGGCTTTAAAACCATTATAACTACATTTTGACATTGCTCATTAGCACACTGATCTCTTGGACAATCACTCAAAAACATAACACAATGCACAAACTTTGAAATAACTGGAAATAATGTGCTGTGCTACTGAAAATGATGGAACATTTAACCTATGTTTATTTCAAAGAAACAGTAAGACAGAAACACACTCCACACATCACTATAGGGAGAAAAGTTCAGAGTTTTATGATCCTTGTGGTCGTTTTACACTCAACAAGAGCACAAAATGTAATTTCTTACAAAACATGAATTAACTGATACCTAGCACTTCATTTGCACATGCAACAATCTTCTATGAATTTGTTATGCTACTCGCAATATCAATAGGCTAAACAACATTTGGAAAACAATACAACATGAAGATCAGCATAAACAAAACTGAAGTAAAGGCAATAGCGAGGAAGAAAGAAAAACTAAACAGATAATACGACTCGGAAACAAGTAGACAATTTTAAATATCTGGGTAGAACGTTGACACAAGACAATAATCAAAAGACAGAGATAGATATAAGATGTAACAAAGCATGCCAAGTTATAGGCCAAGTATCAACACTATTGAAAAACAAAGCAATAACTACGGAAGCAAAAAGGGCTATATACAAATAAATTTTTCTACCAACTCTGTGCTACCTGTGCCAGAATTGGATGTTGGACTCTAGAGCAATAAGAAAGATAATGACCACCAAAATGAAATGTGTCAGAAGAATGACAGGAAACAGCTTAACGGACAGAGTAAGAAACACTGACATGAGGAAGAAACTCAAAATTGAACCAGCCATCAAATACATAAAGAAACAAAAAATAAAATGGTTTGGTCACATAACAAGACAAAAAGATCTAACAATGGCTCAAAGAGCCATAAACAAACACTACGAAAACGCCAGATTATGAGGAAGACCGAGAAAGAGATGGGAAAAGGGAATACTAGAGTCACTGAGAGGGATAACATCAAAAGAGGCCAACAGAAGAGCAAAGAATCACAGATTGTATCTCCCCTCCACGCCAACGGCAAAGGAGGAATGATAGAAGAAGAAGAAAAACTCATAATTTGCTTATGACAAGGCAGGTATTGATGGTGGAATCCATGTTGCAGTTGAACAACGAATTCACACTTTATAAATTGCAGTACCCAAATGACTGCTGTGGGGGTTGCCATTTCCTACAAACAAGAAATAAGGCTGTTGTATGGCACTAAATGGAAAATCCAGGTAGGTTGTTTAAAACTTTGAACTTTCCTCTATTCAGTGCTGTGCAGAACATATTTCTGTCTTATACAGTATTTTGGAAATATAAGTTTGAAATCTACTCCATCTTTTTGAACAACTCCTTTATAATTACTAGCAGTAAACGAAAAAAAATAGTATATTGACTAATTTTAACTCTACAGAGTACTGCTGTAAAGTATTCAGTATGTCCACTCTTGTTCATAAAATAGTGATTAGTAGCCTACTCTTTATCTTCAAAGAATTTTATGGTGTTTATATTTTAGCTATAAATGTTTCATCACCTCTCTTCTGTACTGAGAGTACATTTTAAAATATACGATTGCTAGGAAATATTGCTAATTGGGGTGATTGAGGGAGAATGAACTCTTGTATTTAAGTTGCAAGCATAAAAGATTTACTTCAAGTTAAAATAGAAGCCAGATGTTGTAAATATAAAGAATTTGCAGTTAGCACACATATGAAGGTTGCTTATAGCAAGCATGCAAGAGTGCAAATACTACTATGGTGGCAGGTAACAAAAATGATAAAAGCCGTAATTAATATTAAGATATAAGTTGCATTCAGCAAAGATACAGGAGCTGTATGTAATATGCACATGAAGAATGCAAAGAAAACAGCATAATGTCAAAAGTAGCACTTAGACACATTCTTCAAAGATGCAAAAGTTGCAAGCATACAGAAGTTGCAAGTAGTTGTTGCTGATAAGTTGCATGCATCACAAAAAAAAACATATGTTTACAGGTACAATGAATAAAAAAAAAACAGATAAAAATATTTGTCTGAATAGGCTCAGCAAGATGCAACTGAGATTTATAAGAAGAAAGAGCAGTAATAGCATCCTATATAATAATCTAAGGCTACACTACCAATACTGTTATAAAGTGTGCAGAATGTCTAAAGTTTCTTTCACCACAGTGAGCAATTTCTCACTTAGGTCAAGGAGGGCCATGCTATTAACCAGCGTTCATTGTAAAGTCATCAGTCCAGAAGTATATTGGGTACCAAAATACTATTTTCTGACATTGTCACAAATGTGCTCACATTATTTTCCAAACAATACAATAAATCTTACCTATTTTCATACCACAAGCTCAAACTCAATTTCATAATTCAACAACAGCTAACTTATTAGAAAACAATCCCACAAACTCTCTATTTTCCAAATAATTATATTTCTCACAATTGATTAACACAAACTGTCAAATAAATTTATATACAAAGCCATTATCTAATTAATCTATTAATCCTAGATTATGATTTTTGATTTAAAATCACATTATTGCTACTACCTCACTTAAATTTGCAACTTTATGGTTTAAAAAAAACCCTTTAAATCGGTGAAATAATATATTTTTGCTACAAATCATTGATTTAACCTTCATAGGGCAACTTGAACACGATTTTAATTGTTAACAAACACTAGCACCACTATCTGGACTCACAATTACATAGTGCTCATTTTCTCCCCACTCCTGTGTGAGGCTTTTATTAATCAGCATGCATGTGTGATTGAATCTTAAACCATTTCATTGCCTATCCCATGTTTTCAAAGGCTCGATTGATGTCTTGATGACAGCCCATGAATACTTCAATTGAGAAAAAAAAGACAATTTCTTTAATTTTTTTTTTTTTTTGCACTTACCATCAATAAAAATTATCACACTTTTACTACATATTTGTAACTAGTACGATGTTTTACTGTGTTTTTGAACAAACTAAAAAATCTGGATGCAATCACTGGTCAACAGGGGAAACAATTAGGAAGGTACATTGCTGGGGAAAAAATGTGCTCTCTGCAAACTGTCAATTAAAAAAAAATGTATTTTGAAGCAGTAATTTTTATAACATAGCAGTAATCTAGGGTTAAAATGTCATGTCAAATTAATTCTACACAAAACCATAATCTCTCAATTATTTTCTACAAAAAATAATAACTACCAAACCAAATTATCTAAAATACCACAACCACTTAGTCAATTTTCACACAATGCCACAGATTATATATAACATTATCTAAACATTAATTATATCTTTACAATTGTTTCATTTCTTTCACCCCCCCAAAAAAAAAAAAAAAAAAAACCACAACAATAAACAAACTTAAACATAAGACAAATTGTATGCAAATTAAAACATTCATTTCTGATGACTAGAGAACCTTTTAAACATTTCATGCAGTCATGCATAATAATATAGCAGGCTAGATTTATCAAAGGTGCCTGCAGTTGGGAACATTAATTATGAACAAGGGGGAATCAAAAGTGAGATCATTATGTAACCACTAGTGGATGATGGTATGTCAATCGATGACAAATATGTCAGTTGATGACACTACTTTTAGAGGGCTGCAGCATTCAAGAATCAAGCATGGTATGAGTATGAAAAGATGGCTAATGTTATGTTTAAGTAGTAAATAAGTAATAGATAAAATGTGTAATGAGACCTACTTTAATAAAATGGTTTAATTTAAAAATGTGAAATAGATCTAAAAATTGTCCATTTCTACATTTTGTTGAGTTATACATTACTATTTTGCAAGTGAAATTCTAAGGATGAAATAATCATGACATAATTATGTTTTCATGGTGTTTGGTTTATACTAAGCCAATCTGTCAGGTCTTGGTACATTTGTTCACGTTTTCTAGCCCTGCAAAAGCTAAATGTAGTATTAAAAATAGATAAATATCTAAGTTGACTCATATGAATTTACAGTATGTTACTACTTCTTACCTTCACGTTTGCATACGTGGAGTGCATTTTCTCATCAAAAGACTTGAATGTCTGTGAATTCCTGTAATAAAAAAAAAATTAAAAGGATAACTAATAAAAATGATCATCATTAAATATGGATCATGCCTCTCCACAACTGTCTGCAGCTGTAGAAAGTATTTGCCTGTTCCGTACTTATATTATACCACTGCTAATTTATGTTAGTCTAACGTCATCCATGTCTCTGTATTTTATTTAGTTAGATTCTTTACCTTAGCTTTTTGTAACTCTTACCTCTGTTCGGTTCTCTCTTACAACTTCTGCTCTGCCTTGCACTTCTCCCTCTTCTACCACTGCTACTGCTCATTGATCTAGCACCAACGATACTCCTACTGTCTTTACCATTTAGATAATCTCATGTTAGTCTCCTATCTCTTATGGGAGTTAAAAACCTAGCCATTTCTTCTCCGATCTGACTTTACACTTATTCCTCATCTAACTCTCCCTTTCCATATTACACATTATCACCTCTCCTTCCTTGAACAATACCTTCTGTCCCATGGACAGCTCCTTACCATGGACTTTCACATGGCACTCTGTATTATCTGTCATTCTATTCACCACTTCAACCAATTACTCTACGACTTTTTTTGTCCTCTCAATATAAACAAAAAGCCTCAAGCCTCTGCCCACACCTGACTCCAGCTCCCTCATCATATGTATTCCCCCTGATTTACCTCTTTCCAATCATGAATGCTCTCTTCTCAGTAAGGGTCTCAAATTGTCTCTCTTCGCCGCTCTAGTGACTCACTATCTCTCTAGTGTGATGCACACGAGTACTACAGATGACTACAGCATCAGGTTTTTTTTTAAATCTTCATCCCAACTCTTCCTCTCAATCTCCTGATCGCGAATTCACCCATTTCTCCTCTCACAAATCCAACTGGACTTTGCAAACTTAGCACAATATATATTGGAAATTAGCTCTCTTTTTGCTTTGGCCTCTTTCAGAGCATTTTCATTACTCTTCTTAGATGTCCATAGTATTCTCAACATTCTTCTGTAAAACCACATTTCTATAGCCTCTAGTGATTTTCTTGTATGTTGTCCTATTGTCCATGATTCACATCCATATGTTAAGACTAGCTCTACATAACATTTAAGAACTCTTTTTCTTGTTTTCATTGTCAAAAATGGATTAAACAGTATCTTTCTTTTTTGGAAAGCTGCTTTTGCCTGAGCTATTCTGCATCTCACCTCTGTTGTACATTTACCATCTCAGGTTAACTTTATTCCCAGGTATTTAAATTTATTTACCTGTTTTAAAATTGTTCCACTTATCTTTATTGTGCATTGTGGTGATGTCTTTTTCTATGTTACTACAATTACCTCTTTTTTTTTGCTATTAAGGCTGAGTCCTTTATTTTTGCTTTCTTTCACTATAATGTCTAACATTTCTTGTAACTCATTTTCGCTCTTAGCGATTAAGATTGTATCATCAGCATACCTTAGATTATTTATGTTATGATCTCCAATTGTTATTCCAGGCATCCCTCTGATGGATCTATTAAATAAATCTGGTGCCAGTAAACACCTTGTTTTATTTGTAGAGACATTTCCAAATGATTTCCAGTTCTTATTGCCACTGCTTGTTGCCAGTACATGTTTTTATTATCTCTGATAACGAATGAAATGCTGTCAACATTTATGCCTTCTAAAATTTTGATTATTTCTTGGTTCTTTACTTTGTCAAATGCTTTGGTATAATCTATGAAACATAGGTATAGATCTGTTTTCACCTCTATGGCTCTTTCTATTAAAGATCTTATGATATTAGCATTGTTCATTCCTTTATCTCCAACAAAACCACACTGTTCATCACTAATTTCTGGACTGTTTTTTTGTTCCGCACTCATCACATGATGATTCTTAGTAATATCTTAGTCATGTCACTCGTAAGGTTTATTGTGCAAAGATTTTCACATTCAATCGCACCAGATTTCTTTGTTAGAGTTAGGAATATTGATTTTAATAGATCCATCTGGTATATATCCCATGTTGTAGATATTATTCAATATTTTTAAACTATTATTATTCATATATCACCTATGGCTTCACAATTTCTTTTTTAGTTATATTATCTGATCCAGGGGCTTTTCCTGCTTTCATTTAGTGCAAGGTGTTTTCCACTTCTGAGTATTTCTGGTCCTTCCCCATTTTTCTGAATATTTCCTTCTATTCGTTTATAATCATAAAGGATCTTTAATGTATTCTGTCCATGTTCCCTTATGCTTTCTTGTTATTGTTTGTAGATAGCTTTGGCATCGCCTTTTTGTTGCATTTCAATCTCTTTGCATCTCTGTTTTAGCCATGCTTCTTTTACTTGATTGCATTTTATTACAATTTCTTTATTTAACCTCTTATACTCATCTTTCTCTTCTTGTATTCAATAGATGTAAAATGTCATCTGTCATCCATTTCTTTCTTCATTTTGTCATCACTGTGGTATGAACTCTTCTGATGTTTGCTGCATTGATTCTTTTAGCATTTCCTACTGTTCATCAATGATTTGTATCTTCTCTTTTGCATTGTATCTGTTCTGAATTGTGATGTTATATTTGTCGTGTATCCTCTTGTCTGATTTGAGTAGATCTAAATTTTACTTCATATTAACTCAAGCTCTTTTTGCTGTTTTTAATTTTACTCTAAGCTTCCCACAACTGGTACTTGATCAATTACTGCAATCTGTCCCGGTCTAGTGTTCACATATACCAGATTGTTTCTAAATCGATTGTCTATCATTATGTAGTCCATTTTATTATGTGCATTATCTGCTGAGCTTTTCCATGTCCACATTTGTCATGGATCTTGCTTAAACCAGGTGTTTCCTATCATTATAGTGTGTGTTCTGGCCAAATCAATAATTTGTCACCTCTTTCATATCTCTCTCCTAAGCCATAGTAACTAACCACTTCAACTTTTTCCCTTCCTACTTTTGTGTTAAGATCCCCGAGAACTATAGTGTTTCCTAATGGCTTGCATTGATGAAGAGCTATATTAACCTAACTGCAAATATGTTAACAGTTTCTCTGTACTGTCTGCTGTTAGTGCATAAACTTGTATGAGATTAATATCTATTAGCTTTCCATTCAATTTCACTAAAAGGACTGTCAGATATTGCCCAAAAGCCTTTCACTGTTTTTGCTCTTTCTGCATCCAAGATGAGACCTTGGTGCTCAGTATCTCCTGAACAGATGATTTTATATTCATCAGAATATATCTCCCCTGATCCAATGTATCTCATTTCACAGAGTCCCAATAAATCTAAATACATTCTTTTAATTCCCTATTTGATGTTTCCAGTTTTCCCTTCTGCATTGCATAAGTGTTCGTACATTCCAAGTTCCTATTTTCAGCGTCTGTTTTATCTTTATCTTGCTTACAGTAGCTTGATGATGAGGTATCACCAGTAACACATGATGTCCCCTACCAAATGAGGGTATTTCATAGGAATCCCCATTTTATATATTATATATAAAAATGAATATACTAACACTTACTTTTACTTTTTTTAAAAAATAGCAATAAGACTCTTACTTAATATCACCCATTTTCTTGGCCACAGCTTGACCCACACTATTAATAGCGATGGAAGTCTTCTCTGAAGCTGTCTTAACAACAGCCGAAGTCTTCTGGTATCTGAAAGAAGTAAATCAAAATAAAGTATATTTTCAGATGATGAAAAAAAATGTGAGAAATCTCTTCCAAATCAGTCATTTCTAAACATTATTTGGGGTTACAAAACAAATAATATTTGTTGCATTATTTATGGAAAAAAGAAAATTGTTCAACATAATATTAAGGAAGCTGCGCCAAATTTATAATTTATTTCTTTAGTTCAGAAATATATATCCTTATAACTATCAACATTTGATATTTCAATAATTTATAGACAAAAATTTAAAGACAGAAAACATCAAGGATTCCTCATCTAAAAATAAAAAAACCTAATTAGGGCAGGCAACACAAAGTTAAACAAAAAAGATTCAGACTGTTAGATGAAAGGGCAACATCATTGACGGGACATGATGATGGTTTGAATGTGACATACACATTTGATATTTTAGGTAAATAAATAATTTAAATATTGACTTTTAAACAAGAACTGTACATTTATAATTTAAAGAAAAGTATAAATACTATGTAGTTTTAAAAATGTATAATTTTATTTATATTTTGCACAATTCAATTTATGGCTTAAGTAACAAATCTGGTATACATTTTTAGGCACACCATTGCTTTACTTTTATTGTAAAGATATTTTAGTATTAATAAACTTGTAACTAATGAACACAAATATAACCAATATATATCTTTACTATTATGACTCTTTAAAATAATTGCAACAATGGTTAATAACAGCAAAATGATAACTACTCAAACTGATACCCAGTAAGCATATGAGCCAAACCATGTAAAATAAACATAACATATATTGCAACATAAATGATTACCACCTTTGATGGAAAAGTAAAACTTTCAGTCATTTGTTATGAACAATCAAACAAACACTTTGACCAAAAGGTTTTTATGTTTGTTATATGTTTATTAATGACTCAGCAATTCTAGGGCTTTTTGTCAGTCCCCGAACAATAATACTGAACTTTATTGTTTGAGAGTCTGTGGCTTTTCTGCCCAGCCAGGTTTTCTTACCAAGGTAGACTAGAGTGTAAAATAAATCAGGTAAAGTGTTCCCTCCATACAGTAAAGCTTACAAGGGATAAAGTATTAGTCTCCATATTTTTCTGAGACTAACAACACACATGAAAAAAGATGGGTGAAGTGGTCAGTGTCATGTCTTTACCTCTTTACTTTCATGAAAAATCTAGTATCCTTTTATTCTGTGTGAACCTAGGGGTTGAAATATTAAATAACAACAGGAAAAATGGAAGGCCAGATGGATAAAGGGAAATGATGATTATGTTTGATTATGCGACATAGAAAAAATTATAAACAGTGAAACTGTTGCACAGTGCACAAGATTATAAGTTAAGGAGGATAGAATCTGGACCTTCTGCCCTTAGTTGTTCAGTTCACTAACTACAGATATTTTTTGTTTTTCTAACTGGCGGACTGGAGAACTTCAAACCTAATTTGAACCCATATTCATGATATTGTCAAGCCAGTGCACTACTAGTACTCTTATATATATAATTTTTCCCCAGTGTCTAAACTGTATATATAGTTTGAACTTGTCTATTTACAATTTGTATAAACAACTAAAATTCTATATGTGCAATATGCACACCGGATCTCTGAGTTGTTAACTGTCTCTGATTAGACTGAATGCTTACTTCACACACAACGAGAAGAAAAATCAATTTTAACAAGTTCATTTTCTTCCGGGGAACTGTGTTTTTCATAGGTAAGATATTTGCCTATGGATGGACAGGAAGGTCCCGGGATTGATCCTGCCATAGTTGGAATTTTTTACTTTGAATCTGTTGTCTCTTCTGGCTTTACTCTCCCTTTGTCTCTGAATAGTGAGATTAGAAGCCTAGCCTTCCTGGATAACAGTGTATAACAGAGGTCCCTTATGCACACGTGCAAGTTAAAGAACTTTTGGCAGTTAAAAAGAGCAGGCCAAATTTGACCGCAGCCCAGGACAAATTATTCAGCAATATCTACCTATGCTGAAGACTGATGAGTTGGGCTGAATGGAGCAGATATCACAACTTCACTGTAAACTTGCAACATTATGCATCCATACCCACTTAACAGGTGAACGTTACAAGTAGAAGGAGATTTTACTTAAATTTTGTTTCCTCCATGTCATAGAAGCTATGAGAAATGTGTATCTGTAGGAAAAAGAAACTTTTTTTCAGAAATAAGAGATTAAAATAAATGTAAGAGTTAATACTTGAGTCAGCAACCAAAACTAGAATAAACTAAATTAAAATGGAGTGATGTAATAAATACCAACAAAATTGCTAACAAACAAATTTGAACAGAATTAAATCTAAATATAAAAAGCATGTGTCAATTTAAAATAACATGAAATTAAACCCAACAAAAATACAGCAATAAATATAATACACCCTTTGTGGCAATAGAGAAAAATGTTACTTGTGGTGATCAAAGAAAAATAAATGAAGAAATAATACAAGAATACTTAATTAACATAATAAGGATAGCCACAAATAAGTAAAGACATGCAAAATTAATGGGACATGATAATGTAAAACACTTAAGTTAACATTTATAAATTTGGTATTTACACTGTTTATCAAAATTAATAACATAACCAGATGACAAAGCAGCTTCCAATTTAGGAAAGCCACAAAGTAACATTACTTTTTAATTTCATAATTTAAAACAAAATAAAGCTATTACAAGTTGTCACAAAACTAATAAACAAAGTAATTCTGGGAAACATGAGATATAATAAATGATAAAAGATAACAGGGTCATGGGTACAAAAATGGAAGTTTGAGGAAGAAACATGCAAAAATAAAATATTTACAAACAACAAATTTTTAAATTAGCTACCCAGTGAAATGTATTCAAAATGGTAATGTTATTGTTAGTTTTATTATCAACCATTTTTTTTTGGCCCTCAAATATATGGTTTAAACTGTGGTGACCTTAACTTCCCATATGACCACATGAAGACACTGCTTTTGAGATTTTAAGGGTCTGAATTTTATGTGAATATAACCACCCCTCCCCCCCCCAAATACAGAGAGCTATTCTCATACTTCAGAGGTACTCTCATATTTTACTATTGAGAGTTTTGATATTTAGAGTTTTTTTCTATCAATTTTGCCAGGGTTGCAGCCAATTGTAGCCTACTCTTTTTTATTTCCAATTGACAAATGTCTTTTAATATGTGTAGGATGCACATGGAACCTGTTTATTTTTTTTTTGCAATCCCACAGAAGAGCATATTGTATTTCAGTACACAGAGATTGGGGAAGGATAAAACCATAAAAAAATCAACGAATTTAAAGTAAAAAATTCCCACTGACTATGGCAGAATTTGGGAGCCGCGATAGCTCAGTGGTTAGTGAACTGGATTACATAGGGTTCGATCCCAACCGATGGCTTCTGGGTTCACCTAGCCTTTAATGGGTACCAGATTTTTTTCTGGGAAAGTAAAGTGGCATAGGCATAATACCAACCACATTACCCCAAAAATCATGTGCTGAAGGTCTGTAAAATTTATGGTCACTAACCCTATACTACCCGTGTGTTACCGGGACCTCATTATGAGGGAAGTAAAGAATAGTGACACTGTGTCCTTCCAAGCATGTCGTAAGAGGCGACTAAGGAGGTTGATCGATGGCCTGACAAGCTGTCATTGTAAAAAAAGTATTGTTATGGAAACAGAGCCATAGATTTTGGAAGCAGTGATCTCTGCAATATGTGCCATTTTGGCACGCAAGGTTTCTATTTTTGAGTTTGTGGTTCTGCCCTATGTGCCGTCTTCGGCTCCAAAGGACAATAGATAGATAGAACCCTATACGCCACTTGGCATGACAGGGGCTCTTTACTTTTTCTCTTTTATGACAGAATTTGAACCCAGAGCTTCTTGTTCAAGACTGATTGTCTTATCTCTAGACCACCCAAAACTTCAGATAATTGTTTAAAATTAATGCTGCTTCCATTGGAATTAATGTAGGTGGGTTTTGCCATACATCAATAATTTTCTTCTTTCAAAAACAGAAAGTATACAGCGTACTAGATCACTCTATCTCTTCCAAATATGTGCACTGAATTTGTTCTTCATGCAGGTGCAGAAAATGACAAAAACCACATGCAGGAAGTCATATAATCAATATACAGTCGAACCTGTCTAAGGCGACCATTCACGGGACTTTCAAAAACTGGTCCCATAGGACAGGTGGTCCTGCCTCACAGGTTTCACATAATAAATAGAGCGATAAAAAAAATTTTATCCTAAGCACTATGAAAACTAACCTGCAAATCAGCGTAATCCATGAGTAGAACATAGTGCACATGTCGGTCTACAATAGCCACTGGTTGGACACTTTTCATAAAACACGATAGTTAAACACACAAAAATAAAACACACATACACAGATTCCACTTATACTGTACATGTATCACTTTTGACTTGAAAAAAAATCCAGTATGGTAGTCTGTTGTTTGACAGATGAAATAAATGATAAGTTCAATTTTTCTCTCAAGTCCATGATAACGTCTAGTATGTCAGATCTCCCGTTTGTTATTGAATAGGTGCGCAGAAGCTCCAAAGCATTATGTGCATCTGCGATAGTGTATGTTTTCTCAATGTCAGTAGAATCTTGTTCGTTGTCTGATTCACTATTCACATCCTCAGCAGCTAAAATTGCAGTGGCAGGAAGATCCCAGTTTGTTTCTATTGTGTTGCAAGTTTGGAGCCCTGAATCAATCATGGAGATGTCTGTCAATTGGTATCCAAACAATTCTTTTGAAAGGTTATCCAAAGCAGTAGAAATTGCAGTAGAAACAATTTGCACGTCGGTCTTTGATGCAGATTCCATGTGCGTCAGAGAATATGCGTGTGTTTCAGCAGGAAAATGAAAACCTGCTTTACAGAAACACTTAAGGATGGTTGAGTTGTCCACTTCTTTCCATGCTGCAGCAATCCAGTAGACTACATCCAGTAAATTGACCTGTTTCATGAGTTCGGTTCCGGAAGCATCCTTGTTTGATTCCATGACTGTGATAAGATGTAGAAGCTGTTTTTGTCTAAACTTTAATTTAAATGTCTGAATGACACCCTGGTCTAGGGGTTGAACTAATGCAGTTGTGTTGGGTGGCAGAAACTGCAGCTTAACATTCTGTAGTTCGATCTTGGGATGACAGGTAGCGTTGTCAACAAATAAAATAATGTGGCGCTTTTTTTTCTGCATCTTACGGTCAAAACTTTTCAGCCAATCTTCAAATATAGCTGCAGTCATCCATTCCTTTTTGTTGTTTCTGTAAATCACTGGCAGTGTGTTTATGTTGATGTTTTTAAAAATCCTAGGGTTAGCTGCTTTCCCAATCACTAAAGCCGGTTCTCGTTCCCCCAACATGTTAGTGCATAGCATCACTGTTATTCGCTCTTTGCTTTTTTTTACCCCCAGCGCATTTTTCTCCTTTGACAAAAAATGTTTTGTCCGTAGTCGCTTTGAAAAATAACCCGGTTTCATCTAAATTAAAAATGTCTTGAGCAGCGTAACCATAGCATATCTCGGATAATTTAGAAGTCCAGTCAGCCGCAGCACTCATATCTGAATCACCGACTTCGCCACATTGCTTACCAAACACAAGATTGTGTCTTTTAATGAAGGCCTCTAACCAGCCGTTCGATGCTTTAAAGACTGAGTTTTCCAATTCTTTTGCAAACTGTAAAGCTCGTTCTTTGATCATCGGCCCAGATAACGGAATTTTTCGTGCAAGTGCTGATTGACACCATTTCCAACAAAGTGTATTTATGTCTTCATTTCCCGTTTTCCTGCTATTCCTTCTTTTCATACTTGGTGCATTATTTTCAAAGTCATTCATATACTCGGCTTTTCTCTTTAACGTACGTAAAATCTGTGTCTTTCCCACTCCAAACTGTTCTGCCAATAATCGCGAACTTTTACCTTGCTGATTTTGTCGAATCACTGATATTCGTTCTTCCAGCGCTAATGCTTTTGGTTTTACACTTTTGACACTGGCCATTTCCTATATTGTGTGTAACACTTTTAAAATCCACAAAAATAATTCACTGAGATACTGTACATGTACATGAATACACTCTAAGCGGGCAATGACTAATTCTTTAGTTAATTCCTGTAATTTATACGGGCCACGCAATGGTCTACTCTGGTCTAGACGGAACCGTGAAGTGATGTCACTTCACGAATCATAGATCTGTGTCTGCACCAGTATTGACTGATAAACGTAACACGTCCCACTGTAATCTGGGACTCACTAAATACGGGAAAACATCAACACCTGTAGACACCTGTGTCGATCGTTTATGGCTCCTAGCGAGACGAAGGACTGGCTGGTCGTCGTAAACGGGATAAATAACATTGGCGGCGGTTAATTAGCCTGGTCTCTGGTCGCGTCATACGGTGAGCGCCGTAATCAGTGTTAGCATATAGTAAAAAACTCGGGGAAATTGTAGACCCGGTCCTATAACCAGGGAAACGCTTTAAACAGGTGGTCCTAAGACCAGGTTCGACTGTATTTGGAACATGATTAAATCTTCATGAAGATTCATAGTGAATGAAAGACTAAAATGCATAGAAGGATACATTATGAGAACAATCTTCTAAATTACACAAAGCTTAGAATTTCATCTAAAAAATTATCCATATTTGCAACTTAAGCGAATGTTAAAGTTCTTGCAAATAATATTACACATTAAATTAGCACTTTATCTCACAAATTATTTAAAATTGTTCTCATGGAATTAACTTAATATTGGCTATTTATACAAATGTTAAGTTCTTTTAAATTACACTATACACTACACTAGAATATTACATAAGCTTTACACTACACTAGAATTTTACATAAGCTTTAAACTATAAAAATGAGCTACCTACTGTAATCAAGTATCTGTAATTTTGATGTAATTTAATTTTAAATTATTAAAAATATCATAGAGCTAATTAACCCATAATTATGATACCTATCTGTAGCTCTCCTAATTACGATACCATAGTAAAAATTACTATCACATAAATGTAACATTAGGAGCTCTAAAAATAGTAATTTCTCTGAACATTTGACACAGTCCCATGTGTTCACACTAGGCAAAACATGAGGACATGAAATTCCTGGCTTAGGTTGATTTATGACCTGAGTTTCACCTCAAGGACCGGACATGCTACAAATGTCCTTTGGTACAATTGCTGGAAGCCTATCAGTATCGCCTATCAGTATGTTCGGCAACCGCAGTGTTATTCGCTGTGTTTCTTGAGTCACAAAGGGTAGTTTGATGTTTGCTGATGACCAGGAAATTTCTCTGGTCAAAGAAATAAAAAAAAAGCCAATTTCTTGAAAATTGGTGATTTAAAAATTTGCATCAAACGATGTATCTCACGATCTTAAAAAAAAAATTCCAACAACAATGAAAACGAATTAAACACTCATAGGTCACTGAAAGTGGTAATTAGGAAGGTACACAGAGAAGGGTAATGTTTGAACATGGAAAAATGTCACATTTTGAAGAGTTTGTGTTTTGATGCGATAAATTCTACTATGGCATCGTAATCTAGGGTTAAGGAATGAAAAATTAAGAATTTAAGGACAACATAATACATAAAATGTTTATTTTAAATACATTTTTTTAAATGATAAGTGACCAGAAACATTACATTTTTTAAAAATTCATTAAAATATTGAAACGTTTAATATGATGCTATAGATGAGTTCAAAATTAATTTGACTTATTCACTTCAGAAATAAACTTAACATCATAATACCCATTTTAATAAAGAAAATTATATTCTACAGTTACAGCTAGTACTACTTTTCCTTGCAATACCTAATTACTCTAACACCACAACTAAAACGGCTATTAATATTAAATTCATATTCCATATAAGCCTAGAGAAACAATATGTTTAACAAAGAGAAATCATACAGTGCATTAAAAAAAAAATTTTTTTTTATTGTCCTATTTAAAAAATATCAGCACTCTCACTGTCAGTTTATCCACAATAGTTATTTAAATGATGGAGGACATGACAAAATATATATTTTTAATACAAGAATACCTGACAAGAAGATGATGACAGTGTTGTAAAATGGGAAGTAAAATTAGAGGGACAAAGAGAGACCAGACAAAATAAAATATTTCTTGAAATATTCCTCCCAGATGAAGTACAGAAGATATTCAAGATGTATAACAGCTAAACTTTACATATGAAGATGTTATATGACTTTTTCCTAACACAACTAGAAAAGTTTAGTCGACAGATCATCTTCATTGCACAGCGGACAACTTGATAGTGCTCAGATCCTCTCCTCAGTATGTTTCCCAGTATGAAGCACATCTGCCACACAGAACAAAAGCACTGAAGATTGTTTCAGCTCAGATGCATGAACTTCGTAGCACTGGCAGAGAGCTTGACCCCAACTTCCTAAGTCACTTCTTAGTACATGCATGGCCAGTGATAATGGCTCTATCCTTTTCTCAGCGAAACATGGTCAAAGTCGGAGTAGCCAGACATGTGGAACATAACTAGAATAGTTAAACATACCTTTGTTTATCTTAGAATAAGAAATGTTAACACATTCAACATTATCAATTTCTGGGGGTCCACTGACCAATTTAATGAAAGGCTAGAACTTGTATGACCAGTGCAGTCACTACACAGCGCACAGGTATTAGTTCTTATTTAAACTATGATAAATTAATAATCTGTGAACCTGACAGGAAACAAACCAGCATCCACTTATTGGCAATTGACTGATTTAATGCACTTGACCAATAAATGGTATCTGTGACATGAATGGGATGGGGGTGTATTCACTGAGAGAATGAGGTTAGGGATGAAAAAGAGATATGGCTGATCCTGTGTGCTTAAGTCCATGATTAACACCTTCATCAATCTAAGCCCTTTAGACCCCTTTCAGGAGCATAGGTCATGGACAAGATCTCTCCATCCATCCCTTTTCTTGGAAATTTTCTATACTCCCCTCCAGTCTAGGCTAATGTTCCTTAAGGGTTTCCAAAGCTTCTCTCCTCTTTATATATTTCTGGGCCTTCCTGCTTTGCCTTCCTCCAATAGGGTTCTATAATAGTGCCTGTCTTGCTATGATGTTTTACATCAGGTTTTCCTAGTGTGTACAATTCATCTCCATGTTCTAGTCATAATCTTCATTCTCATCTTGTCATACCATCAGAATTTTCATCAAACAGCTGTTTACAAATGTTTGTAATTATTATTTAGGGTAGGGAATAAGAGATGAGGATGTAAAAGAAACATGGATGGATGGATGTTAACTACAGTATTGATGTGCTGTTGATTTAATGTCATGGAGTCAATGTGAGTCATTAGACCTAAGAAGTTAATTTTGTGGACTGCATTCGATTTCTTGATTTTCTGAGTTTTGTTCAATAAGTCAGATCTTGACCATCAGTGAGGCACTACAATACTAATCTACATCAATGGGCCCCACCACTGTGGGAACTATCTACTAAATTAGTAGCACTAACTAACGACACCACTTAACTACATGCACAAGCACTCAAGAATTATTTTGCTTGAATAAGTTAAGGTATAAAGTTTTAAATTGTGAATATATGACACATACATGCTAGTTCCCTATGTCACCCCAATGAGAACATTTTCAGAGAGCAGAGGTGTCAGTCTGAGTTAGGTGGAAAACAAAATTCTTTTCATGGTGGGAAGATACATACAAGCAACATAACATAACAAAAGAAACTGTGACAACAGCAGATGAAATATAACTCACGCCTGCGTTTGAGAAATCTTTTCATTCAATTGATGTAAAGTATCATTGGTCTTTTGGTATCTGAGAATATCATTGGACACATCATGATATCATATGAGGATAAGGGTGAATGTGGTGAAACCTTGCCAGCTCTGACTATGAGCATTCTGGCAAATTATGAATTTTAAATTATTGTTACTCATGGACTTGACTACAAAAAGAAACTTAAATTACAAATATAAATGAATTTATTATTACTATTAGTTTTACTTAATATTTAACTTTCCATATCTGTAATGCCAATCATTTTCTGTGATTCATTTTCCTTCTTAGCGAATAAGACTGCCATCTCATTGCACCTCAAGGTGCTTATATTATGACCAACAGCTAATGTTCCAGGCATACACTTTATGGATCTTAGTATAATCTCATCATATAGATTAAATGAATCTTATGATAATGCACAACCTTGCCTAACACCTTGTTCATTTGTTGAAATAATTCCATTTGATTTCCAGTTCTTATGGTTGTTTTCTGTTGCCAGTCCAGTTAACACTCTCCATTATTTTTAGATTTGTGATGCTGCTATCAACATTTATAGTCTCTAAAATTGTAATTGTTCTTTGATGCTTTATTTTGTCAAATGCTTCGGTGTAGCCTATAAAACATATGTACAGATCTGTTTTTAGATCTGCAAAGCAGCAGGGTAGCCTCAGGTGGCACTATCTACTATCTATTGACCTTTCAAGCTGTAGCTGGCCCATAGGGCGTAGACCAAGATACTCCTTCTCTTATCTGAATTTTTGTTCTAGCAGTTTTCAATTCTTTTAAAGATATTTTATCAAATCTCGCCATTTTGTCTCTGTTCTGTGCAAGCAGCTCTATCTCATTGAGGGAGCCGATTCCTGCTGCTTTTGCCTCTCTCATCAATGTTCTTCTAGGTGTCTCTCTGGTCTTCCTCTTTTTCTCTTACCTGTTGTTTCCCACATGAGGGCTTGCTTTGCTATTCGGTTATTATCTCTTCTCATCACATGTCCAACATATGACCATCGTCTTTTCTTTATTACTGAAGATATTAGTGGTGTACTATCTACTGCATACAGTAAATTGACTGACCTGGGTAAGTGACACTAAAAATGTGCATATTGGTGAAAAATATAGGCATTAATGCCATATTCCCTGTGCACCACACTCAAGGCATGACAGTGTTCTTTCTTTTCTTTCTGTAACTGTCACTTCCCATAATAGTTTACTTTTCGTGACCAAGACAACAGTGATGTAATACAAGATAAAGCAGACAAATAAATATTACATGCTTAAAACTGCATCTATGATTGATTGAAGGCAATTCAGATGAATTTACATGACATAACTAACTTAAGTGTGATGTCATATAAGATACAAAATTTAATGAGAGACACTTAAAGCTGGAGCTGTGACTATGTGAAAGCACATCCAACTGAAATTAAAGTATGTGACTGATATAAGTAGGATGAGATACAAGTGAGAGAGAACAATGGACCATGCTATCTACTCTAAAAGCTGTGCCCAAGAAAAGTGGAGCGAAGACGCTACAGTACACTTCACCATGACAGCAATTTGATAACTTTCCTACACTTAATTCAAATAAATATGAGCATGTGCCACTGTGGATGTACAATTGTGTCGGTCTTGAGATACATATCATTTGATTAAGTGCCTATGTGACGATCTTAATAGAAGCTTACTACCACTAGTACATGTATATATGTGTTGTGTTAATCTCTACACATATTACTCAATCTATCTTTCATTCGCCTGAGATATTGTCTATATCTGCAAGGCTGTTTCTTGTACAAATTTTACTGCTTTGTTGTTTTTTTTTGAACTTCTTGCATTGGCCGATATAGTTTGCCTGTATTGCATCTATGGGCCAATGAGTTTTCATCAGTCTACTATATTCAGTTCAGTCTTAAATAAAGTATATGTTCAGCATTTGGGGAGCCTGTCCACTGTGGCTGAGGAGTCAATTTTGAATTGTGTATATATGTGATTATGGATTTGACTGTGTCCTATTCTGAGGCGTACAATGGGTACTTGTTATATAATTTCATATATTCTTCTGTGGGGGGGATCTGCATTTTTTTTGCTTTTAATTTCTAATATTGTCTCTCAGGATGATTCCCATCATACATCTGATAACACATTTAATTTGTGTGGTTTCCTTCCAAACTCATTTACTTGTGGTTTCTATCTCTGATTGTGTTGATTTCTATGTATTATCAATACTATCAACAGATTATTCTTGAACAGACACTTATCTAAGCTGAAGAACATTAGCAGAACTGATCTCAACGTGGCAACCCCAAAAGTGTCATTTGATATTTACACTATGCAGCAATTGGTGGAACATGAAAGATTTGTTAATTCTTCTTCATCTTAAAAAAAAAAAAAAAAATAATGAAACTGGTTAGATTATACTATTTTTAGAAGCACAAGCAATATCATGTTGAAAATATAACCAATAAACTGTCCATAATTTATCTGAAATGATATTAAAAGAACATAAATAAATGGAGGGTATAAAAATATAAAAGACTGTGGGGCTGTAAAGAAATCCACAATTAAAAAATAGTTCACCATTTAAATAAAATAGGATGAACAGATGATAAAGATGAAGAAAATAGATTTGAAATGTAAGCCAAAAGCAAAATGTATTTTCCAATAACAGGATGATTTTTTTTTAGTGTGTCCCACATGACAACATTTTCTTAAATACAAAAATCTGTAAGAAGGATTTTTATAAAATTTACATGTGCATATGCAACATGAATATTTTAATTATATATAAATCTGAAATCAGAACATTTAGAACAAATATCAATACATAAATGTAGTGTGAATATTCTGAATGTATTTCAATACAAATCTGTAATGTGAATATTTTGAAATTTACATACAAATCTGCAATTACACAATATTGAAAAATGACTATGCACATATGTAATATGAACATTTAGAATATATTAACTTACAGATTTGTATGTGAATATAAAATTATTTAAGTGGACCTAAAATCCACCTCAAAGTGCTAAAAAAGAACACTTTTGCTTTTTGTTTGTGAATCAAATATTTGAGAAACATTTTTAGACATCTGTAACAACAAAATTGTGAGTTCATGTCAAACATCGTATACAGCTAGGAAATTAAATAAAGAAATATAAAGAAGTTGACACGATTTTTTTTTTTCAAACAACGATAACAAAAAAACTAAAGAGTTCAGGGCAAATCTCATTAGATATGTTTATTTGCTTTTTCCACCTTTATATCTACAGCAAAGTCCCAGGGTACTGAGTTTTGAGTGAATATCACTTTTTTTAAAAAATACAAATATATTTTTCTATTAATTTTGCTCGACAGTGGTCATTTTTGGCCTACACCTTTTGATTGATTAATGTCAAGGGTTCTGTAACATGCACAGAATGCACACGGGACCTCGTTCTTCGCTTTTATCCAAGAGGGCTAGGCATCGGATCTCACTAGCCAGAGAGACAAGGGGAGGGTAAAGCTATGAAGAAATCACTTCAATTTTTTTTTTATTAAATTCCACCACATGTGGTGGGAAGGGAGCCGTGATAGCTCAGTGGTTAGTGAACTGGACTACAAAGGACAAGGGGTTGGGTTCAATCCCAACCGACGGCTTCCAGGTTCACCCAGCCTTAAATGGGTACCGGATTTTTTTTCTGGGAAAGTGAAGCGGCATGGGTGTAATACCGACCACATTACCCCAAAAATCATGAGGTGAAGGTCTATAAAATTTATGGTCACTAACACCATATTCCCTATACGCCACTTGGTGTGACGGGGGTACTTTACTTTTTACTTACATGTGGTGGGAACCAAACCCGGAGCCTCTTGTCCAGAAGCAGACAGCTTACCTCTACACCACCCAGCACCTATTCCATTAGATATAATGTTATACTTCTGCGATCATGGCTCATTCAGAGTAGGATTCCGGACTTTCTTATGAAGGCAGCTGTCTAAGTGATATAATCTTATACAAAATGGCTTATAAAAACTAGTGCAACAGGAAATATTGAGAGCAAGAGAGGCCAAGAAGGCGGAGGCAAAAATTCAGGGGCAGGACGACAAAATTGTTCAGAAAATAGAGGCCAAATAGTTTAGCGTAGATAACAGATCATCTTCATTGCACAACAGACAACTCTATAGTGCTCAGATCCTCTCCTCAGCACACTCCCCATTACAAAGCAATGAAGAAGATTTAAATCAAAGCAATGAAGAAATAGTCAAAGCAATGAAGAAAACCTCAGTCAAAGCAATGAAGAAAACGTCAGTCAAAGCAATGAAGAAAACTTCAGTCAAAGCAATGAAGAAAATGTAAGTCAAAGCAATGAAGAAAACTTCAGTCAAAGCAATGAAGAAAACGTCAGTCAAAGCAATGAAGAAAATGTAAGTCAAAGCAATGAAGAAAACTTCAGTCAAAGCAATGAAGAAAACGTCAGTCAAAGCAATGAAGAAAACCTCAGTCAAAGCAATGAAGAAAACGTCAGTCAAAGCAATGAAGAAAACCTCAGTCAAAGCAATGAAGAAAACGTCAGTCAAAGCAATGAAGAAAACGTCAGTCAAAGCAATGAAGAAAACTTCAGTCAAAGCAATGAAGAAAGGTAAAGGTAAAGGTAAAGTACGAGACTTGAACCGGCGTCTTAGCACGCGAGTATATACCCATATGTGCTCGGCCGCCTATCCAGAAATGTTCGGATATTTCTGTATAGTGTAGCCTCAAGCATCGAAACTCAGATGCGAAGCGACATTCCTCACCTTCCCAGGATAATATACCCTGGTACCCATTTCTGCCAACGGCTGGGTCGACCGTGGGGGTATTTTTTTTTTTATTCCAACCACGAGTACAATTCACACTGCTCCCAGCGGGAATTGAACACGGGTTGTCCGAACGTCGGTAGTCTAGTCGGGTGGTTTTCCCAACTAGGCTACCGAGGCCCCCGTGAATGAAGAAAATGTCAGTCAAAGCAATGAAGAAAACGTCAGTCAAAGCAATGAAGAAAACTTCAGTCAAAGCAATGAAGAAAATGTAAGTCAAAGCAATGAAGAAAACTTCAGTCAAAGCAATGAAGAAAACTTCAGTCAAAGCAATGAAGAAAACTTCAGTCAAAGCAATGAAGAAAACGTCAGTCAAAGCAATGAAGAAAACTTCAGTCAAAGCAATGAAGAAAATGTAAGTCAAAGCAATGAAGAAAACTTCAGTCAAAGCAATGAAGAAAACTTCAGTCAAAGCAATGAAGAAAACGTCAGTCAAAGCAATGAAGAAAACGTCAGTCAAAGCAATGAAGAAAACCTCAGTCAAAGCAATGAAGAAAACGTCAGTCAAAGCAATGAAGAAAACCTCAGTCAAAGCAATGAAGAAAACGTCAGTCAAAGCAATGAAGAAAACGTCAGTCAAAGCAATGAAGAAAACTTCAGTCAAAGCAATGAAGAAAGGTAAAGGTAAAGTACGAGACTTGAACCGGCGTCTTAGCACGCGAGTATATACCCATATGTGCTCGGCCGCCTATCCAGAAATGTTCGGATATTTCTGTATAGTGTAGCCTCAAGCATCGAAACTCAGATGCGAAGCGACATTCCTCACCTTCCCAGGATAATATACCCTGGTACCCATTTCTGCCAACGGCTGGGTCGACCGTGGGGGTATTTTTTTTTTTATTCCAACCACGAGTACAATTCACACTGCTCCCAGCGGGAATTGAACACGGGTTGTCCGAACGTCGGTAGTCTAGTCGGGTGGTTTTCCCAACTAGGCTACCGAGGCCCCCATGAATGAAGAAAATGTCAGTCAAAGCAATGAAGAAAATGTCAGTCAAAGCAATGAACAAAACCTCAGTCAAAGCAATGAAGAAAACTTCAGTCAAAGCAATGAAGAAAATGTAAGTCAAAGCAATGAAGAAAACATCAGTCAAGGCAATGAAGAAAACGTCAGTCAAAGCAATGAAGAAAACTTCAGTCAAAGCAATGAAGAAAACTTCAGTCAAAGCAATGAAGAAAACTTCAGTCAAAGCAATGAAGAAAATGTAAGTCAAAGCAATGAAGAAAACATCAGTCAAAGCAATGAAGAAAACCTCAGTCAAAGCAATGAAGAAAACTTCAGTCAAAGCAATGAAGAAAACGTCAGTCAAAGCAATGAAGAAAACCTCAGTCAAAGCAATGAAGAGATGACAGCAATGCTTTCACCAGATTTGTTTAATATTTATAGTGAGATTATTTAAGATCCATAAGGGGAATGCCTGGAATAACAATCGGAGGTCATAATATAAATAATCTAAGGTATGCTGAAGATACAGTCTTAATCGCTAAGAGTGAAAATGAGTTACAAGAAATGTTACACATTATATTGATAGAAAGCAAAAATAAAGGACTCAGCCTTAATAGCAAAAAGACAGAAGTAATGGTAACAACAAAGAAAAAGACATCACCTCAGTACAAAATAAAGACAAGTGGATCAATATTAAAACAGGTAAATGAATGTAAATATTTGGGAACTTTGTTAACCTTAGACGGAAGATGTACAACAGAGGGGTGATACAGAATGGCTCAAGCAAAAGCAGCTTTCCAAAAAATGAGAAAGATACTATGCAATCCATTTTTGACAACAGAAACAAGAAAAAGAGTTCTTAAATGTTATGTAGAGCCAGTCTTAACATATGGCTATGAATCATGGGCAATAGGACAACAGATCAGAAGATCACTGCAGTCTGTAGAAATGTGGTTTTACAGAAGAATGTTGAGAATACCATGGACAGCTAAGAAGAGTAATGAAAACATTCTGAAAGAGGCCAAAGCAAAAAAGAGCTAATTTCCTATATTAAGAAGAAACTATCATCATTTTTTGGCCATGTAATAAGAAGAGAACAACTGGAATATATTGCAACAACTGGGAAAATTGAGGGATGAAGAGATAAAGGGAAGCAAAGAGAAAAAATACTAGACAGCTTAAGAAAATGGCTTGTCAGAAGGTCTGGGGGGCTGGATAGTATCGATTTAAAAAAAAAAATTGATGCTGTGATTTTTTCATGGCTGCACCCTCCTCTGGCCTCTGAGTAGTGTGCCCTCACAGTTACCAGTGAGAAAGAGTAGGTCTTATGTACACTCGCATACGTTAAAGTATCTTCGGCAGTTTGAAGTCCAAAAGAGCAGGCCAAAAACAAATGGCTGCTATCTGTGCAAAAATTGTTAAGCAAACCTACCTACGATGAGGATTGTTGTGTCGGGCCGAAAGGTGCAAATATTGTGGCTTTACCGTAAACTTACGACACAACGCATCCACGCCCATTTCAGGTGAAAGAAAAAGATACTTTCTATATACATTATATAGCTTTCATTGTTGCAGGTCATGAAAAATAACCCCCACACTACTGTCAACTCAAAATATGTTATATGGCTTGAAAATCTGTAGTTAAATGCCCTCTTATTGCATTATGCATTCAATTTATATTTTGGGTGTTATTTTAATTTTTTTTTTAATTTCTAAGACACAATTCCAAGCATTAGAAGAGTAACAAAAGAAAAAAAAAGTATATTTTTACCATCTTTTTTAAAATTTAAATTAAATATGTTCCTCGTATAAGGTACATAAAAGAAAAATTAATATGTGGGAAGTGACATTTAAGAGAGAAAAAAATGTCACTAGAAGCAATAGAGTTAACAAATCAGAAAAATTGCTGGTACTATTTGTGTCATAATATGAAATAGATGGCTTTGTTATCTCACAAGAACTTAACTCAACCAAGAACTAAGACACAATAACAAATAATAATCTGCCTTCACAAATCGACCAAGAGTCAGTTGAGTAGATAGTATCACAGAAATCAGGCAGAGACATTGTTTAAGCAATTGACAATATGAATCATACAAAAAAGAACTGAAGTTACCAATGATTCATAGCATATGCGGATAAGGTATGATTAGAAAAAGATTGTTTAAATAGAGGTAAATGTAAAGTACGAGACTTGAACCGGCATCTTAGCACGCGAGTTTACACCCATATGTGCTCGGCCACCTATCCAGAAATGTTCAGATATTTCTGTATAGTGCCGCCTCAAACATCGAAACTCAGATGTGAAGTGACATTCCTCACCTTCCCAGGGTAATACTCTGGTACCCATTTCTGCCAACGGCTGGGTTGACCATGGGGGTATTTTTTTTTTTCAACCACGAGTACAATTCACACTGATCCCAGCGGGAATCGAACACGGGTTGTCCGAACATCGGTAGTCCAGTCGGGTGGTTATCCCAACTAGGCGACCGAGGCCCCCAGAGGTAAATGTTTTAATGTGTAACGTATGTTAAAGTCATTTTAATGTCAAACTATAATTTATCATGATAAAATGAGAATGGTTTCACTTACAACTGCCGCTTGCTTTAAATATGTACATAGGATATAAAGGATTGAAGCCGAAGTACTAAATGTTGCGCCATAAAGATGAGCCATGTATAAATCTTTAATAAAAAAAAAAGAAAAAAAGACAATACAAGATATCGCTGTCAGTGACTTACGAGTCTGAGCTTTTAATTTGCTGGATTCCCTGTTGCAGGTCCTGTTTAAACTCCTGAAATGGTGTAATACCCAGCTGTCGCTTCAGTTCTGTTGCATGCCGTACCTTGCTACCAAGCACCTGTCGAAGCATTGCAATCTCAGACTCCACCTGGGAAAAATATACAAACAGTTGAACCCTCCACTGCATTCATGCCTCATGGAGTGTGATGTATTTTAACCTAAGTGAGGTAAGTGTAGTCCAATAGCAACTGCCGGTGGGTAATGAAGTAATGACTCAAGCACCTGTCATTATAACAAATTCTCATCCAATGATAAATCTCTACAGATTTCAAGCCTTTGCTAAAAAAGAAAACCAGAAAACTTTTCTGGCTTGGTGCACTGCTGAAAGGGTGCCACCATCTTTGTTAGATTCCAGTTAATAGTGTTCAGTCTTAAGTTCTCCCATTTCTTAGTTAAGTGGGTGTGAGTCACTAATATACATCAAGCCATGATATTTGTGCCTTTCAACCTGACACATCCATCTTTTAGTGTGGAGTCAAGTCTTCCTCTTTCTGCCATTCATCAGATGACTACTAAAGGAAATAACTGTCCTCTTCATCATCTGTCCTAACAAAGATGTTAAGTGGCCGTAGATGCATTGTGTTGAGGTTTGCAGTAGAACTGAGCTCAAAACATCCGACTTCAGCACAGCATTTTTCAGTATTGAGTTGTCTTCCCTCTTCAATCCATACTCACTTGGCCAGACTAGACTGGTTAATCTGTTTCTAGAGGCACTGCAAAGAGATGGAGTAGGATTTGAATATTTTGATTCACCGATCTTGTGGAAACCATCAGCTATAAGAATGCTGACAGCTTCCAGTTCTGTCAACCGTGCCTCAAAGTCTTTAACACATTCCATATATCTTTTTCGCTTTGGCTACTAGAACCGAATTTTGTGGCTTTTAATTTATTTACATTTCTGAAATTATTTCTGCTAAAAACTTTGAAATTTTCTTATTTAACATCTTTACTGACTTCCTGAAAAAAAATTATCCAAACAAGAATGTGCTTTAGATCAATTTTCATTTATATTCTTGGTGTTATTTCAAATTATTAAAAAAAATTTGTGTCTCTCTAAAAACAGCCTGGCATCAGTGTGTTGGTAGTGAATGTATTAAGCGATAACAAGGTGTCTAAGTTATGTGTGGTGGTGGGGGGGGGCTGATAATGTCAATACTACTCACAAAAATGTGTAAGCTGAAAAGTATTGGCACCAACAATGTACGAGGGGAGGTCAAAAAGTAATGCACACCAATTTTTTTCTCGGCTAATAATAAAGATAGGAATATGAAATTTTGCACACTTGGAATATGACATGTTCCAATTATGTGCACCAAATTGCACAGCATTCTGATAAATATTACGCAATCTATGAACCGTTAAAATATCACACATGACACTTGATGGGGTGTTTACTTTCTTTTACATTAAAATTATACGTCCCATTTACTTATTCAACACTCAAATGACATCCTGTACTTACTTTTTCAAGCTCCACCTTTAGCTCTTCCATTCTCCTGATACGCTCCTCTGGAGTTTCATTTATTGAGCACTCAGCACCAAGTGCTTCTCCAACTTCAGAAGATGGTGTTATCAATGATGAGATATTATCATAGCTTGTATCACCTGTAATATCTGAGAACAGCACAAGTAAATTCTGAATGGTTATATTAGAGATACACACAAAATGCCACAACTCTTGGAAATACAATTCAAAGAAAAAGGTTTAACTTCTTTCTAGAATCACTGTTGAGTGAAAACACATTGATATTTTCAATGAATAAAACAATAGGTTTATTGAGTTATTATTGAGTTATTTGCGGGTCATCATCATTGCACTCCGAACATGTCCATAGGTGCTCAGATCCCCTCCTCAGCAATTCCCTCAGTGTCCAGCGACTGACGACTCCAGTTCTATGTTGGTTGATAAGTCTTCTTACACGGCCACCAAGTTTCTCATTTCTGGCCGTGCCCATCTTAACTCCCATTTCCATCATCCGAAGAAGTGACGTTGATCTGTGTTTGTCAAAGTCCTGTGCTCTTCCAACATCTCGAAGGGCATTGATGATGTCCGCCCGATTAATCGGATCTATAAACAATAGGTTTATGTCCACAAATGAAAAATAAATTTTATCTATTAACTTTTTTGGTTGTTGCTATTTTTAACTACAACAATAAGGAACTAAAAGTATTTAGCAAACATTTCCTTAGTGGTAATTTAGTGAATTCATGTCTAAAAATAAGAAAAAAATACTTCTGAACACCATAAGACACAAAAAATCTAAATAGAAATTAGTCAGCAAGAATATATCTTCACAACAATGAAGAAGTGAAAACTGAATTGGCAGAGAACTGAGAAAGGGGTTAGTTGCAATGACATACAGGAAAAGACCAGGAATGACAACATAAATAAATGGACAAGCCTCATTTCAACAGCTCACAGTCAGGAGCAAAACTGAAGAAGGATTGTGTTCATTGATATCCCTAAAAAATCACAACTAAAAAAGTATACTAGGTAAGGCAGCAAAGAGAAACATAATTACACCACAGAAGGAATCTACTTCATAAAATGGTAGCACTTAGTAATTGCAAAACAGATTATTTTTATCTTCATTTACCTGCAACAACTTCTCTTCATCGCCCACTCTTAAAAGAATGAGTGTATGGGCTTTGTCATGCAGTTTACAGCAAGCTAAATAGTTATAGATAGTCAAGGCCCCGGGATCACTGCAAATGAGTTAAAATCCCTAACTGCTCAACAACCCGTGCCAGTGGAATCATCCAAATTAACATCCCATCTTATTGAAGGATCTAAACAAAGGCAGCTGCAGTTCCCATCATAGCAGCCACAGCACACGCTAAAAGACATACGGTCAAGTGGCATTGAAAGTGAACACAGCTGAAATGTCCTTCATTATATGATATTATCATTCATCGTAAGTAATCGGAATATCGAAACACGATCCGGATGAAAACCACAGCTCATGGTGTGCACAGAGCACTAAACTCAGTAGATCTGGCAGCAAGCCAGACTTGGAATATAGAAAACTGCAACAAGGAATACTTTTCAGACACAGCATCAACAGTTCCTGCCACCTATCCGCCATAGTGACCAGAAGTCCAAGCTAGAAATATCTATGCACACAAGCCATATCCACTGTCATGCATGGCATTTTTGAGTACCAGGTTTCCTTCCCTCTCAATACATACTTGATTGGTCAGACTTGAGTCTGTTACAAAAGGTACCAAGAATAGGTGAAGCAGGATCTGAATAGTTCAGGTTCACCTATCCCAGGATAAAGCAGCATTTGTTGCTGGCTACTTTCAGTCCTGCTGATGACAGGCTTCTTTCACCCTACATTCAATATTATAATTATATTAATGCTCTACAAATGACTGCACAAGACAAATAAAACTACATACATTGTAATCCACAATGTCATTTAGATAATAATAATCACAATGTTGATCTGAGCCTGTTACTAACATATACAAGTGGCTATCAGAAAGCTTTCAACTGTAATTGCAGTAACATCATTACTTAACATATTCGCCAAAAAATCAGAACGTCAAGACTGACATGTGTTCTGAGTCTGTCTGTCATCTAAAATTGTGCTGTTTTTAGGTGGTCAACTTCTACTCAACATTTTTCAACCTTGTGTATGATCTGCTCTGTAATCAAATGGTTGACATATTTCAACATTGTGTTTGCATTAAATTTTGTGTGATGTTTGGAAAACCTGAGATCCTTGAGATGTTTCTTCGGGATTCTGATACAAGTCTTTCAATGGTGCACACTTTTCAAGGCTGGTCAGGTGTCTGTTCAACAAGATGATGAGTGGTCAGGGTGCCCTTTCGCCAGCAAAATATCAGAATGTGTGGTGGAAAATTAGTGAACTAACCCATGAGAATGCCAAACAATCCATCAGCTCTCTCTCACTTGCGAAGTCTATCAGAAGATTCTTACAGAGTGCCTGAATATGCATTATGTTGCAGTGAAGTTTCATCTCTAATCTGTTGACACTCCATGAAAAATAGAAGAGTCTCAACATACACCTTGAATCTCATGAGTTGGCTAAGAGCGACAAAAATGTTATCTCTAAGCTCAACATGCACCTTGAATCTCATGAGTTGGCTAAGAGTGACAAAAATGTTATCTCTAAGACCATCATGGGTGATGAAAGTTGAATTTACATCTTTAATCAAGTCAAAACAAGAAGTGCCTGCACTCACCAAGACCAAAGAACATGTGGCAGGTCCAAAGAGCAATAGACCGCGCTCATAGGTATTTTACTGTGTCTAGGGCATTGTTCGCCTAGAATTTGTTCCCTTGTTGCTCAAACGCAATTGGCTGTTATGTCATCATGCCAGCTCATTCCCCACTCAGAGTTTGTGCCTAATTTTTTGTTATAGAGAAAAACCTGTAGGTGGCATACCATCCACATTAACCACCCTGTGATTTTGCACTGTTCCCTAAATTGAAATTTAAGTTAACCCTTAATTACAATACCTATCTGTTTGTTTACAATACCTATTTGGTTAGCGGGGTAGAGTTCTGCCCTACCAAAGGAGGAGTAAGACGTCTCCTTTCCTCCGCTAGTCTTCGGGACACCCCTGGGCAAGGTGGAGCTCCCGTTTAACCCCCCTATCAGGGTTATGTGAAGCCATTGGAGCAGGTGGTGGATGGTGTTGTGGGAGCAGCCGACAAGTAGTGCCGGTTATGGTCCCCACACCGCGGTGGCAGGCAGAGGATCTCATGTATAGAGACAATGGCTGCGATCTCCGATTAGTACAGTCACTGCCAAGAAGGAAAGGAATGGCAAACAACCTTCTTAAATTGCCTGGACTAATCATGACAAATCACAAGCGAATCATGGACAGAAGACAAACAAATGAAAAGATGATTAGAGGCCACAGAGATGGGATTTCTCAGAAGAATGTTGAAAGTTCCCTAGACAGCTAAAACGACCAATGTGGAAGTTCTCAAAGAGGCCAACACAAAAAGAGAGCTCTTAAAAAACATCAGAAAGAAGCAATCAACATTTTTCGGGCACATCATGAGAAGAGGAAAGTTGGAATACTTAGTTACAACTGGCAAAATAAAAAGGAAAGAGAGATCGCGGACGACAAAGAGAGAAAATACTGGATAGCTTGGTGTCATGGCATGGAAAACAGTCAACAACAGAACTGATACGATGCACTGTAGATAGAAGATTATGGAGGGACATGATCACCTACACCAACCGGTATGGCACATGATGATGATCTGTAACTCTCCTAGTTACAATACCATAGTAAAAATTACTACCACTTAAATGTAACATTAGGTGCTCTAAAGATAATAATTTCTCTAAACTCTTGACACAGCCCCATGTGTTTTTTGTGGATAGCCTAAGGAAAAAGACTTTCACAGTGCATGAGGCATATGCTACTGTGTATGTTCCCAAAAAAGCTATATCAAAGATGATCTGGTAAATTTTAAATAGGGTAAGCCAGTAATTTTTTTCTAGACATACTCTAAGAACTTTCCAACAGCCCCTTGTATATTAACCACAATCGCATACAGCAATATCAATTAATCCCCAGAAGAAATGTGTCAAATATATACTTTTTTAAAACATCAGAAGATTTTTTTTAATGTAGATTATTTTAACCCGATATTTGTTCAGGCATAAATTACGTTACGCTCATCAAAGTTGTCCGTCCTTTGCAGGACATTGCTTTCATCACAGCCCATTCTGAGGAATCATTATCTCTAGCCAGACATCTTATTTCCTCTGTTCTCAAATCATGTCAAGCTACATCAGTAAAAATAAGCAACAATGTAATATCTAGTTTCCCTCCACGCCTTGCTAGGCATATGGGGAATATGAGGTTAGTGACTATATTTTTCCATGAACACTGTACATTTTTGTTTGATGAAATCGATATCACGCCAGACCACCTTTACTTCCCCATTTTTGTAAGCTGGCTGGATCTCAGTCTTGTCAGTGAAAAAAAATCTGCTACCTCTGGGGACAGAACCCTTCTGATCAGGAAGCAAGCACACTAAGCCATTGATGCTTTGATGTGATATATGCAACAGATATAATCACACAGGAATGCTTATTAATACAAGATAGAAGTGTCAACGAAGATGAACAAAACCTGAACAACTTTTGTGTGGGACCATCCTAAGACACACAGAAAGCCAAACATTCATAACAGTTGTAAGTTTTCAAAGCTCGCATTAAGAATCTGAATGTTGGAAAACAACAGAAAAAAGAATCACGAAGATTGCAATCATTCAATACAACCTACTTGTGAAAATTTTCAAAATATTTTGACCAACCAAAATCAGCAAAAAATATTATAGGCAAGAGGAAATGCACAGTGATAACAGCTGACATTGGTGTCAATCTACAAGATATTTAACCCAAGATTATGATTCCTTACATAGCTTTTCGCATGCCTGCAGAGACTTCAGTCTAACAATAAGTTTGCAGAAAACTAATATACTTGGTCAGCGCGTCGAAGCAACACCTGCAATCTCTATCGACAACTACAAACTTCATGTCATGCAGAAGTATAGCTACCTGGGGTCCATCATCAACGACAAACTATCTCTAGAAACAGAAAGTGACATCCACATTGGTAAAGCTGCTACCACCTTCGCTCATTTTTCTAGGCATGTCTGGCAAAAGAACAAACTGACAATTAAAACAAAGGCAGCAGTTTACAATGCCTGCATAATTAGTATCCGTATGACAGCTAATCTTGGAAAATGTATACAAAGCAGGAGAAAAGGCTAAAAGCATTACATATGCGACGTCTGCGCCATATTTTTGGTATCACCTGGAAGGATAAAGTGACAAACATGGAGGTCATGACTCGCACAGACCTCCCAAACATCTACACGCTGCTCAAACAACATAGGTTACGCTGGCTTGGCCATGTACACCATATGAAAGATGGCCGCATAACAAAATGATATACTCTGCGGACAACTATAGGCGCAAGGACTAGGGGGTGCCCAATACTTTGATTTGTAGACATGTGTAAACATGACATGAAGACCCTGAACATAAACCCTGCAGACTGCAATCTTTGGAAACACTCTAAAGCTTCAACTCAAACAAGAAGCAGGCAGATTCATAGGAAAGGAGAATACACTGTGAAAGAAAGGAAAAAATAACATTTTTAGGGGTGCTGGAAAATCCATAGTCAACTATGACTGATGGAGGCTACTATATATGATTCCTTCCTTAGTAAAAATTATCGATTCAAAATACATTTTTTAAAATGATATTTTTTATTTTTTTCCTTTGATGTTGGATTATTTTTTTGATTCACATAGTAAAAAGTACCACGGTATCATAAAACCCACAACATTTTTTTTTTTAATTAGCCAATTTTCAAGAAATTTGATTTTTTTTCCTTTTCTTTTTTTGCTCATGATGAGGGAAATCTCAGCCGTCAGCAAGACATCAAAGAAACTTTTGTAACACAGGAAAGTCAGCAAACAATGTGAAGAGGCCACTCAACATATCTATCTATTGTCCTTTCGAGCCGAAGACGGCACATAGGGCAGAACCCCATTCTCAAAAACAGAAACCTTGCGTGCCAAAATGGCACATATTGCAGAGATCACTGATCTAAAATCTATGGCGCTGTTTCCATAACAATACTTTTTACAATGACAGCTTGTCAAGCCATCGATCAACCTCCTTAGTCGCCTCTTACGACATGCCTGGAAGGTCACAGTGTCACTATTCTTTACCTCCCTCATAATGAGGCCCCGGGAACACACTGAACATATGGGCTAAGATTATGGCTGACAGCGGCCGTGTGCATAGATAAAGACAGCTGGCAGCCAGGTTAAGAGGGTGGGGAAATGTGGACTAGTTCCAGACCAAAAATTGATCGCAAATCAGGAATTGATTACTGCAACCGATCCCCACTTTTTGTCCTGTGTAAACACACTGCTGTGTAGCAAAGGTTCGATGTTTGATTTTCAAAACTCAAAATTTTTACATTTTCAAGTGGTAGTAATTTTAACTAAGGAATTGTGATGACATGAGTCACTGATATATGAATCATAATCTAGGGTTAAGAACCATCAAAAGAGCTAAAATGAAGTAGATATGAAGGTAAAGCAAAACAGTGGGAGACCAAAGATAACAGTAGAAAACTGTGGAAGCTGGGATGCACAATAAATTCAAACAGTTTCACTCAAACCCTTTAATAATCAATAAGATGAAACAAGATACCATGTCAGCCGACCTGACTGGTTTGCTGTTAGCCAGTGGCTGTATAAAGGAAAAGAAATTTTATTTTTTGATCAGACTAGTTGGTTTTTTACATTGTGCAATGCTCTGAAGGATTCACAATAAAAGGTATAATCTCAATTAAAGAGTAAGCAAGTAGTGTTGGGGTTACCTTGTTAGTTTAGCCAGAGTACTGGTGTTCTACAGTCAACTCAGTTGATTTGATTTTTTTTAAAATTATTTATTTAATTAATTATTTAATTACTTATTTAAAACCTGGCCTGGCCCATTGAGTTGGGGGAGGTAATAACAGCACTATTATTAATTAAATTTAAAATAGCAATCATGCAATGCCATCTGCCATGCACTTCATCATATCCAAATGCTTTTGCATAGGAACGTGAAACTAAATACTCCATCTAACTTCATTTAATTTTAATGGCTTCGGAGCTTATTAATTTATATTTATACTAGAGTTAAACTGTATCATAAATTATTTAATTTAGATTCAGCATCGCATCCATTCAATCAATCATTCATTTTTACAAGTCAGTCAGGTAGCCTGGTAGGTGTGGAGGTCAACTTCAAGTAATATAATATATAATATCATGATAATATTATTTATGTTCCTGTTCACTCACCCTCATTTAAAAAAAAAATTCAAAAGAAACTAGAAACAGAACAGAAAAAAATTGTGAAGACACTAGTCTAAGTCACTAGCTAAACAAAATCGGAATATTATCACACCCGTTAGTCTGTAACAGAGTGTAAGTTTAGGTACCCGGGTACCGTGACTACGTAAGTTAAATAATAAATGAGAGCTGGCTGCCTGGCTACTCCTACCTCCTACTCGCCTAACTGCTACTAAGTTATACAACAACAACATGTCTCTCAGTTTTAACGTGAAAAAATGCACGACTGCCATCTTTGTTCTCTATATTAACTACTATATAATTATTTAGTGACTGAAATTAGACTAGAGGACGCTAGAGACTCATACACAAAACTGAGAGACAGACTACTTGTCTCCACCGAGTCTACCTACTTGAAAGAGACTCCACACCACTACTACTTACTACTACATTTTTTATAACTACATTATTATTATATTTTTCTTTTTATTTTACAATGATTACAACAAAGTAAATTAAAATTTTCATTTTTTACACAATCGGCTTTTTAACTCCCATAAACGCTTACAAAATAATTCTCCTGCAGCAAAGATTTAAAAATTAACTTACCCTTATCTGAACCGTAGAGAGCATCTTCATTTGGAGTTTGGGCCATTTTATCGCAGAAATAATTGTCTGATCACTTGCTACCGACGTACGTACAATTATGACTCTTGTATGTGTTCTACGTCATCACATTTTGCCTTGTTTACATCAGTCTCTGATCGTTACAACAGAGTACAAACATTTCGAAATATTTCTTTCTCATAAAAGAGGTGTTTTGGGTGGATATATGCCATTATGTATAGGTAAATATATATATATATATATATATATATATATATATATATATATATATATATATATATATATATATATATATAGAGAGAGAGAGAGAGAGAGAGGGAGAGAGAGTGTGGATTAGAAACTTGAACAACACAAACCAGGAATAAGAAGAAACTCAAACTGCATATTAACATTTGATCGAGGAGGAATTTTCAGATCAAATGGTCGGGCGCCTTTAGAAATAACAAACTATATATATTGTCTTTCTTTGGCGTCCTGATAGACGGCTGGTAGCAAGCAATCATGTTTAAGTCATAGTCTTCGGTAAAATATGTGTGTGCTGTTTATGCTAAACACCTTATCTCGTGTCTGAATCCGCCAATATTGGATAGACAGATTCGACCTCAGAATGAACAAGGTGTATTCCTTTTGTCTTCTGAGTTAGATCCTCTCGGTTTCTTTCACTGATATAGAATTCACTTAAGGAAGTCCTGGAAACATCCTTATATCTCAGGACTGGTCTGCCCTTTGGTCTGCCCTTTGGTCTCTTTCTGTGACATTCTGTCCCAAAGTTCACATACAATATATGTTTGTGAATACGATGGTTTGCCATTCTTCTTACATGGCAAAGTCACTTTAGTCTCCGACTCCTAAGTGTTGCCATAATGGATGGGAGTTTGGCTCGTTGTAAGACATTAAAGTTATTTACTTTATCCTGCCATTTGAAGATCATTGTCTTGCGAAGGCAACGCACATAAAAGCTGTTTAACCTTTTCGCCTGCCATGCATAGGTAGTCCAAGTTTCTGATCCGTATAGAAGTGTACTAAGCACACAACTTTGGTAAATTTCAATCTTAGTCCTGAGTGTAAGTTTGGTGTTCGCCTATTATGCTCTATCTTTAAGTTTACCAAATGTCAACGCTGCCTTTCCAATTCGGGAATTTATTTCTTCTTTAGGGGAAACAGAGGTTGTGACCATAGAATCGAGATAGGTGGACGTTCTCACAGATTGGATGGATGTGCTATTTAGTGATATAACTGCGGAAATGACTACACCATGTGAAGCACCACAGTCTTCTGGATACTTATTGACAGAGAGAATAAATCACACGATCTAGCTAGATTGTCAATCATTGACTGCAGAACGGACTATGGCAAAGAACAAATCAACCAACATTTGAAGAAACGATAAGAAAAAAAGGTGGTGATGGATAAAAAAACTTTTTGAAAGCCAGCCAAAAGCATTGTCAGACAAGCTCTCACCTTGAACACACGGGGAAGGAGATAACGGCGAAAAATTAGGAACACAAACAAACGAAACCTGGAGACTGAGATAGCAAAGATAATTTACACCTGAAAAAGATTTTAAAAGCCATCAAAGGACAGAAAGTACTGAAAAGCCCTTGTTTATTCCCGCAATGGAGGATTTAAAAAAGCACGAATATAATAGAATATAAAAGCTGTCAATAATAGCCGTGTCGATCTACTTCTTTATTCACATAGCTGTTTGCGTTGTGTTTATCACCATTGCAGAACAGTGTTTTTGTCTTTATTTTCCTGATCGCGAAGAAGGGTAAATTCGTGTCTCGTCCAAGAGGGGTAGGCAATAAAACGCAGTCGTTGTGTTCAAGTTGAAGTGAGCATGTGGAATTATCTCGCCTTGACAACTGAAAGTCATAAACGAGTTGTCTGTTTGTTGCTATCAGGGCGCCTGGAGATAAATAATAATAAATGAACTGCATTCAATAGAGTAATCATGAATACATGACATGGGCGCAGACATTTTGTGCGTGCTACGTCATCATATTGGATCATCGTGTGTCCCAAGACCGATCATGCGCTAATCTTGCGATCTTGCGTTTGGTGTGCAACGGGGATAATCTGAAGACGAACTGTGTTTTGTATGTTCGGAGTTGGAGTTAAACACGATGTCCTAACATCATCAAGCGCTATACATTTACTATGACGATCATCATTTTCAGGAGGACGTGATCTTCCGAGCAATTTGATGGATAGGCGGCAGGAACCATTGAAGGCTATGTCTGAAAAGTGTTCCTTGTTGCAGTTTCCTCATATTCCAAGTCCGGCTTGTTGCAGGAGCTACTGAGTTAAGTGCTCTGTGCACACCGTGAGCTGTGTGTTTCATCCGTTGTGATCATGCTCCGATATTCCAATTGTTTACGATGAATGCTGATATCGTATGACAGGAACAGTTGGCCGTGTTCACTCTCTGTGCGGTTTGGCCTTATGTCTTTTGGCGTGTGCTGAGACTGCTATGGTGGGGACTACAGCTACCTTTCTTTGCTTGGGAGATGTGTTAGCAATTCGGATGATTCCACTGGCACGGGCGGTTGAGCAATTATGGATTTTAATTCGTTTGCAGTGATACCGAGGCCTACCATAACCAGATAACCAGAAATGAATATAGTTATATAGAGGGAAGCTTCCGAGGCGATAATCAGCTAATCAATTCAGAGGAAGAGGTATGTTTACAGCACTCGAAAAAAATGATAATTAATCAACAACAGAAAAAAAAAACAAAGAACAATATATTGACCGAAGCAGGATCGAACCCGTACTCAGTGGCACAGCGCCTTGCCCGCGCATGTAGTAATGTAGCACTCCTACAAATGTATAAATCAGTCCTCTTATTTTCTTTCTGTTTTGTTTTTCAGCGTCGAGGGTAGAAACAGTTTGCTTTTCTGTTTGGCTCCCTTGCTGTTATGATTCCCAATGTTTACAAAATTCCATCAATCCATCATCATCATTATTGAGTGCCGTCTCCGCATCGAAAGTCGGCTACCATGGAGCGCAATTTTGCTCTCGTTTGCTTTGATAATGCAGGTAGTCTCAGGATAACTTGTCCATCTTTTGATGTTACTCGTCCATGTTAGTCTAGTCTGTCTCTGCCTCTTTTACATTATATTTTCCCTTCCAAGATTACTTTTTGCACACTGCTGTGTTTTTTAACATGCCCCCAAAATCACATTTGTCTTGTTTGAATTATGTTTAGTAGTTCTCTTTTCATTTTTAGTTGATTAAGACTTCATCAATTGTTTTTCATTTCTTTTCATCCAATTCTTCATATTCTTCTGTAAACCCACTTTTCAAAGGCTTCAATTTTCTGTTCTATTTTCTTGTCTACTGTCCAGGTTTCTGCACCATACAGGAATATTGAGAAGATATAACATTTTGCTATTCTTAGTTTTATCCCTGGTTTTATTTGTTTCGATGTTAATATATTTTTCATGACATTAAAATTACTTTTTAACATTTCTATTATTTTGTTTATTTCATTTTTATATTTTCCATCAATGGTTGTAATATGTCCAAGGTATTTGTAGCTCTGAACTATCTCCAGGTCTATTCCTTCAACTTTGATATCCACTTGTGGGTTTTGAGTATTATCTTTGTTTATAATCACAGGTTTAGTATTTTTGCATATTCATATCTAATCCATATTGTTTGCTTGTCATGTTTATTTCATTAAGTAATTGTTGTAGATCTTCAGGATTTTCTGCTAGTAGTACAGTATCATCAGCATATCTTAGGTTAGTGATTATCTTTCCATTAATGTTTAGGCCTGGCATCTCTGTGATGTTTTTAAAGATTTGCTCAGTGTAAAGATTGAACAAGCTTGGTGATAGGATGCACCCTTGTCTTACTCCTCTCTTTATATCATGGTTGTAGAATTCTCTTTGTTATATTTTATTTATAGATATAATAAATCTATAAAATATATCTATGAAAGATGTTTATTGTTGGTTCTATCAAAAGCGTTGGTGTAGTCTACGAAGCAAGCATATATTGATTTGTTTATTTGTGTGTACTTTTCGATTAACGTCCTCATGAAGAATATGGCTTCTTTTGTCCCAATGTTTTTTTTTTTTTAATCTTAATTGCTGTTCTTCTAATTCCACATTGATTTTTATTCTGAATCCTTCCTTTTAACAAGATATTTGTTACATGGCTCATTAGGCTTATTGTTCTACAATCACCGCATTCAATTGCATAATTCTTTATAGGCAATGCAATGAAGGTTGATGTTTTTAGTTCATTTGGTATGTATCCTGTATGGTATATGTTGTTGAATATGTATGTGATCACTTCAATGCCAAAATATTCCAGTGCTTTCTAATATACAAAATATTAAATACTATGCAAGGCCGCGAGCATAGCTGCAGACAACATAAAAAATAAACATAAAATGGTATTGAGCAGCTAGATTAACAGAAATACGAGACAAACTACTACAACATTTGGGCAAAAGGCTTCATCAGGTACATCAAACAAACTACACAAATAAAACATAGAAATCTGCTCTCTGAAGCATCTCCACTCGCTTGGCGGCTCTAGTCTAGGCATCAGACCTAGTGGAGGAGGGATCCTGAAGTCGCAGGCCCTGGCATTTACGCAAATGGAATGAATGGTTAACAATAATTTAGCTTTACTTAATTCTTCCAGGTTATATGTAAGTAAATAAGTAAAGAACTCCCCCCCCCCCCTCACGCCAAGTGGTGTTTAGTGAATATGGTGTTAGTGACCATACATTTTACAGACCTTCAGCACATGATTTTTTGGGTAATGTGGTCGTCAGACGGAAGATGTATAAAAGAGGTGAGATGCAGAATGGCTCAAGCAAAAGCAGCTATCCAGAAAATGAGGAAGATACTATGCAATCCATTTTTGACAACAGAAACAAGAAAAAGAGTTCTTAGATGTTATGTAGAGCCAGTCTTTATATGGATGTGAATCATGGACAATAGGACAACAGACAAGAAAACCACTGGAGTCTGTAGAAATGTGGTTTAACAGAAGAATGTTGAGAATACCATGGACAGCTAAGAAGAGTAATGAAAACGTTCTGAAAGAGGTCAAAGCAAAAAAGAGAGCTAATTTCCAATATTAGGAAGAAACAATCATCATTTTTTTCGCCATGAAATGATAAGAGAACAGCTGGAATATATTGTAACAACTGGAAAAATTGAGGGACGAAGGGATAGAGGGAAACAAAGAGAAAAAAATAACAGACAGCTTAAGAGAATGGCTTGGCAGAAGGTCAACAACAGAAATGATAAATAGCTGCCGAAATTGAAAATTGTGGAGAGACATGATCACCTACGCAAGTAGGCCCGGTACTTGATGATGATGAATGCAATATCATCAACATATCTTAGGTTATTGATCGTGATTAGAAAGGCTTTTACAAGGGCTTCACCAGGAAAGTCACTCTTGTATAAATATCATTGATGGAATGATACTAGCTAGATATGCCAAAAGCAGAAGATATGGAGTCATCCATTTTATTCAAGAAAGAACTAACAATGACTCAAAGAGCCTTAAATAAACGCTACGAAAACGCCAGATTAAGAGGAAGACCGAGAAAGAGATGGATAAAGGGAATACTAGAGTCACTAGGAGAAATAACATCAGAAGATGCGAACAGAAGAGCAAAGAATCGCAGATTGTTTCTCCCCTCGACGCCAACGGCAGCAGAGAAAGGATAGAAGAAGAAGAAGAAGTGCTTTATATATATATATATATATATATATATATATATATATATATATATATATATATATATATATATATCTGCGATCAGGACTCAGTCAGAGTAGGATTTCAGACTCTCAAATGAAGTCAGCTATCAGGTTAAGTGTGTTGATCGCCCCCAAAGACAGAACGTCACATTTAGAGTCCGCCAGATCCACTCTGACTGAACACCCGTTAATACGTTGCACTGTGTTCTGCGCCAGTGGCCCAGTGCATCCGATTTCAGCCAGCATTTTTTCAGGTTTGCTTTCCTTAGCCTTTGATTGTCCCCAATCTTTCTGCAAGGCAGCAGATTGTCTTTTCTGTAGGGGGATTCTGCCCTTAGATGGTCTGCCCTCCCAGGTTTACGAGCACCATCTGCCCGAGTCACTAGAGGTGACTAACACAGACGTGCACACACAGAGATATGAGATGTGAATAACACAGACATGCACACAGCGATACGAGACATGACTAACACCGACACACATCAAGATATATGACACATGACTAACATAGACATGCACATAAAGATATGAGATATGACTGACTTAGACATGCACACACAAAGATATGACACATGCCTAACATAGACATAAACACAAAGATATAAGATATGACTAACATAGGCATGCACACACAAAGATATGAGATGTGACTTACATAGCCATGCACACACAAGGATATGAGATGTGACTTACATAGCCATGCACACACGCTTTATATATAAAAAGAAGAAATTATGGTGCCAGTGCCCATAGTGAAATTCTTATAACAGTAGTTTCCACTGGCATATGTACTCATACTGTACATTTTTCTGTTAATAAATCCAAATTCTTAAAAAAAAGTAAAAGAATGTGTCTGTACTTAGTACTTTACCACAACCTGGCTTGTCTATGTTATTCCCTTGCAAACAATGGAATGCTTCATTGAGGACCACAGCAAAGAAAAAAGAAAAAAAAAGAAACAAAACTTCAGATAATTATTAATTTTAAGTATATTGAAAAAAATAGCAACAAACACCCAAACAACAGATAAATAGCTGCAACGATGGCCCAGGAATAAGGAAAGCACACCAACACCATTACAGTCATTGTTACAAGGTTTATTCAGTAATTTTACAAGAGAATTCCAAAGTCAGCTGTAAGAATAATTTTTGGATTATGTGATCATATTTTTTCACTCACATTATTTGAACATATTATAGTGACATGCTAACTAATCTCATTCTTATACATCAAACATATAGGTCACATAGACAGGTACTTTTTACATAATAATCTGAACAGTATCGATTTTAAAAAATGTGATAAATTAATGCCAAATGAAAGACCACCAGTCAACACTAATTACTTTGTTTTACTAATATCAGACTCTAAAAGAACTCTTAACTCCTATATTTTTCTAGTGTCAAAACCACATTCATATCAGACTTCTCTTTTCTCTCTCACTCTCTCTCTCTCTCTCTCTCTCTTAATCATAATGCAAAATTCTAACTTCTCCATAAAAAAAGGACTATCATCTTCTTTAATTTAACAAATGTTAGATTTGTGCTATGCAAAGAGCATGACAATAATCAAAGTCAATATATTTATAAAACTGGCAGCAAAAAAGCCCAATTCACCAATCCAGTGAGTTACAGAAGTACCTAGCCCATTATATAAAACAAAGGCAAAAAAAGTTGGAAGCAAAAGATGCAAATAAATGACATGTAGGATTCCATACAGTATGGCAAATGAAAGGATTATCCAGATTATACATTTCTGCCTTAGAATGGACCACTGCAAAATTTTGAACCATCTTCACTAAACCACCTTTACTAAGCCATCTTCACTAACCATCTTCACTAAGCCACCTTTACTAAGCCACCTTCACTAAGCCACCTTCACTAAGTCACCTTTACTAAGCCATATTCACTAAGCCACCTTTACTAAGCCATCTTCATTAAACCATCTTCACTAAGCCAATTTTACTAAGCCACCTTTACTAAGCCACCTTCACTAAGTTACATTCACTAAGTCACCTTCACTAAGTCACCTTCACTAAGTCACCTTCACTAAGTCACCTTCACTAAGTCACCTTCACTAAGTCACCTTTACTAAGCCATATTCACTAAGCCACCTTCACTAAGTCACCTTTACTAAGCCATATTCACTAAGCCACCTTTACTAAGCCATCTTCATTAAGCCATCTTCACTAAGCCAATTTTACTAAGCCACCTTTACTAAGCCACCTTTACTAAGAATATATGCCACAGTGGAAGAGAAGCTCAGGCTACTTCAGAACCATGCTGAACTTTCATGTCAAATCTGGCCCAATGACACCAGACATACAATATAAACTGTGGAGACACTAAATTAACCTAGAGAGGACTGCAATCTATGTCCTGGTGACAGGGAAAAAGACAAAGTATGATCAAAAACATCTGAAATGCTGAGTGAGGGAGAGTGAGGAAGAATGAGGGACAGAGTATATTTATCATCATCATGTGCCATACCGGTTGGCGAAGGCGATCATATCCTTTCACAATCTTCTATCTAGAGTGCGTCGTATCAGTTCTGTTGTTGACTGTTTCCCGTGCCATGACACCAAGCTATCTAGTAAATTTCTCTCTTTGTCATCTGCGATCTTTCTTTCCTTTTATTTTGCCTGTTTTAACTATGTATTCCAACTTTCCTCTTCTCATGATGTGCCCAAAAAATGTTGATTGTTTCTTTCTGATGTTTTTTTTAGGAGCTCCCTTTTTGTGTTGGCATCTTTGATAATTTCCTCATTGATCTGTCCAGGGAATTTTCAACATTCTTCTCAGAAATCCCATCTCTGTGGCCTCTAATAGTCTTTTCATTTATTGTTGTTATTTTCATTACATTAATTAACATCTATACACAAATTAATTCCACCTTTAATTGCTTCCACATGACAGGAAATGTCTGCATGCATCAACTTGTAAGCAGTGATATTTTGATTTAAATTCAAGTTATAGATTTTGACAATACGACAATAGAATATTGAAAGAAATTATTATAATTACATTATTTAAAAAATGCCAGAAAGTGATTTGTATGTTTCACAATATATTTAAGGTTAATTGAAATAAAGTTATTCGCATAATATATAGGAATATACATCTAAAAATCTGATAAATCTAAGAATCTAAAAAAATGAAAATAAGTAATTTAATCAGTAAAAAGTGTAATTATTTACTGGTAATGTAGTAAAAGAAAATATTAAAAAGTAAATTAATATTTATTTTAAAAAACTCATGAGGAGAGAGATAAATAAATTACACAGTGGTAATTTTAAAGCATTTGAAAAGTCCACACGCAGAAAACACAGAGAACAATAGGCATTTTGATATAGAATTGAGCCTATACTCCTCACAAGGCCTTGCTATGTGACACCTGCATTTCGCTCATAAATAAACATAAAAGGAAGATAGTCACCACAGAGATGAGTAGTCTGAGTAAAGTGCTTGGAGTGATCAGACAAGACAGAACCAGAAATGATGTCATAAGAAAAATATTTGGCATTAAATCAATTCTAAACTACATACAGAGACAGCAAGTGAAATTGTTTGCTCATCATGAAAGAATGTATCTAGATTCTATCCCATACAAAACATTCATTATAAGAGTCATCATCATCATTATCATCATCATCATCATCATCATCATCATCATCATCATCATCATCATCGAGTGCCGTCTCCGCAACGAAGGTTGGCTACCATGGATCGCCATTCCACTCTGTTTCTTGCTTTGATGGTGCCGGTTGTCATAGATTGACTTTTCCATCTTTTGGTGTTACTCGTCCATGTTTGTCTTGGTCTGCCTCTGCCTCTTTTACCTTGTATTTTCCCTTCCAATATTACTTTTAGTAGGCTGTTGTGTCTTTTAACATGTCCCAAAAATTTAATATGTCTTGTCTTAATTGTATTTAGTAGTTCTCTTTTTAATTTTAGTTGTTTTAAAACTTCATCGTTTGTTTTCTTTTCTTTCCATCCAATTCTACATATTCTTCTGTAAATCCACATTTAAAAGACTTCAATTTTATGTTCTGTTTTCTTGTCTAATGTCCATGTTTCTGCACCATATATATTATAAGAGTAGATGGAAGAAAAGCATTTTTTTCTGAAAAAAAAAGCTTACTGGGACTTTATCATCCTATCCTATCCTATCCTATCCTATCCTATCCTATCCTATCCTATCCTATCCTATCCTATCCTATCCTATCCTATCCTATCCTATCCTATCCTATCCTGTCATCATCATCATCAAGTACCATGACTGCTGGTGTAGGTGATTTATATCTCTCTACAACTTTTAATTTCGACAGTTATTTATCATTTCTGTTGTTGACCTACTGTTAAGCCATTCTCTTAATCTGTCTAGTATCTTTTATCTTTGTCTCCCTTCCTTATCTTCAACCATCAATTTTCCTAGTTACCACAATATATTCCAGCTGTTCCCTTCTCAGTACATGGCCCACAAATTATGATTGTTTCTTCCTAATATTGGAAATTATCCTATCCTATAAAAAGTGAAAAATCATAAATAGTTCTACACTAAACCTCTGAAGCTCTGGTGTACTTAACATTTGTCAAAAGGGTACTATGTTAGTGAGTAGAGAAATATGAGTTATCTCACATATTATTTTATCATTATAGGCTATTTGTCAAAATGATAGTATATTTGTTGAATTAAAACGTGATGGTAAGTGAATTGTGAAGTTCAGTGACCGAAAAATGTGTGTTTTGGATAATTTTGAAACAGCCCTGGTTATTTTTCCTAATTTGTCCAATATATTTAACCTTGCCACTATCACCTGGTTAATTTAACCTTCTTCCCCAGAACTGAAAAAATGCTGTACATGTACAAAATAAATAATTTTAACCAACTCACTGCTATTTTTAATGGTAGAACTAAAATTCTATATTATTATTTAATTGAGCAGTTGTAAAAAATAAAGTGGGTCACATAGATGACTAACATTAAAGTGGTGAACAATGAATACCCATTTGAAATTATAATTTAGAACTTAGAGTATATCTTTCATTTGTAACCAGCCCACAAGAAACCATGAAGCCAAATCTGGCAGGGGGTTCAGAAATTAAGCAGAAGATATAGTTCTGTAGTCATGACGTGGAAAGCTCTGTGGACTTATAGTGACAGGACTGTAGATCTGATGAATTAAAGACTAGGAGGGAGACTCTTTTACTCTCTTTCTTATCTTTATGAATAGAAATGTTACACCACTAGAAAATGGCTTTAAATGCCTAATGACAGGTTAAGACATGTAAGCATGTAGGCCAAATAGAATTAGATGCCCTGGTCGGCATTCAATCTGGAAGAAGGACATTTCTTATATCAAATCAAGAATTAGTCTATCAAAGATGGAGATTTCAGCCTTAGTGCACACTTAAGGGAAGATCATGACAAACAAACAAATACAATTATTGACCATTTGTCAGGCTCCTTTTATGTCATGTTATTATTTTTATCTCATGGTATCAGGGTAGTAGAATAAATTTGCATATTCATAGGACATGAACACAGAAGAATAATCTATCTATGTATCTATCTATTGACCTTTTGAGCCGTAGCCGGCCCATAGGGCATAGACCAAGATACTCCTTCTCTTATCTAAATTTTTGTTCTAGCAGTTTTCAATTCTTTTAAAGGTATTTTATCAAATCTCGCCATTTGTCTGTGTTCTGTGCAAGCAGCTCTATCTCATTGAGGGAGCCGATTCCTGCTGCTCTTGCCTCTCTCATCAATGTTCTTCTCAGTGTCTCTCTGGATCTTCCTCTTTTCCTCTTACCTGTTGTTTCCCACATGAGGGCTTGCTTTGCTATTCGGTTATTATCTCTTCTCATCACATGTCAAACATATGACCATCGTCTTTTCTTTATTACTGAGGATATTAGTGGTTGATTGGTGATTTCTCTAATTTCCTCGTTTGTTTTGAATTCGTTCCACGCTATACCAAGTATTTTCCTTAGACATTTATTTTCGAATGCATTCAACTTTATTTCTATGTCTCTTGTTGTTTTCTAGTTTTCACACGCATACGTAAGGGTTGATAGTATATTTGATTTGAATAGTCTAAGGAAGAAAAATAATAGTGAATACAATCTAATTGTTAATATTTAACAAACATAGTGTGGAAGAGATGTCATTTTTAAAATCAAATAATATATAACATTCAGTAATCACATAGTACTTTTAAAACATGCACTTAACAATCCATGTAACAAAAATGATTTGTTTATCACTAACACATTCTTGAAACACAGAAAATTGCAAATGAATTCCTGATACAAGTGGAATGACATAACCTGTAGAAGCCAGATAGATTTTATACTAACAAGAAAACAGAACAAGAAAAGAGTAACCTACAGCAGAGCTGTCCCTACTGATATTACAGACGGCACAGACCATAAAATGGTTATCATTACACTGAGACAGCCAAAAACAAAGAGAATACGCAGACAATCAAAAGACCGAAAATTATATCTCCCTAAGATGAAAAACAAACAAATACCAGTGGAAAAAGAAACACAGCGAAGATGATGCGCTGGATAGAACGCACACTGTGAAAGCCAACTGAAAGTATTACACGACAGACTCTTTTATGAAATCCCCAGGGAAAAAGACAAAGAGAATTCTTGGAGAAGACGGATGGAAACAGAGATGAAGATGATGGGGAAGACATGGAAAGATCTTAAAAGAATGGCAAGAAACAGAACAGCTTGGAAGTGTTTGTTGAAGACCTATGCTCCACAGGGAGCTGAAAGGTAGTAGAAGAAGAAGAAGATGGTGTTGAAAAGTAAATGAGAAAGAAATGCAGAGAGAAAGCGACACAGCAATCACTAACACCATATTCCCCATATATTTAGCAAGGCATGGAGGGAACGTTTGCTTTATTTTTACTCAATAATCCCCACAAAATAAGCATTTTCCACTAGTTAAATATTCTGACAATTCTCTTTCCTCTTCATTTGTAAATAATTAATTTTATTTCAATTATTAAGAGTAATTTTACCACAAACATATATATGCATATTTTCATTTCACATTAAAATTGTGATATACACTAGATTTTGCAAAAATAATTATTCATAAAACAAACACAGATGGAGACAAAACGTAAAGTAATTATTTCATCATCATCATCAAGTACCGGGCCTACTGGCGTAGGTGATCATGTCTCTCCACAACTTTCGATCTCGGCAGCTTTTTATCATTTCTGTTGTTGACCTTTTGCCAAGCCATTCTCTTTAGCTGTCTGGTATTTGTTCTCATTGCTTCCCTCTATCTCTTCGTCCCTCAATTTTTCCAGTTTTTACAATATATTCCAGTTGTTCCTTTCTCATAACATGGCCAAAAAATGATGATTGTTTCTTCTTAATATTGGAAATTAGCTCTCTTTTTGCATTGACCTCTTTCAGAACATCTTCATTACTCTTCTTAGCTGTCCATGGCACTCTCAACATTCTTCTGTAAAACCACATTTCTACAGACTCCAGTGATTTTCTTGTCTGTTGTCCTATTGTCCATTATTCGCATCCATATGTTAAGACTGGCTCTACATAACATTTAAAAACTCTTTTTCTTGTTTCTATTGTCAAAAATGGATTGCATAGTATCTTCCTATTTTTTGGAAAGCTGCTTTTGCCTGAGCCATTCTGCATCTCACCTCTCTTGTACATCTTCTGTCTGAGGTTAACAAAGCTCCCAAATATTTAAATTCATTTACCTGTTTTAATATTGTTCCACTTGAAAGTAATTATTTACAAAGACATAAATATTCATGATATAGATAGACCTATATGCAAGGAGCTGTTGCAAACAACAAACTATATCACAAACACAAACATGACACATTAATACAAATTTAGTATAATAATTTATACAATCAAATATAACAATTTATTATGTTTTGACTATTACTCTACTTAAAAATAAGGACTTTGACTTTAAAAATGAAGTTGAACATGAGCATAATGCCAACCACTGAAAATGCTTAAAATGAACATTTGTTCAAAATAATTATTGCTGTTTATAAAACTAGAATATTAAAATATGGTCCACAACCACCACTTTGAAGGAGAAACTTTATGATAGAACCAAAACCTTTAAACAGACATTCATCATCATCATCGAGTGCCTTCTCCGCAACGAAGGTTGGCTACCATGGATCGCCATTCTACTCTGTTTCTTGCTTTGATGGTGCAGGATGTCATAGATTGACTTGTCCATCTTTTGATGTTACTCGTCCATGTTAGTCTTGGTCTGCCTCTGCCTCTTTTACCTTGTATTTTTCCTTCCAATATTACTTTTAGTAGGCTGTTCAGACATTAGGTTTCATAAAAGAATCCTGAAACTCTATCTGAATTAGTCATGATCGCAGCAGAAGAAAATTGTTATAAATTAATAAAACCATGACACTGCTTAAGCATAACTGTTAGAAGCTAATGTCAAGGTCAGAACTGTACTAAATATTATTAAAATGATCCAATGTAAAATCAACCAGCTTAAACATATGCATAAGTATCTATAAATAGAAGAAATAACTCAGCTATATCACTTTTATTATATATTATTTATAAATATCAGAATATATTCTGTAAAAAAGCACTTTTAGAGTAAGCTAGTAAGTTTTATCTTTATACTTTTCTGGCATTCACCCGATGACTGCTTCTCTGCGTCATCTGACCTTAGGAGGACATTAAGTGAACGTAAATAGGTAGCACTGTAGTTTGCAGCAGAACTGTGATATTCGTACCCTTTGGCCCGACACATCCAACTTCAACACTGCACGATTGAGTACAGGGTTACCTTCCTCATTATCATCATTGGGTGCCTTCTCCGCATCGAAGGTTGGCTATCATGGAGCGCCATTCCACTCTGTCTCTTGCTTTGATGGTGCAGATTGTCATAGGCTGACTTGTCCATCTTTTGATGTTACTCGTCCATGTTAGTCTTGGTCTGCCTCTGCCTCTTTTACCTTGTATTTTCCCCTCTAATATTACTTTTATTAGACTGTTGTGTCTTTTAACAGGACCAAAAAATTTCATTTGTCTTGCTCTAATTGTGTTTAGTAGTTCTTTTTTCACCCTTAGTCGTCCTAAAACTTCCTCGTTTGTTTTCTTTTCTTTCCATCCAATTCTACCTATTCTTCTGTAAATCCACATTTCAAAGGCCTAAATTTTCTGTTATGTTTTCTGGTCTAATGTCCATGTTTCTGCACCATACAGGAATATTGAGAAGATGTAACATTTTGCTATTCTTAGTTTTAGCCCTGTTATTACCTTCCTACATTGATCATTACTTGCTTGGCCAACTAGTTAGTCTATTTCCAGGTTTATCACTGGAGATGAAGTTGGGTATAAATCAGTTCTGTTGTTCGCTGATCCTGACGCAAGGAGTCTACTGGGATCCAATCATTGTTACCAGCACAGTTGATGATGAGCATCTTCAGCAAGTCGCTTAAAAATGAAACAAAGAACTGAACTAAAATATCTTTACTATATATGACTTAGAAAAAAGTAAGTTGTCATCAGAGCCAAGTTCCAATAGGGACAATGTAGTTGAAAACATGATGATAAGAACCATCAACATTTAAACATTACACATTTAAGAGAGCAAATTGTTTGAGTTGTAGAACATATTTCTGTGCATATAAAAGCTTTAAACATTTTCTCAATGTACAGTCTAATTCATAACAAAAGTTAAGACAACAAAAACAGTGCAAGCATGATATCTGAATATTATCATTACTCATGCAAATAAATCATAAACAAATGATGACATCTCACTGTGTTTAATTTTAAGAATACATAAATTAACAACAGAAAGTGACAAATCTTTATGTACAAAATGACTGTGACAGATTTAAAAAATAATTAGTTTGAAAAATAATGACAAGGGAGCTAAAGAACTAATAAGATGATTGACTTTCAGAAATACCAAAGAACTTACATACAGACATACATAGGTCCTTTTAATGGCAGACAAGTAACACTAATTGTTTTCATACATATAAGTATGTGAGGTTTTATTTTACTCTAGTAGTAATAGTAATTTCCTGCTTGTTATTGGGGCTTCATTATGAGGGAAGTAAAGAATAGTGACACCGTGGCCTTCCAGGCATGTCGTAAAAGGCGACTAAGGAGGTTAATCGATGGCTTGACAAGCTGTCATTGTAAAAAGTATTGTTATGGAAACAGAGTCATATATTTTAGAGCAGTGATCTCTGCAATATGTGCCATTCTGGCACGCAAGGTTTCTGTTTTTGAGATTGTGGTTCTGCCCTATGTGCCGTCTTCGGCTCGAAAGGACAATAGATAGAGAGTAATAGTAATACCTCCACTAATATCTTCAGTAATAAAGAAAAGACGATGGTCATACGTTGGACATGTGATGAGAAGAGATAATAACCGAATAGCAAAGCAAGCCCTCATATGGGAAACAACAGGTAAAAGAAAAAGAGGAAGACCCAGGGAGACACTGAGAAGAACATTGATGAGAGAGGCAAGAGCAGCAGGAATCGGCTCCCTCAATGAGATAGAACTGCTTGCACAGAACAGAGACAGATGGCGAGATTTGATAAAATATCTTTAAAAGAAAACTGCTAGAACAAAAAATTCATATAGGAAGGTGTATCTTGGTCTACGCCCTATGGGCAGGTTACGGCTCGAAAGGTCAATAGATAGAATAGTAATATATGTTACAAAAGAGCTTTTGGATAAATTAATATTCTAAAAAAACTTTCAAACTATTATCAGTCTATTTTTGTGTCTCCTATGTCTACATTTTCATCTCTAGCTTTTTGTAAACCTAATGAAACTTTTAAACATAAGTGTGTTAAAACTCTTATTCAATCAAACTTGCTGTAGAAAATAAGGATAGCAGGAGTGCAGAGTTATGAAATTTAATTACAAAAATGAAGAGTCATGACCCCTGCTGCATGCAAATGTGAGCCTTGTGTGAGGTAAATTACACATCTCTACATCATGACAGGCTGATGGTGACAAGGTTTTCTCTAAACAGATAGTCCTGACTTCACACTAGCTTGATCTAGAACAAACACTCTCTCTACTTTATCTAACTACTGAGTGGAACTTTTGATGCTCAGAGTTAAACACAGCTGTTTGGTTTCATCTCAAGGTGTCATTTAAGTTGTAATCTTGGACGCTGTGCAACATTTATGGATGAAGATGTATTTTATCCAGGTACATTTCACTCATTCTTAAAATTAATATTTTATGCAAGTGAATTCAATTTGTGACACTAAACACAGAAAGTAACATTTCTAGCTAAAATCAATATTTATTAACAATGTGTTTTTAGTCATTAATACTGTAGCTAAAAGATCAAAGATTGGCAAATCTTAGAGTTTGGGGGATGCAATATTTAATCTTTAATCACAAAAGGTTTTAGATTTTGAGATACAGCTTCCCCTAATCACTTTGAATGTAGGCCTATAATAGAATAATGAAATGTAATTTAGAAAACTTGAAAGACACAAAGTAGCAAATCAACTAAATTATCAATAACAAACAACCATGAAAATATATTTTAAATTCAAAGCTACTGTACTATTATCAAACTTTCAATCTGCTTTTTGAGCACAAATTTTTAGAAAAACAATAATATATTTACATTTAACAAATCATCATCATCATCATCAGGTACCGGGCCTGTCGGTATAGGTGATCATGTTTCTCCACAAAGTTCGATCTCAATGACAGTTATTTATCATTTCTGTTGTTGATCTTCTGCCAAGCCATTCTCTTAAGCTGTCTGTTATCTTTTCTCTTTGTTTCCCTCTATCTCTTCTTGCCTCAATTTTTCCAGTTGTTACAATGTATTCCAGCTATTCTCTTCACATTACATGGCCAAAAATGAACATTGTTTCTTCCTAATATTGGAAATTTGCTCTCTTTTTGCTTTGACCTCTTTCATTACTCTTCTTAGCTGCCCATGGTATTCTCAACATTGTTCTGTAAAACAACATTTCTACAGATTCCAGTGGTTTTTTTTGGCTGTTGTCCTATTGTCCATAATTCAGATCCATATGTTAAGACTGGCTCTATGTAACATTTAAGAGCTCTTTTTCTTGTTTCTTTTGTCAAAAATGGATCGCATAGTATCTTCCTCATTTTTTGGAAAGCTACTTTTGCATGAGGCAGAATTGAGGTTAACAAACTTCCTAAATATTTAAATTCATTTACCTTTTTTATCTAGACTATATGTTAAATTAAATACTAGATACAATTAAATATTGCATTTTCACAAATAGAAATATTTAAATGCGCAAGGCACAGGTAGAATGGCTGCACAGCTATGCACTCACACAGCTTAGTGATAATACTATCAAGCACTGTTTACATTTCTTATCTGGAGTGATTTTTTTTGGGTCAAAAGTAAAGGAATAACATAAGGACAATTCAAGGGATAGTAACTATCTCTGTACTGCACATGTACATTATATATGGACATTTTTAGAAATATAAAAATAAATAGGAAAAATGTTTTTTTATAAAACTGTACACAGACATAACAAGAATGAACAAAATGCCTGAGTCTATTTAGTACAACAAAAATGAGGTGATATTGTTTATTCTTCCTCTTCTTTTCTTTCAACTCCTAATGGAGCCAACCATAGCCATTTTAAAAATATCATTCTCCATTTTCCTTCTCTTTATTCTCTGTTGCCACCTCTTTCCTCCAAGCGCTTTTTTGTAAAAATAATTTTACAGGAATCATATAATTTCAAGTCACAAAACAAGAAAATTGTAATATAGGCCTACCAGACCTCTGAAGCTTTGATATATTTTTATATTTGTATCATTGTTAGCGGTAACAACATGAAAATGTAAATGGATAGAAAATCCAATTTTAAATTATTTATAAAATATGCTTTTTACTTCCTGTTAATGTTCTAAAAGTCTATTTGAATGTGATTCTGACTATTCTGACCAAACAAAACCTACTGTAACCATCATATTCTTAGCTCCTACATAAGACAAATATCTCGTAGTTTAGTTTAGTCAACATTTTATCTTCATTGCACATTTGGACAACTCAATGGTACACTTATTCCCTCCACAGCACCTCTTCCAGGGTGTGGTACTGATCCCATATGCTAGAGAATGCACTGAAAATGGTTTCAACTTAGATGCATGAAATCTGTAGCACAGGAAAAGACCTTGAAAACAGAGGGAACAATTTGGTAGATTTTTATCTGTTAACAATTATTGTAGTAGCCATAATTAGCTTACTCTTGTTAATTCTAGTTGATAAGTTCTTTAACATGCACAGAGTACACACAGGACCTCCTGTCTCTGAGAAGGCTAGACATTGAATCTCACTAAACATATATATAGGGGTAAAGTAAAAAAAAAGTCTACAGATTTAAGTAGACAAAATTCCATTGTCTATGTTGGAGGTTGGGAGCCGCGATAGCTCAGTGGTTAGTGAACTGGACTACAAAGGACAAGGTGTAGGGTTTGATCCAAACCAATGACTTCCGTGTTCACCCTGCTTTAAATGGGTACCGGATTTTTTTCTGAGAAAGCAAAGTGGCACAGGCGTAATACCAACCATATTACCCCAAAAATCATGTGCTGAAGGTCTGTAAAATTTATGGTCACTAACATCATATTCCCTATACACCACTTGGTGTGATGGGGGCTCTTTACTTTACTTACTTTATGTTGGAGGTTCATCATCATTATGTGCCATACCGTTTGGCGTAGGCGATCATGTCCTTCCACAATCTTCTATCCACCGTGCATCATATCAATTTTGTTGCTAGACTGTTTTCCATGTCATGACACCAAGCTATCTAGTATTTTCTCTCTTTGTCATCTGCAATCTCTCTTTCCCTGTATTTTGCCAGTTGTAACCAATTATTCCAATTTTCCGCTTCTCATGATGTGCCTGAAAAATATTGATAGTTTCTTTCTGATGTTTCTTAGGAGCTCCCTTTTTGTGCTGGCTTTTTTGAGCATTTCCTCGTTGGTCTTTATAGTTGTCCAGGGAACTTTAAACACTCTTCTGAGAAATCCCTTCTCTGTTGCCTCTAATCGTCTTTTCATTTGTTTGTTTACTGTCCATGATTCGCTTCCATAAGTCAGAAATGGTTCTACATTGCACCGATGAACTCTCTTTCTCACTTCTACTGACATAGATTTGTTGCATAAGACGTTTTTCATTTCCTGAAATGCTATTTTGGCCTGGGCTATTCTGCTTTTTATTTCTGTGGTGTATCTTCCATCTGATGTTATTATTGTGTCCAAGTATTTGATGCGTTGAACTTGTTTCAGATTTGTCCTGTTTAATTTATGCTGCATCATTGTGATTGTTCTTCTATATGACCATTACTTCTGTTTTCTTACTAATCAGACAGAGACCTTTCTTGTATTTTGTTCTCCATTGTTGGACGTTCAAACATGGGAATTCGTCTCCAGAGGCAAACATCTAATCTCTAGACCATTCAGCCTCCCATGTCACTTGAGATCTTTGGAACCCAAGATGAAGCAAACAAGCTTATGACAGTCAAAAACTCAGAGGTGACTGTTGTGGTAGCACCATTGAAGGTCATATTCCCAAGACCCTTCATTAATTTAATGTAGTGTACCAGAAATATATAACTCAATCTGATCAAGAGTGAAGAAACAAGAAGGCAAATCTACACCAAAAAGTATGTTGTCAAATCAAAAGCAAGAATAATCACTTCTGTTATTGCTCACAACCAAATATTACAGGAAAAAGGAAGAAAAAAATGTTATGTTTGAAAGATAGACTGTCTACCAAAGACAGAATGTACCAGTCATAGAGCAGGATTAAATAATGAAAAAACAACAGAAAATGCATGTAAACATCCATTTTGACCATATAAGTTCTGCTATTCTGCTCATGGAAGCAGTATCACTGCAGTCAGAGTTTTCAATGTCCGCTCCGCCTATTGTCACAGTTTCTGCCAAGGTATGATGGCAAATATTAGTTGTAACCTATGGTGTCATTCCTTTTCTCATCATGGCACCCAGACATCAGACAATATTTGCATAATTCTTCTTCTTCTTTCCTTCCTCATTTACCTTTCAGCGTCGAGGGGAGATATAATTTGCGATCTTTTGCTCCTCTGTTCGCCTCTGCTGCTGTTATGTTTCCTAGTGCTTCTAATATTCCATCGACCCATCTTTTTCGTGGTCGACCCTTGGGTTTGGTGTTCTCACAATGGTTGTTGAAGGCTCGTTGTGTTTTGTTCTTTCTGCCTTGTCACGTGGCCAAACCATTTTATTGGTTGTTTCCTTATATATTCTATTGCGGGGGCTATTCCTAGCTTTTTTCTCAGTTCTTCATTTCTGATCTTATCTCTCAGACTGTTTCCTGTCACTTGTCTAACACATATCATCTCTGTAGAGGTAATTTTTCTGATATTTATTATTTGCATAATTGAAAGACATAAACAGAAAAGAGTGGTAGAATAATAAAACACATTTAGTGTTCAAACGTCCGAGAATTTAACCAGAATCCTCTAATGTTATGAGTAAATATTAAAGATGCTGTTTTACTTTCAGCAAATAATCTTGTAAACACTTCAGAATCTATTATGGCACAAGCCAGTCTCTCCCATCACCCATCAGGTTCGACAACATGCAACATCATAACTCAGTAGATGTGAGGTTTTATGCTTAACAACTTTATCAGTAGAGCACCTGTACAAATTTGTTCATCTGACATGTCTCAACCTTGTAATGGTAGATGAGCCTATGAGATCCATAACACCTTTAATTTGCCTGTTGAGTATGCACTGGGATTATGCCTACCATAAAAGTGAAACTTAATTCTCATTATGGCAATACCACAGGCTCATCATCATCATTAAGTGAAGTCTCCACATTAAAGGTTGGCTACCATGGAGTATCATTTCACTCTGTCTCTTGCTTTGATGGTGCAGGTTGTCATAGGTTGACTTGTCATCTTTTGATGTTACTCATCCATGTTAGTCTTAGTCGGTCTCTGCCTCTTTTACCTTGTATTTTCCCTTCTAAGATTACTTTTAGTAGGCTGCTGTGTTTTTTTAACATGCCACCAAAATCCCATTTGTCTTGTCTGAATTGTGTTTAGTAGTTCTCTTTTTATTTGTAATTGTTTTAAGACCTGATCATTTGTTTTCTTTTCTATCCATCCAAATCTTCCTATTCTTCTATAAATCCATATTTCAAAGGCTTCAATTTTCTGTTCTGTTTTCTTGTCTAATGTCCATGTTTTTTGCACCATACAAGAATGTTGAGAAGATATAACATTTTGCTATTCTTAGTTTTAGCCCTGGTGTTATTTACTGGTGTTATTTACTGGTGTTATACCTGATTTCTGTATCAGGTCTACGTTATGATCATGCAAGGTGAAATCGGATTGTTTGAAATCACCAATCAACCACTAATATCTTCAGTAATCAGGAAAAGATTATAGTCATATGTTGGACATGTAATGGTAAGAGATAATAACTGAATAACAAAGCAAGCCCTCATGTGGGAAACAGCAGGTGAGAGGAAAAGATGCCGACCCAGAGAGAACATTGATCAGAGAGGCAAGAGCAGCAGCAATCGGCTCCCTCAATGAGATAGGGTTGCTTGCACAGAACAGAAACAAATGACGAGCTTTGATAAAAGATCTTTATAAGGATTGAAAACTGCTAGAATAACAATTTAGATAAGAGAAAGAGTAACTGGGTCTATGCCCTATGGGCCGCTGCGGCTCGAAAGGTCAATAGATAGATAGATACCTAGTTTGCTGGTGTTTACCTGGTGTTAATACTACTTCAAGCGAACCAAACTAATAATTGCAGTTAGAAAGAAATTGAAAAGGTTGACAATGCCTGTCAGTAGTAACCCAATGACCCCCATGTATGGGATCAAGTAGAAAAAGAAATAAAATCTTCCCTGGATTTAAGAACTAAAGAGAGGTAACAACAGGTTACTTAAAAATGTCTTTCTAGAGCTGAATGCATTGGGCCCTAAGATGCAAGATGTCGTAGCTAACTGCAAATGACAACACAATGTATCTATCTATCTATTGACCTTTCGAGCCGTAACCGGCCCATAGGGCGTAGACCAAGATACACCTTCTCCTATATGAATTTTTTGTTGTAGCAGTTTTCTTTTAAAGATATTTTATCAAATCTCGCCATCTGTCTCTGTTCTGTGCAAGCAGTTCTATCTCATTGAGGGAGCCGATTCCTGCTGCTCTTGCCTCTCTCATCAATGTTCTTCTCAGTGTCTCCCTGGGTCTTCCTCTTTTTCTTTTACCTGTTGTTTCCCATATGAGGGCTTGCTTTGCTATTCGATTATTATCTCTTCTCATCACATGTCCAACGTATGACTATCGTCTTTTCTTTATTACTGAAGATATTAGTGGTTGATTGGCGATTTCTCTAATTTCCTTGTTTGTTTTGAATTCGTTCCATGCTATGCCAAGTATTTTCCTTAGACATTTATTTTCGAATGCGTTCAACTTTGTTTCTATATCTCTTGTTGTTTTCCAGCTTTCACACGCATACGTAAGGGTTGATAGTACATTTGATTTGAATAGCCTAAGTTTTGTGTTTGTGCTGATGAATTTTGATTTCAATGTATCTACACTAACTTAATGTCTTTTTAAGGGTGAACCATGAAGTAGATTAATTCTCAGGTGAATGCACAATGAGAAGAAAGAAAAAAAATGAGGAAAAAATGCAAATAATAGTAACCCACTTTACTACGGCTACACACGAATATGTATTCACATATTTTTATGCCTATTTCCATATATTAAATAGACGCCTATTGTGAATTTTAGTATTTTATTCAATCTCCACTACGTAAACAACAATTACACTAACAGTAAAAGAAATGTTTTCTTCATATTTTTATCACTTTATTAAATTATAAACAGGTTTATGTGGATTTTATTAGATTCTGGTGGTTTTATTTAAATAACATAAATCATCTTATTTTTTTCTGAATTTACATTCTAGTCACAGCAATAACATCTGCAGTTTTGTCACAATGATGAAGGGACAATATTTTCCAGAGCATGAAATCTGTCATGTGAATCTTACTGATCCGTCCGTCTATAAGTTTCTGTTTGTCTCTATCAGTCTTACTTTTATCTCCATGAGTCTCTTTGTCTCTATAAGTTTCTGTTTGCCTCTATCAGTCTTACTTTTATCTCCATGAGTCTCTTTGTCTCTATAAGTCTCTGTTTGTCTCTATCAGTCTTACTTTTATCTCCATGAGTCTCTTTGTCTCTATAAGTTTCTGTTTGTCTCTATCAGTCTACTTTTATCTCCATGAGTCTCTTTGTCTCTATAAGTCTCTGTTTGTCTATATCAGTCTACTTTTATCTCCATGAGTCTCTTTGTCTCTATAAGTTTCTGTTTGCCTCTATCAGTCTACTTTTATCTCCATGAGTCTCTTTGTCTCTATAAGTTTCTGTTTGCCTCTATCAGTCTACTTTTATCTCCATGAGTCTCTTTGTCTCTATAAGTCTCTGTTTGCCTCTATCAGTCTACTTTTATCTCCATGAGTCTCTTTGTCTCTATAAGTTTCTGTTTGCCTCTATCAGTCTACTTTTATCTCCATGAGTCTCTTTGTCTCTATAAGTTTCTGTTTGCCTCTATCAGTCTTACTTTTATCTCCATGAGTCTCTTTGTCTCTATAAGTTTCTGTTTGCCTCTATCAGTCTTACTTTTATCTCCATGAGTCTCTTTGTCTCTATAAGTTTCTGTTTGCCTCTATCAGTCTACTTTTATCTCCATGAGTCTCTTTGTCTCTATAAGTCTCTGTTTGTCTCTATCAGTCTACTTTTATCTCCACGAGTCTCTCTTTGTCTCTATAAGTTTCTGTTTGTCTCTATCAGTCTACTTTTATCTCCATGAGTCTCTCTTATATTTTTAATATAATTTAATTTCAATGCCCGTAGTAAAATAAATTCAAGCGTTCTTGTGTTATTTCGAACGGATTTATTTGTGATTTATTCTTACATAAAATCAAATAATAACATAGAGGTAGAAAACTCCAACATCAACGAGTTACTCTTCGCAGATGACCAATGCCTAATATATGAGGATGAAAACCTGCTACAACAGCTTTTAACATCTCTAGATAAAAGCTGCACAAACTACAGTATGAAAATTAACACAGCAAAAACAGAGGCTATAAGAATAAGCAAATTAAGACACCCATTAAACATAAGATCAAAGACAAAGAAATAAAACAAGTTGAAGAATTCAAGTATTTAGGCACAATGTTCACAGAAGATGGAAAACTAGACAGAGAAATTGACATGAGAATACAAAAAGCAAATGCTGTCACATACCAGCTTTCACCATTGCTAAGATATCCAAACATTTCTATGCCAGCTAAACAACAAATGATAAATAGCATTTTCATACCAGCTTTGTGCTATGAAAGTCAAACATGGACCCTTTCTAAATCACATTTAAGAAAGATCAATACATGTGAGATGTGATACTTGAGAAAAGTAACAAACAACACAAGAAGAAATATAATACAAAATGAAACCATAAGAAAAATAGTAGGAACAAAACCCTGCCAAGAATATATAGAACAACAACTTAAATGGTTTGGTCACCTGGTCAGAATGAATCCTTACCAATCACCATCGAGGGTATTCTTCTCGAGAATGCATGGAAAAAGACTAAGAGGAAGACCCAGGAAGAAGATGGATAGATGCAGTGACAGAGACATGTAACAACAAAGGAAAATCACTAATTCAGACAATTCGAGCTGCACAAGAACGACAAATGATATAAACCACGACACCTTTTAGATATCAGTGAAAAGAGAAAAGAGGAAGAAGTCTCTCTTTGTCTCTACCGGTTTCTGTTTGTCTCTATCATTCTTACTTTTATCTCCATGAGTCTCTCTTTGTCTCTATAAGTTTCTGTTTGTCTCTATCAGTCTACTTTTATCTCCATGAGTCTCTCTTTGTCTCTATAAGTTTCTGTTTGTCTCTATCAGTCTACTTTTATCTCCATGAGTCTCTTTGTCTCTATAAGTCTCTGTTTGTCTCTATCAGTCTACTTTTATCTCCATGAGTCTCTTTGTCTCTATAAGTCTCTGTTTGTCTCTATCAGTCTACTTTTATCTCCATGAGTCTCTTTGTCTCTATAAGTCTCTGTTTGTCTCTATCAGTCTACTTTTATCTCCATGAGTCTCTTTGTCTCTATAAGTCTCTGTTTGTCTCTATCAGTCTACTTTTATCTCCATGAGTCTCTCTTTGTCTCTATGAGTCTCTGTTTGTCTCTATCAGTCTACTTTTATCTCCATGAGTCTCTTTGTCTCTATAAGTCTCTGTTTGTCTCTATCAGTCTACTTTTATCTCCATGAGTCTCTCTTTGTCTCTATGAGTCTCTGTTTGTCTCTATCAGTCTACTTTTATCTCCATGAGTCTCTTTGTCTCTATAAGTCTCTGTTTGTCTCTATCAGTCTACTTTTATCTCCATGAGTCTCTCTTTGTCTCTATGAGTCTCTGTTTGTCGCTATCAGTCTACATTTATCTCCATGAGTCTCTCTTTGTCTCTATAAATCTCTGTTTGTCTCTATCAGTCTACTTTTATCTCCATGAGTCTCTCTTTGTCTCTATAAATCTCTGTTTGTCTCTATCAGTCTACTTTTATCTCCATGAGTCTCTCTTTGTCTCTATGGGTTGCTGCTTACATCTATTAATCTAATTGTTGTCTCATTCAGTCCTCTTTTGTCTATCAGTCTTTTTTCGTTTCTATCAGTCTCTTTTTGTTTCTATCAATCTCTCGTGGTATCTATCAATTTCTCTTTGTCTTTATCAGTCTCTGTCTCTAACAGTTTCTCTTTGTCTATATCAGGGATGGCCAATTTCTTTCAAATGGCGGGCCACTTTTTATTATTTTTTGTGTGGCGGGCCACTTTTTTATTATTTTTTGTGTGGCGGGCCACACACATAACAACATCAATACAAATAAAATTGCCATTTGTTTTGAGGTAATATTTTTTGTTATTTATCGGCATTATTTGCTTACATAAATCATTTTATTGCAACAGAGTAAAAAATGCCTAGTTGATTTATAAAAATGAATAAAATTTGCTATTTATATTGTTTAACAAACATGTTTTAGTTAGGTCATTTTAAAGTTGACATGTAACAAACCTAAATGAGAACAATGTGGACGTTCATGTGCAGCAACAAGTTCATCAAAGTCAATGTGTAAAGATGATGATGATATTCGTAATAAATCCTGAAGGTGGCCATCAGTGAGTCGGTTTCTTTGTGACGATTTAATCTCCTTCATTGTTGAAAAAGCGCATTCACATATATATGTATTTCCGAACATAGAAGTAATTTTCAAACTGAAATCACTCAATGCGGGATATTTTTCCTGTGGCATAAGTTTCCAAAAGTCAACTCCTATCTCCATCCTTGATTGGAAAAAGGGGTCACTTTGGAGGTTACATAACTCCAACTGAAAAGTATCATGTTGTTGGAAAATGTCACACTTCATAGGGTTGTTAAACAACGCCAGTTCTGGTCGTATATCACTGAAGTCAGAAAATCGTTCATTGAATTGCTCCAATAGTTTGTCTAACATTAATACAGAAAATTTGAAATCAGTGTCACTGCGCTCCTCAATCAATTCTTTGCACGAAGGAAAATGAATGAAGTTTTCTTTGGCCAGGATAAATCTAAAAACTTTTAATTGACTTATAAATCCATCTAGGTGTCCTACCAAATCTGAGACTGTTTGGGAACGTCTCTATAGCTTCACGTTGAGTTCATTCATGTGCTGGGTGATATCAGTTAAAAAGACCAATAACCTGTTAAAATGTGGATCATACATTTTTCTGATCAGTTCTTTGTTGGTATCATGTTTCTCTAAAAACTGCTTTATCTCGTTTCTCAAAGCAAAAAAAACAATTAACACAACAACAATTAAACCGCCTCAAACAATTCCCTATGCTTAGCCAGCGTACTTGTGTGTAGAGCACCAAATCGTCATATTCCGCCTCAACTTCTGATAGAAAATTTATAAACTGTTGGTGTGTCAAAGACCGATTCCCGCCTTTTATTAAATCCACACACTTTATTACAGTTTTAATAACATCCTCCACGTCTAGAATCTTGCCACACAGCGCCCCCCCCCCCCCCCAATGTCTTGACCTTTGGTCGTATTATGCAATGAATCTAAAGCTAGTAGCTCTTCATTGATAATAAAGTCTTTTGAAACAGTTCTTATGAAAATTAAAAGTTGTGCTGTGTCTGATATGTCAGTAGATTCATCCAAAGCCAGAGAAAAGTAAGTGGAATTTGTAACGACACTCTTTAATTTACTAGATATATGAGAACTTATTTCCTCAACCCTTCTAGTGACTGTCTGTTTTGATAGTGGAATGCTCTCAAAATGACTGGCAATTTTTTCTTCCCCAAATGCACGCGCCATGTTAATAGAACAACGCTTTACGAAGTCACCGTCACATTTTTTGTTGATTTCGCTATCTCTGCGCTTACAACAAACGATGCCATTAAGGAACTTGTTTGTTTTGTTGTTAATGTAGTAAAAACAGATTTCTGAGCACTAAGCTTTTTCTTCAAATCGCACACAAGTGTAGAACGTATTGTATCAATGTAGTCCTTGTATTTAGCGGCGTGATGCTGTGTGTAATGCCGTTTAAGATTATACTCTTTATTTACAGACAACACTTGCAAACACACAAGGCACTGCGGTTTGCTATCCTTATTGTTGATAAATAAAAAATCATGTTCCCATTTCTCATGAAAAAGTCTGATTTTTTAATTTAATTGGCGTTTATTGTTCATATTATACCACGACCGAAGCAACAGACAATGAAAACAGAGATTACAACAAGAGCACTGTTTCCTGTTAAAATGGAACTGTTCACTGTAACTCGACAAAATCAGAATGATCAGATCGGATATATAATTTTGACTGATGAAAAGAGGTTTGGAGAGAAAGAAACTGAAAGTAAAATAATTGTGAGGTGAATGTGTAGGGGTGGAGGAGGTGGGTGACTGACAGTATTTCTTGGCGGAAACTGTTTGAACTCGCCGAACCGAGAGTCGTCTATAGAACCATTCGTTGGCTTCTTCCTTTGTTTAAGTCGGTCGCAGGATGATCAAAAGGAAAAAAAGGATTGGCCGGGAATGACGGGAAGTCGACGTTAAACTAACTACTAGAGTGTTTCGAGTTTTAAACATAGGTCTACTAGGGAATATTTGAGTTAGCTTTCTCCACTGTAGAAGTTAATGTAACAAATTTTAAATCAATTTTACCCAGGACATTTGGCTCAATGCAACCTGATTTTATTTTTTATCCACCGCGGGACACAAAAAGGACGTCGCGGGCCACTTGTGGCCCGCAGGCACTTAATTGGCCATCCCTGGTCTATATCAATCTCTCTTTGTCTGTATCACTCTCTCGTTGTCTCTGTCAGTCTTTTTTTTTAAACTAACAGTCTATATTTGTCTCTATCAATATCCTGTGGTATCTATCAGTCTTTCTTTATCGGTCTCTTTGTCTCTAATAGTTTCTCTTTTTCTATATCAGTCTCTCTTTGTCTTTATCACTCTCTATTTGTCTCTATCAGTTACATCTTTTCCTCTATCAGATTCTTTATTTTTATTAACAGTCTATATTTGTCTCAACTGGCAAAATAAAAGGAAAGAGAGATCACGGGCGACAAAGAGAGAAAATACTGGATAGCTTGGTGTTATGGCATGGAAAACAGTCAACAACAGAACTGATACAATACACT
>JAVIAB010000041.1:50415365-50505365 GCA_032433765.1 Megaustenia siamemsis | reverse complement strand
TAAATGAAAATATATTAATTATGTTTAAGTAAATTTATTTTAACACATTCTTATATATGTGTATACATTTATTTATAAATTTAAGTGTATATTTATACAAAATGAAATGCATTTTCTACAACAACTTTCTGTCAATATTAGTAAGAAAAAGATCTTACAACATTGTTTTACAGATTCAGTCTTGCAAGTGGAAGTGAGTCATGGAACATTAATAAACAAGGAAGTAGATCAGTAGAGGCAATGAAAATGTGGTTCTACAGAATAATGTTGAGAACACTGTGGGTAGCTAGGAGAAATAAAGAAAATGCTTTGGTTGGAAATCAATGCAAAAAGAGAGCTTTTGAAGCACATTAAATAAGAGTGGGTACATTAGTCATATCAATAGAATGGAATTTGAAAGTTGGAACAGAAGATACCAAGAAAGAGAGATAAAGAAAAATAGTGATTGAAATTATTGGACAGTCTAACAGTGAAATTAATAATAGAAATAATAATGAACAATAGGGTCTACCTAGCATCTACCTATGCTCTCGATAAAACACCTAGCAATGATGATTTATCGTCATTAAGGTGTATGATATTTATTCTTTAATTAATAAGTACTCACTTGCATACATTTTAAAATATTTATCAATTTGTTTGTAAGCGTAACAATTCTAAAAACAACTGTACATTTAGCCATTCTGAAATTTTGTGTACATTTATCACTTTGTACATTTTTAGGTATTATTTTTTCTTTGTCTACATTTATGCTATGTCTATTTCCAAATTTATCAGTTCTGTGTGTGTTTGAACTATAATTCTGTATGTGAACAATTGATCCAATCTGTAAGTGCAAGTCATTTCAAAGTTCCTGTTACACCTATTGGTGCTTACGGGAAATATGATGTTATGCATATATTACCAATGGCCATCTATGACCATCCAATGATGGTTGTTGTTCATATATATTTCCAATGGCCATCTATGACCATCCAGGACGGTTATTGTTCATATATATTTCCAATGATCATTTATGACCATCCAGGACGGTTATTGTTCATATATATTTCCAATGATCATCTATAACCATCCAGGATGGTTATTGTTCATATATATTTCCAATGGCCATCTAAAACTCAAACTTGGCAATGTCCTCTCTGTCCAGCATAAGACCACACTTAGTGCCAGCAAGCTTATCAGCCATTTCATTGCCATGTACACCATGCCTAGGACAGTACTCCCAGGTTAGTGTGCTCACTTTAGATCCATCCAAAAGATGCATCCACTCCTGCCTTGAGAGACTGTCTGTTAATCTCCTGTGACATACTTTGCAAGTCAAAACTCCATTAGGTCTGCGGAGGATTTCGATGTCGCCAGAAAAAATAAAGACCGCATGCCAAGAGAGGTCTTTATGTTGTGATACGGTCAGAGTTTTTATTTCACCACTAAAAGAAGAACAGGTAAGAGAAAAAGAGGAAGACCCAGGGAGACACTGAGAAGAACATTGATGAGAGAGGCAAGAGAAGCAGGAATAGGCTCCCTCAATGAGATAGAACTACTTGCACAGAACAGAGACAGATGGCGAGATTTGATAAAATATCTTTAAAAGAAAACTGCTAGAACAAAAAATTCAGATATGAGAAGGTGTATCTTGGTCTACGCCCTATGGGCCGGTTACGGCTCGAAAGGTCAATAGATAGATAGATAGATAGATAGATAGATAGAAAAGAAGAAAACAAACTTTTGACACTTCTGTTGATTAAATCTATGCTCACCATATATGGAGAACAACAATAACTTTTATCCATTTGATCATCCACTCTCTCAAACTGTAAATGTAAATATTTCCACTAAATGCATGCAAAGTTAATCAAATTTACAAATGTGTTCATTCTGTATGTGTAAATATATATTCATTATGTATGGTTAAAAGTACCAATTAGGATAATTGGTCAGGATTGGGTAGCAGCAGCAGCTTTATAGCGAACACAGAAAACATCACAGGATTGTGCTGTTCTGAAACAGCTATGCCATGCTACCCTAGAATTGCCTTTAATGGGATTACTGTGACCACAAACCACGCTCCATGTGTGTGCCACATATTTACACCCACAGAAAGAAATTCTGAATATAACAACATCATGTGCCTTCTGTGATATTAATGACTACAAACCAGGAGCCTCCAGTATGATTGATACAACTGTTGCACCAAGCACTTCATCAGCAAAGCCATATCTATGGAATGTTCATCTGACATTGTTCTTGAATGATGTCCAAGATAATGAGACATCAGAATTGTGTGGCGGCAGCTACAAGAAGGGAGCGGAGAACATCATCAATTGTGTTTTTACTAACTACAGGTCATGTGGCTTCTGTTGGATTGGAAATGATAACTTACCACCCTTGTGTGTCTATATGTTTGGAATTGGAGTCATCAATGATGGCCTAACATCATCAGGTGCTACGACGATCATCTTTTTCGGGAGGACGTAAACTCCCATGGTGTATGGTGGATAGGCGGCGGGAACCATTGAGGGCTATGTCTGAAAAGTGTTCCTTCTTGCAGTTTCCTCATATTCCAAGTCCGGCTTGTTGCAGGAGCTGCTGAGTTAAGTGCTCTGTGCACACCGTGAGCTGTGTGTCTCATCCGTTTTGATCCTGCTTCGATATCCCGCTTGTCTGCGATGAATGATGATATCGTATGACGGGGAACAGTTGGCTGTGTTCACTTTCTGCGCGGTTTCGCCTAATGTCTTTTGGCGTGTGCTGAGACTGCTGCGATGGGGACTACAGTTACCTTTCTTTGTTTGGGAGATGAGTTAGTAATTCGGATGATTCCACTGGCACGGGCGGTTGAGCAATTATGGATTTTAATTCGTTTGCTGTGAGACCGAGGCCTTCCATAACCAATAACCAATAACCAATTAGGAGCATATAAATATATCCATTCTCATCATCATCATCGAGTGCCCTCTCCGTATCAAAGGTTGGCTACCATGGAGCGCCATTCCACTCTGTCTCTTGCTTTGATGGTGCAGATTGCCATAGGCTGACTTGTCCATCTTTTGATGTTACTCGCCCATGTTAGTCTTGGTCTGCCTCTCCCTCTTTTACCTTGTATTTTTCCTTCTAATATTACTTTTATTAGACTGTTGTGTCTTTTAACATAACCAAAAAATTTCATTTGTCTTGCTCTAATTGTGTTTAGTAGTTCTTTTTTCATTTTTAGTTGTTTTAAAACTTCTTCGTTTGTTATCTTTTCTTTCCATCCAATTCTACCTATTCTTCTATAAATCCACATTTCAAAGGCTTCAATTTTCTGTTCTGTTTTCTGGTCTAATGTCCATGTTTCTGCACCATACAGGAATATTGAGAAAATGTAACATTTTGCTATTCTTAGTTTCAGCCCTGGTGTTATTTGTTTTGATGTTAGTAATATTTTTCATGGCATTGAAATTACTTTTTGCCATTCCTATTCTTTTATTTATTTCAGTTGTACATTTTCCATCACCGGTTATAGTATGTCCCAGGTAGTTGTAACTCTGGACTGTCTCTAGATGTATTCCTTCAACTTTGATATTTAATTGTAGGTCTTGAGAATTTTCTTTGTTTATGATCATAGTTTTAGTCTTTTTTATATTCATATCTAGTCCATATTTTTTTGCTTGTCATGTTTTTTACATTATATCCATTCTATATGTGTAAATATAGAAGTTAAAACTGATATATATATGATCAAACTTATCAGCCATTTTAGTAAATTGATCCATTCTATGCGGAATGTTGCAAATAAATTCAATATGTTAAAAATTGTTCACATACCAAATTTATGTATTCTCATACACTTCTTCATCAACATCTTGATTGTCATTGACGTAAATTTCTTGTTTATCATCCAGCTCATTATCAATGCCTTGTGCTTCTAAGATGGCTTTGTTGTTTGCATATATCTCTTGTGTGTCTTCGCCATCTGACCTATTTTCAACAGTTTCATAAACTGCTGTGGGCTCTGTAGATGCAGACTCCAAACTGGTATCCAGTCTTTGTTGTTCTTTTGATTGAAAAGTCTTTAAGGAATTTCCCACAGGATGTGTATTGGCATAATGATTTTTGTTGCGTTGCATTTGTTCAGTTTTCATGTTGGCATATGCAACATTATCCCTGTTTTCCAATGATGAATAAGAAGAGGATTCCTCAGGAAATTGAGTTTGAAGTTGGTCATACCTGCATTGATAAATGTAATACAAACCAAAATAGATTAGAATTTATTAAACTGATGCATGAACAGAACAAAATGACTAGAATTATTTAGTGATGAATTTCTAATCATCATCATCAAGTACCGGGCCTACTGGCGTAGGTGATCATGTCTCTCCACAACTTTTGATCTCGACAGTTATGTATCATTTCTGTTGTTGACTTTCTGCCAAGCCATTCTCTTAAGCTGTCTAGTATTTTCTCTCTTTGATTCGCTCTATCTCTTCGTCCCTCAATTTTTTTCCAGTTGTTGCAATATGTTCCAGTTGTTCTCTTCTCATTACATGGCCAAAAAATGATGATTTGTTTCTTCCTAATATTGGAAATTTGCTCTCTTTTTGCTTTAACCTCTTTCTGAACATTTTCATTACTCTTCTTAGCTGTCCATGGTATACTCAACATTCTTCTATAAAACCACATTTCTACAGACTCCAGTGATTTTCTTGTCTGTTGTCCTATTGTCCATGATTCACATCCATATGTTAGACTGGCTCTACATAACATTTAAGAACTCTTTCTCTTGTTTCTGTTGTCAAAAATGGATTGCATAGTATCTTCCTCATTCTCTGGAAAGCTGCTTTTGCCTGAGCCATTTTGCATCTCACCTCTTTTGTACATCTTCCGTCTGAGATTAATAAAGTTCCCAAATATTTAAATTCATTTACCTGTTTTAATATTGTTCCACTTGTCATTATTCTGCACTGAGGTGATGTCTTTTTCTTTGTTGTTACCATTACTTCTGTCTTTTTCCTATTAAGGCTGAGTCCTTTATTTTTGCTTTCCTTCACTATAATGTCCAACATTTCTTGTAACTCATTTTCACTCTTAGCGATTAAGACTGTATCATCAGCATACCTTAGATTATTTATATTATGACCTCCAATTGTTATTCCAGGCATGCCCCTTATGGATCTTAAAATAATCTCATTATAAATACACCCTGTTTTATTTCTTGAAACATTCCCAATTGGTTTCCAGTTCTTATGGCTGCTTTTTATTGCCAGTACATGTTCTTTATTATTCTTAGGTCTTTGCTGTCTACGTTTATGCCTTCTCTATCTTTCGTTCGCTCAAAGTATTGTCTATATCAGCAATGTCGTTTCCTGTATGAATTTTACTGTCTTTTGTAATTCTTGCAGTAGCCCATATAGTTTTGTCTGTAGTGTTGTATCTATGGGCAAATGGATTTTCCTCAGTCTACTATATTCAGTGCAGTCTTGAAGTATATGTTCAGCAGTCTGGGGTGCCTGTCCACATGTACAAGTAGTTGATGTGCCGTTTTTGAATTTTGTATACATGTGACTATGTAGTTGATTGTGTCCTGTTCTGAGGCGTATAATGATAACTTGTTCATATCTATTCATATTATGAAAGGCATCCTGATTTGGGGCTTGTGGTCCTCTGATTTATTTGATTAGTTTATGCCTTCTAAAATGTTGATTATTTCTTGATGCTTTACTTTGTCAAATGCTTTGGTATAATCTATGAAACATAGGTATAAATCTGTTTTCACCTCTATGGCTCTTTCTACTATGCTCATTCCTTTATCTCTAACAAAACCACATTGTTCATCGCTAATTTCTGGACTGATTTTGTTTCGCACTCTTCGCATGATCATTCTTAGTATTTTATAATATCTTAATCTTGTGACTCATAAGGCTTAATGTGCGATGATCATCACATTCAATCGCACCAGATTTCTTTGACAGGGCTATGAATATTGATTTGAGCATGTCGTCTGGAATATATCCGCTGTTGTAGATATCATTCTTCTAGCTTAAAATTTAAATTAAAAAGGTACACTACAACGAATAAGGGTAGTATTTCAATGTAGGTTTTCTTAAAGAACAATGAATTAATGATAAATTCGCAGTCACAATATCAAACAAATACCAAGTCCTCCAACAACTAGAAAATACAATAAATATAGAAGATCATTGGAAACAGGTTACAGATATATGGAAAGAGACATGCGTAGAAACACTAGGGAAAAGAGAATGCCAGAATAAGGCATGGATGACAGCAGAGACCCTGGATAAAATTAAAGAAAGAAAAAACAAGAAAGCAGACATAATTAAAAGCAAAACAAGAAAAGCAAAGCAAATTAATAATAAAGCCAAGACACAGGAAGCTTACACAGAGGTGAACAAAAAAGTGAGAAGATGCATTAAAAGGGATAAGAGGAAATATATAGATGAACTAGCTAAAGAAGCAGAAGAAGCAGCAAAAAAAAGGGAATATGAAAGAACTATACATCAGCACAAAGAAATTAAGTGGAAAATACAAACAGATCAATTCCTTTATTAAAGATAAGAAAGGAAATCTGCTTAGTAATATAAGGAAACAAATGGAGAGATGGAAAGAGCATTCTGAAGAACTTTTGAACAGACCCGGCTCAAATAATCCTCTTGATATACTACCAGCAGAAGAAGAGTTACACGTTAACTGTGGAAAACCAAGCATAGAAGAAATAATGAAAGCCATCAAACTATTAAAAAATGGTAAAGCCACAGGACCAGATGAAATTCTTTCGGAAGCCATCAAAGCTGATATCAGCACCTCCACCAAGATGTTACATAATCTATTAGATAAAATTTGGGAGAGGGAAGAAATACCTAAAGACTGGAAAGAAGGTTATATGATCAAACTACCAAAGTGTAAAATTAATTCATCCCCCCAAAAATGTCATCTTGAATAAAGCATGAACAATATAAGTATCAATGCAATGCCTTCAACTGCCTTGTAAACACTTCATTAAACTATCTTTATAGCATTATCCAATTACTGTGGTATCCAGGGGAACATATTGGACTGCAGAATAAAGGCAGCTTGTCCTGAGAAGTTGAGCTGTTCGGCGTCTGAGTTTTATTTCACTCCCAACAGAAATAAATGTTTGACCTTATAAGGATGTAAACCCACATTCTCCCAGTTTGGAACTCAATGAGTTATCAATTCATCCACCTGTTCTCATAATGACTTTATTAAGATAAAAAAATGGTTGTAATTTTATATTATATCCAAGAAATCAGATTATGTACCTTTTGCTTGGATCATCCCCTGGAGGAGGTGGAGCTGGGCCAAGAGCCTTTAGTTCATTAGCCTCATCACTTGTCTGAGAACCATAATCAGGAATTAATGAAACTCATAATAAGGATGTAAACAATCTTTAACTCTCCAACCATGAAATAGAGAAAAGTAAATTAACTAAAGATTTAGAGTGTAATTTTGTCAATTCAAATTAGTCTAGGAACAAAATAGACCAGTCAGTACATAGAAAGAGCTGTATTATGCCATGTGGTGGATAGGGAATATAGAGTTAATTTCCATTTGAAAAAATCACTGATGGGTAATGTGGTCAACATTATGCAGTATCTCCTGCCAAGAAAAATCTGCTGCTCCTTTAAGGCTGGGTGAACCTAGAAGATGTTGATTGGAATTGAATCATCATCTTACCCTCATTTGGCCAGTTCTCTAACCACTGGTCTAACATGGTTCTGGTTAAAATGCCCTTTATTGACTACAAGGTTTTGGGTTCGACACCCACATGTGATTTATATCAGTAAAAAAGGAAAGAGCCCCCATCACGTAAAGTGGCGTATAGGGAATATGGTGTTAGTGACCATAATTATTACAGACCTTCAGCACATGATTTTTGGGGTAATTAGGTAGATATTACGCCCGTGCCGCTTTACTTTCCAAGAAAAATACGGTACCTATTTAAGGCTGGGTGAACCTGGAATCCGTCGGTTGGGATCGAACCCTACCTCTTGTCCTTTGTAGTCCAGTTCACTAACCACTGAGCTATCGCGGCTCCCTGATTTATATCAGACTAACATGGATTCATGTTCATCTTATCTTTGAAAGAAAATTTCAAAACATGGAAAGAGTATCTGAGTCTATGCCCTATAGGCCGACTACAGCTAGAAAGGTCGATAGGTATAAAATGGATTCAAGATTCACCCAGTGTCTGAAAATGGGTACCATAGATTTTTTTCAAAGCAAAAGTATAGCAGTCTAGTATAATTCCATCTGCATCACCCATAAATTGTTTCTCTAGTTAATGCAAAATATGGCCATAAGCACCATATTCCACATATACTATAAGGTGTGAAGGATACAGTTATTTGTTTTTTAATAAAATAAAAGAGAAAAATTGTTGGATAGAATAACAGATGGCTATATATGTCTTGGCGACTAAGGAGGTTGATCGATGGACAAGCTGTTATTGTAAAAAGCATTGTTATGGAAACAGAACGATAGATTTTAGAAGCAGTTATCTCTGCAATATGTGCCATTTTGGCACACAAGTTTTCTGTTTTTCAGATTGTAGTTCTGCCCTATGTGCCATCTTCGGCTCGAAATGACAATAGATAGATAGATATATGTCTTGACACAACTGATAACGAAACATTTACTGACACATACATATGTAACTGCTAGACATTTCCTGGGATGATAGCAGAGATACAAATATTTATTGACACAATAACATAACTATGCCTACTAAAATAACAAATGTTAATAATTTACAAGACATAACAGATAAATAAACATTTACAGACAAAAATAGAAAGCTAAACATATATGCAGACACAATAACAGATAACGAAACAAATGCTGACATAATAACAGGGAACTAAGTATTTAGTGACACAGTAACATATACTTAAAAATTATTGATGCAATAATAGATAACTGAGTATGTATTATCACAACAACAAAAAACAAAATATTTTTTAACTTAGTAACAGACAACTAAAAATTCACCGATACAATTACAGACATTAAAGAATTTCTTGTTTCAGGAAGATTCGTCAGACTTTAAAACAAAAGAGAACTGTACAACAGTAAAGGGGATGAACTGTAGGACAATTCAGGGGTCAGAATAACAATAGCAGATGACTAGACTTTTCTTGACTTAATCTTCTTCAGCTGCAATCTGTTTACTTTTTATCTACCATAAGCTCTTGTACAAAAGGTGCATATTTTGTTCTCAGTTGTTCTACTGGTGATAAGAGTACGTTGTTAACTGTTGAATGTGTTTGAAGAAACACATATCTGGTTTGTTAGGTAGAGATAGTTTTGTTGTTTCTAAATGATGATTTCAGCACCTAGTTATTTAAGGAGTTTAATTTTTTAAGATGATTTTTTTTTTCAGAAGTGTACTTGAGGGCTGAGTGGTCTAGAGGTAAGATATCATCATCATCATGTGCCATACTGGTTGGCGTAGGCGATCATGTCCCTACACAATCTTCTATCGACAGTGCATCGTATCATTTCTGTTGTTGACTGTTTTCCATGCCATGACACCAAGCTATCCAGTATTTTTTCTCACTGTCGTCCGTGATCTCTCTTTTCTTTTATTTTGCCAGTTGTAACCAAGTATTCCAACTTTCCTCTTCTCATGATATGCCCGAAAAATGTTGATTGCTTCTTTCTGATGTTTTTTAAGAGCTCCCTTTTTGTGTTGGTCTCTTTGAGAACTTCTTCATTGGTCTTTTTAGCAGTCCAGGGAACTTTCAACATTCTTCTGAGAAATCCCATCTCTGTGGCCTCTAATCGTCTTTTCATTTGGTAAGATATTAGCCTGTCGTAAAAAAATATTTCAGGTTTGAATCCCACCACAGAATGTGGGAATTTGTTCTCCTTGAATCTGTGGTTTTCTTCATGGCTTTACCCTTCCCAGGTGTCTGGATAGTGAGATCCAATGTCTAGTCCTCTCAGACAATGGCAAATAATGGGTTAAAGAATCCTTGTCAATTACAAATAAAAAAGACTAGGCTGAAATAGCCACCATGAAAGGTCAAAAGTGATAAACAAGTTAAAAAAAAAAACTACCCAACCTGAGCAGGATGTCTTAGGCCACAAGGTGCAGACATAATAGCTTATGTAAACAACTGGGACAATGCATCTATGCTTACTTAAAGAGGTGAGCATTTAATAAAAATGAGAATATGTATGTTCTATTTTTTTTGTTGGAATATTACAGTTTGGTCTTTTCTTTTCAGCTACCTGAATGGGCCTTGAGAGTCTGATTGTGCTTGGCATTTGAACAATGAGTGACCAACTCTAGTTATGGCCCTCTGGTTCATATTTTTACAATTCTTCCTGGCAGCTGCTTTATGGAATCTATGTGGCTACGGCTATGCAAAAAAAAAGTTAAGTAATCTTTGAAAAATGTAACATTTGATTAAATTAGTCATCATCACTATGATCAGGGTCATCATTATCTCAGGATATTTAAATAAATTGTTGTTTCTCAAGGGGTATAGGTCATCAACAAACCAATGTATAATTTCTTGGAGTTTTAAATAAATATACAGTCCTACACTATAGCTTACTTTGCTTCACATGTTACAGATACTGAGGTTTGAACTCTGGTTGCTGTATATATAAAGCTCAAACAAACTCACAGCCAAACAGGCATTACTGCCAACATTGAATAACTCACAGCACCTAATCAGTAGACAGGTTTGAAAAGGCAAAGATGTCTTGTTTTATATTTTACAGCTAGTAAACTGTAATACCTATGTCTTTCACCCAATATATTGAACATGGCAAGGCATTTTTGGATACTTGGTTGTCTTCCTTTTTGTTCCCTACTCACTTGACCAGATCCACCACAGGGAAGCGGAGTAGGATCTTGAGCAATTATGGTTTACTAATCTTGATGTAAGTAGTTACCAAAGAGTCACTGGCCACTTTCAACACAGATGCTGTTGGATATCCTGAATCCATTTCTTCGGACCTTTGCCTTGTAACAAAAGCTTAAAACATAAAAAGATATAATAAATCACTCACCTCAACTTGATGACCACTTGAATTTCTACATCTTCTTACTGTACACACAACAACAATGATCACCACAACAATAAAACAAGTTCCACCAACAGCAATCCCCACTTTAGCTCCTACAGGAAGTGAGTCTTCATCTTTACTGCATGTTTTAGAATCACTGAGGTGATAGCCATCAATACATTGTGCACAGATTGTGTTTTTGTAGTCATCATCCATGCAGGTTTTACAAAAATAAACTGAGCACTTCTTACAGATGACTTTTGAAAACTCAGTTGTTGTTTGAATGGTTTTTGTTGCATTTGTTTTTGGCTCCGTAGTTGGTGTTGTTGGCTTTGTAGTTGCTATTGTTAGCTTTGTAGTTGCTGTTGTTGTTTTAGAAGTTGTTGTTGGAGTAGTGGGTGTTTCTGTATCATGTGATGCCATTGAATTATCTAGATTAAAGATAGAAAATTTTCTCTGAATTATTTTTATAAAATTATCTACAATTTGGGGATATAGTGACATAAGATATGAGGAATCATGAACAATTGAAAATCAAAGAAAAATTGAATGGCCAAAAATACATTTAATGATAAGAAAAATTTATAACATTAAAAACCATTCTTTCCCAGAAAAAAATATCTGGTACCCATTTTTGTGAGTTTGAATAAATCATAAAATCGTGTCAGCCCAAAAGATTAACCAAATCTAGGAATTTAACCAAGAACCCAGGTGGTTAGCAACAAGCATACTAATAACTCAGCCTCCACAATTCCAAATAATGACAGTAGATCCATACAATTTCTTAAAGATTTGAAATCTCCATTTACAGTTGAGTAATTGTACAACTGAAGTTGGACAGCAGAAAACTAATGCTACTGAAATCGGAGAACAGGAAATAGTTGAACAGACAGAAAATAATTTATTTCTATATCTATCTATCTATCTATCTATCTATTGTTCTTTCAAGCCAAAGATGGCACATAGGGCAGAACCACAATCTCAAAAACAGAAAACTTGCATGCCAAAATGACACATATTGCAGAGATCACTGCTTCTAAAATCTATGGTTCTGTTTCCATAATAATATTTTTTATAATGACAGCTTGTCAAGTCATCGATCAATCTCCTTAGTCATCTCTTATGACATTCCTGGAATGTCACAGTGTGACAATTCTTTACTTCCATCATAATGAGGCCCTGGTAAAACATGGGAATTATACATACCAGCAGGAAAATAGTCTATTTTATTTGAATGGCAGGATGAAAGTGCAATTTAAGTTGAGCATTATTTGCAATATAGTAACAGTGCTTAAGGCAGGGAAGATGGAAAACACTGAGAAGGGGTATGAGTAATCTTACAGTGAATAACTGTCTGATAAGAGCTTGCTACAAATCAAGGCATGGGAGACTCACAATCATGCAATGTTGTGCACAATGAGACAGAAGATAAAATTAAAGATGAATTTTACTACCAACTGAGGAGCCTATGTGGCTGTGTGGTTCATGTACTCAAGTTTTGATCAGAAGGGTCCAGATTCGATCCCAGAAGTTGCCGATTTTTTGTAGGATCTACAAGGCTCTGGGGTTAACCCAGCCTCTAAAAAAATTTGTATCAGTAATTTTTCTGGGAAGTAATGGCGGCCTGCCATGATACCAACAATATTACCCAAAAATGTGCCATGGTCATTGAAAAATATGGTCATCATCATCAAGTACCAAGCCTGCTAGCATAGGTGATCCTGACTCTCCACAACTTTCGATCTCGACAGTTATGTATCATTTCTGTTGTTGACCTTCTGCCAAGCCATTCTCTTAAACTGTCTGGTATCTTTTCTCTTTGTTTTCCTCTATATCTTCGTCCCTCAATTTTTTCAGTTGTTACAATATATTCCAGTCATTCCCTTCTCATTCTTCTTCTTTCTTCTTCTGCCTTTTTAGCTCCCTTCTCATTACATGGCCAAAAATTATGATTTGTATGTCTAATATATGATATTAGCTCTCTTTTTGCTTTGCTTCTTTCATAAATTTTTCATTACTTTTCTTAGCTGTCCATGGTATTCTCAACATTCTTCTGTAAAACCATATTTCTACAGACTCCAGTGATTTTCTTGTCTGTTGTCCTATTGTCCATGATTCGCATCCATATGTTAAGGTTGGCACTATATAACATTTAAGAACTCTTTTTCTTGTTTCTATTGTCGAAAATGGATTGCATAGTATCTTCCTTATTTTTTGGAAAGCTGCTATTGCCTGATCCTGATTCTGCATCTCACCTCTTTTGTACATCTTCCATCTGAGGTTAATAAAGTTCCCAAATATTTAAATTCATTTACCTATTTTAATATTGTTCCACTTGTCTTTATTTTGCACTGAGGTGATGTCTTTTTCTTTGTTGTTACCATTACCTCTGTCTTTTTGCTATTAAGGCTGAGTCCTTTATTTTTGCTTTCCTTCACTATAATGTCCAACATTTCTTGTAACTCATTTTCACTCTTAGCGATTAAGACTGTATCATCAGCATACCTTACATTATTTATATTATGACCTCCAATTGTTATTCCAGACATGTCCCTTATGGATCTTAAAATAATCTCACTATAAATATTAAATAAATCTGGTGACAGCACACAACCCTGTCTAACACCCTGTTTTATTTGTTGAAACATTCCCAATTGGTTTTCAGTTCTTATGGCCGCTGTTTGTTGCCAGTACATGTTCTTTTTTTATTATTCTTAGATCTTTGCTGTCTCCGTTTATGCTTTCTAAAATTTTAATTATTTAGAAGAAATATATTAGAACATATATAAAAGTAGAAACCACTTATAAATTTCTTTGATTTCTAAAAGGCTTTTGACAGCTTACATAGAGACTCATTGTGGAACAAACTTAGATAATATAGAATGCCCCCAAAATTATGAACATCATCAAAGATCTGTATGACCGCTTCTTGTGTGCAGTTTGCACAGAGGCAGGACTGATTGAATGGTTCCAGATTGAAATCAGAATGAAACAAGCATGCATTTTATCTCTCTTGTTATTTGGAGTTGCCATCTTCATAATGCAAAAATGCTATACAGGTAACAAAGAGATTGAATGGATACTTGGATCTCAATTAGAGGACCTTGATTTTGCAGACAACATAGTTTTTATAAATTGTAATGTAAACATGATGCAACAAAAAACAAATAATCTGTCATCTTCTTCTTCTTCTATCCTTCCTCCATTGCCTTTGGCGATGAGAGGAGATACAATCTGTGACTCTTTGCTCTTCTGTTGGCCTCTTCTGGTGTTACTCCTTCTAGTGACTCTAGTATTCCCTTTATCCATCTCTTTCTCGGTCTTCCTCTTAATCTGGCATTTTCGTAGCGTTTGTTTATGGCTCTTTGAGTCATTGTTAGTTCTTTTTGTCTTGTTATGTGGCCGAACCAATTTATCTGTTGTTTCTTTATGTATTCGATGGCTGGTTCAATTTCGAGTTTCTTCCTCAGGTCAGTGTTTCTTACTCTGTCCCTTAAGCTGTTTCCTGTCATTCTTCTGACACATTTCATTTCCGCGGATGTTATCTTTCTTATTGTTCTAGAGTCCAGCGTCCAATTCTGGCATTGATAGCACAGAGTTGGTAGAAAAATTGATTTGTATATTGTATTTTAAAAAAAAGTACCCCCGTCACGCCTAGTGGCGTATAGGGAATATGGTGTTAGTGGCCATAAATTTTACAGACCTTCAGCACATGATTTTTGAGGTAATGTGGTCGGTATTACGCCCGTGCCGCTTTACTTTCCAAGAAAAAAAATCCGGTACCCATTAAAGGCTGGGTGAACCCGGAGCCGTCGGTTGGGATCGAACCCTACCTCTTGTCCTTTGTAGTCCAGTTCACTAACAACTGAGCTATCGCGGCTCCCTTTGTATATTGTATATCTGTCTTCAATGGCTAGAAAAATAGGATGAGATAGAACCAAGAAAAGACAAAAGTAATGAAAAATCAAATTCGTCGAGAAGAAAAAATATACCTGGAAGGAAAAGCAGTGGAAGAAGTAGATCACTTTGTATATCTTGGAAGTTGCATCCATCAAGAGGGAGATACAAAGAAAGAAATTATAACCAGAATAGTAACGGCAGCAATGACCTTCAGAAACTTGATAAAATATGGAAATAAAACTTACTAAGCACAAAAACAAAACTAAGGATGTTCAAATCAAATGTATTGTTCACTGTTTGCAAGCAAGAGCTGGAAAAAAGGTTAAAGAAATAGAAAGTAAAGTGGTGCATGTGAAAACAAATGCCTCGGGAAAATACTTTGTATACCGTGGAATGAATTTAAGACTAGTGCAGAAATAAGACAAATGACATAGCATCCAAAACAATAATATATAATCAAGAGAAGAAGGTACATTGAGTATTCTGTCACATTCATTCTTGAGATTTCAAAATTTAAAACATTTGAGAAATACATTGAATAGTCTCTTACAATCATTCTTGACACTTCAACAATTTAAAACATTAGAGGTATATATTGAATAGTTAATTATAATCATTCCTGACACTTCAACAATTTAAAACATTAGAGATATATATTGAATAGTCTATTACAATAATTCTTGACACTTCAACAATTTAAAACATTAGAGATATATATTGAATCGTCTCTTACAATCATTCTTGGCACTTCAACAATTTAAAACATTAGAGATATATATTGAATAGTCTATTATAATCATTCTTGACATTTCAACAGATTAAAGACATTAAAGAAGTACAGTTAGTAATCTTTTTTACAGTCATTCCTAGCTACTTTGGCAAGTTAAAGTTAAAGAAGTATGTTCAGTAACCTATTACAACCAATTTAAAACCCTTTGAGTATAAAGGTTTTTGAGAAGCTACAGTAATTTGTTACAATCATTCTTGACAATTCAATTGATTAAAGACGGTATATAAGTAATTTCAGTGAGATGTTGCAATCACTCCTAAACACTTTGAAATATTAAAGGTGCTAGAGAAGCACATTCAGTGAGATGTTGCAATCACTCCTAAACACTTTGAAATATTAAAGGTGCTAGAGAAGCACATTCAGTGACCTGTTACAATCACTCCTAAACACTTTGAAATATTAAAGGTGCTAGAGAAGCACATTCAGTGAGATGTTGCAATCACTCCTAAACACTTTGAAATATTAAAGGTGCTAGAGAAGCACATTCAGTGAGATGTTGCAATCACTCCTAAACACTTTGAAATATTAAAGGTGCTAGAGAAGCACATTCAGTGAGATGTTGCAATCACTCCTAAACACTTTGAAATATTAAAGGTGCTTGAAAAGCACATTCAGTGACCTGTTACAATTGTTCTTAAACACTTTGTACGATTAAAGGTGCTAGATAAATATATTCAGCAATTTACCACACTTATTTTTTTTTTTATATTTCCCGAAAGAGTAACATACTTTGCGCAACACCTCTGCGGCGTCTCTTCCTTGTCCCAGGATTGGTTGATGATGATGTTATATTCTGGTGGTGGGTGTCTGATTTAGGATTTGTAGTAGTTGGTGTAGATACTGTTGTAAATGTTGTAGCAGTAGTTTTTGTAGTTGTTGTAGTTGTAGTAGTTGTCACAACTGTAGTTGCTGTGTTTGGAGGCTCCTCACATGATACATTATGTGTGCTTTGATAAAATGATTCTGAGCAGTTACTGGGGCATTCCCATGTACAGCCACTTGGATCTGAACATCCAGATATATAACACTTTCTACAGTTATTGATCTGCAAGAGAAAATGAAAAACAGCTAGTCCCCTACTTATGGCTACTCAGTGGTCGTCGGCATTTTGAATAATTTGTATGTTAATTGGCACAATGTGAATAAAAAATAAGTGAAATGGTACTAAATGAATTTGAACTATGTGTAATGGCATTAACTGTAATGGAACTATGTGTAATAGAACTATGTGTAATGGAGCTATGTGAATATAAAAATAAGTGAAATTACACTAAATGAATCTGAACTATGTGTAATGGCATTAACTGTAATGGAACTATGTGTAATGAAACTATGTATAATGGAGCTATGTGAATATAACAATAAATGTAATGGAACTATGTGTAATGAAATTATGTGAATATAAAAATAAGTGAAATGACACTAAATGAATCTGAACTATGTGTAATAGCAATATGTGTAATAGAACTATGTGCAATAGAACTATGTGTAATGGAGATATGTGAATATAAAAATAAGTGAAATGACACTAAATAAATCTGAAATATGTGAAAATCTGTGTGTCTGTCTGTGTGTCTGTCTGTCTGTCTGTCTGTCTGTCTGCCTGCCTGCCTGCCTGTTTGTCTGGTCTGTCTGGTCTGTCTGTCTGTCTGTCTATTGACCTTTCGAGCCGTAGCCGGCCCATAGGGCGTAGACTATATTACTCCTTCTCTTATCTGAATTTTTGTTCTAGCAGTTTTTAATTCTTTTAAAGATATTTTATCAAATCTCGCCATTTGTCTCTGTTCTGTGCAAGCAGCTCTATCTCATTGAGGGAGCCGATTCCTGCTGCTCTTGCCTCTCTTATCTATGTTCTTCTCAGTGTCTCTCTGGGTCTTCCTCTTTCTCTCTTATCTGTTGTTTCCCACATGAGGGCTTGCTTTGCTATTCGGTTATTATCTCTTCTCATCACATGTCCAACATATGACCATCGTCTTTTCTTTATTACTGAAGATATTAGTGGTTGATTGGCGATTTCTCTAATTTCCTCGTTTGTTTTGAATTCGTTCCATGCTATACCAAGAATTTCATTAGGCATTTATTTTCAAATGCGTTCAACTTTGTTTCTATATCTCTTGTTGTTTTCCAGCTTTCACACGCATACGTAAGGTTGATAGTACATTTAATTTGAATAGTCTAAGTTTTGTGTTTGTGCTGATGAGTTTTGATTTCCACAACTTTTCAAGGCTTCTGAAAGACATTGCAGCTTTAGCTATTCTGATATCTAATTTCTTTGCTTGTATCCCCTTCTCGATCAATGTGACTTCCAAGATAGACAAAGTGATCGATCTCCTCCACTGGTTTGTTTTCCATGTATATTTTATCGTCTGTTGGAATTACGCTTTTCATGACTTTAGTCTTATCATGATTGATCTCAAGCCCAATTTTGCTGGCTATTGATGATAGTTCATTTGTGTTTTCCTGCATCGTTTTTATCTGACTGCTGATGAGGACTATGTCATCAGCAAAGTCGAGGTCCTCCAAATGGTCTCCTTGTGTCCATTCGATGTCTTTATTACCAGTGCAGCATTTCTTCATTATGAAGTCCATAACAATTCCAAATAACAAGGGCGATAAAATACATCCTTGTTTAACCCCAGTTTCTATTGGGGAACATTCGCTCAGTTCTTCCTCTGTTCGAACTGCACATGTGTAACCATCATACATGTCTTTAATAATATTTAGGATTTTTGATGGTAAGCCATATTGCTTCAGAATTTTCCACAAAGAATCTCTATGAATACTGTCAAATGCTTTTTTGAAGTCGATGAAGTTAAGTACAAAAGGTTTTTGCTATTCAATGTGTTCCTCCAATATAAGTCGTCGAGTAAAAATGTGGTGAAGGCAGCTTCTCCCGGTACTTTATGTGAAAATACACTAAATTAATATGCACTATGTACATTGGCACTATGTGAATTAAAATTCAGTGAACTGGTAATATTACAATGTTATGAAACAAAATGATATAACGTGAATCAGTACTACGCGAAAAGATATTATGTAAATCAGCACTATGTCTATTGGCATAAAGTGAAAAGGCATTATGTGAGCTGACAATATGTAAGACGTGATTAAATAAATTGACAATATGTGAATCAGCTCTATATGAAAAGACATTATGTAAATCAGCACTTTATCAATTTGAAATGACACCATGTGAATTTGGACTAAAATTAAATGGCACTAAATAATAATTTCCCTAGGTGAGTTGAAACTATGCAAATCTACACAATATGACTTGGCACTAAGTGAATGAACATACTGTGAATCAATGACATGTAATTTAGTGCTATGTGAATTGGCACTATTCGAATTTGTACCATATAATGTGACCAAATGTTATGTGCATGAGAGACATGTAAATCAATGTTATGAATCACATATGTTTAGGAGATATATGTTTTTGTAGGTCAGTCTTATGTGAATTCCCATGACTTACATTTATACAAATAATGGTGTTAAATTTGTAACAATGGTACTTGCATTGGAGAGTAGAAAAGTCTGAGCACTAATGTAGAACAGTAGAAGAAGAAGAATGGTTGTTGAATTATAGAAAATTCAATATGTGAGAGGAGGATAATAGAGAAGTCTTGACATAGAACACTAGAGAGATCTGAAAATTGAAAAATATAAAAATATGGAAGTAGAAAAACAAAGTAGGCAGAGTTTGATAGTTGAAAAATAAAGAAAACGGTACATCATCATCATGTCACATGTCATTTGCTGAATGTTGTATTCATCACAGCCCATCACCACTTGTCACGAGGCGGGACGCTGGCCTCAAGACAGAGGTTGTGGGTTCAAATCCCAGCTGCACCGGTCGGGATTTTTATTTATGATTTCTCTCTGTGGCAACCACTCCAGGTCTCAGCAGTGAGGCCCAGCTTGAAACGTCAATTACTCATTGACGGAAGAAGTATGAGTACCTCCTCATTAAAAAAAAAATGTTCAAAGTCACTTTGATATCTTGAAACCACCTTCTTCTTGGTACACCCCTGATGTGTTGTCCAGGAACCATACCTTCCATTATTGTTCTTTCCAGCTTGCTGTGTCTTTTAACGTGGCCATAGTATTTTAATTTCTCTGTAGAATGGTGCTATTAAGCCATTTATTTTTAATGTTTATATCTTTTAATATGTCTTCATTACTCTTTTTTATTATCCAAGGCATCTTTATGATTTTCCTGTAGCACTTTGTTTCCAATGAATCAATGTTCTTCCCTACTGTTTGTGAGATTTTCATGATTCACAACCGTTATGTTACTATCAGGAAGATACATGTCCTTAGTAATTTTAATTTACTGTCTTCCTGGTATTGTGTCACATGTTCTTCATGGAGTTTAATTTTTGTTACTATGCCAACGTTATTTTGATCTGCTTTCTGGAAGTCTCCGTTGTTAGTTACTACAGATCCCAGATATTCATAGTTTGCTACAATTTCAAGTTTTTCATTATTGATGATGATTTTGGGTTGGATTTTAATCAGTGCATAGTAATTGAAAAATGGAGCAGTAAGTGTAAGATAGTCGAAAAATAGTGAAGTCACTGTGTGGTAGTTAACAGTAAAGTAATAAATATATAGCAGTTAATATACGAATATGGTAATTGAGAAGTAAAAGAGTTTCGTTGATGAAAAATAGAGAGGACAGAGTTTGATAGTTGAACAACAGAAGAGTCTGGTTGTTAACAATGCAAGAGTTTGATAGGTGAACACCAGAGGAGTTTGATAGTTGAACAACATAAGAGTCTGGTTGTTGAACAACAGAAGAATTTGATAGTTGAACAACAGAGGAGTTTGAAAATTGAACAACAGAAGAGTTTGATAGTGAACAATAGAAGTGTTTCATAGTTGAACAACAGAGGAGTTTGAAAGTTGAACAACAGAAGAGTTTGATAGTGAACAATAGAAGCGTTTGATAGTTGAACAACAGGAGAGTTTGATAGTGAACAACAGAAGAATGATAGTTGATAACAGAAGAGTTTGATAGTTGAACAAAAGAAGAGTTTGATAGTTGAACAACAGAAGAGTTTGATAGTTGAACAAAAGAAGAGTTTGATAGTTGAACAACAGAAGAGTGATAGTTGATAACAGAAGAATTTGATAGTTGAACAACAGAAGAGTTTGATAGTTGAACAACAGAAGAGTTTGATAGTTGAACAACAGAAGAGTGATAGTTGATAACAGAAGAGTTTGATAGTTGAACAACAGAAGAGTTTGATAGTTGAACAACAGAAGAATGATATTTGATAACAGAAGAGTTTGATAGTTGAACAACAGAAGAGTTTGATAGTTGAACAACAGAAGAGTTTGATAGTTGAACAAAAGAAGAGTTTGATAGTTGAACAATAGATGAGTTTGATAGTTGAACAACAGGAGAGTTTGAAAGTTGAACAACAGAAGAGTTTGATAGTGAACAATAGAAGAGTTTGATAGTTGAACAACAGGAGAGTTTGATAGTTGAACAACAGAAGAGTGATAGTTGATAACAGAAGAGTTTGATAGTTGAACAACAGAAGAGTTTGATAGTTGAACAGAAGAGTTTGATAGTTGAACAACAGAAGAGTTTGATAGTGAACAATAGAAGAGTTTGATAGTTGAACAAAAGAAGAGTTTGATAGTTGAACAAAAGCAGAGTTTGATAGTTGAACAACAGAAGAGTGATAGTTGATAACAGAAGAGTTTGATAGTTGAACAACAGAAGAGTTTGATAGTGAACAAAAGAAGAGTTTGATAGTTGAACAAAAGCAGAGTTTGATAGTTGAACAACAGAAGAGTGATAGTTGATAACAGAAGAGTTTGATAGTTGAACAAAAGAAGAGTTTGATAGTTGAACAACAGAAGAGTTTGATAGTTGAACAACAGAAGAGTTTGATAGTTTAACAACAGAAGAGTTTGATAGTTGAACAAAGAAGAGTTTGATAGTTGAACAAAAGAAGAGTTTGATAGTTGAACAAAAAAGAGTGATAGTTGATAACAGAAGAGTTTGATAGTTGAACAACAGAAGAGTTTGATAGTTGAACAACAAAAGAGTTTGATAGTTGAACAACAGAAGAGTTTGATAGTTGAACAACAGAAGAGTTTGATAGTTGAACAACAGAAGAGTTTGATAGTTGAACAACAGAAGAATGATATTTGATAACAGAAGAGTTTGATAGTTGAACAACAGAAGAGTTTGATAGTTGAACAACAGAAGAGTTTGATAGTTGAACAAAAGAAGAGTTTGATAGTTGAACAACAGAGAGTTTGATAGTTGAACAACAGAAGAGTGATAGTTGATAAAAGAAGAGTTTGATAGTTGAACAACAGAAGAGTTTGATAGTGAACAATAGAAGAGTTTGATAGTTGAACAAAAGAAGAGTTTGATAGTTGAACAAAGCAGAGTTTGATAGTTGAACAACAGAAGAGTGATAGTTGATAACAGAAGAGTTTGATAGTTGAACAACAGAAGAGTTTGATAGTTGAACAAAAGAAGAGTTTGATAGTTGAACAAAAGCAGAGTTTTATAGTTGAACAACAGAAGAGTGATAGTTGATAACAGAAGAGTTTGATAGTTGAACAAAAGAAGAGTTTGATAGTTGAACAACAGAAGAGTTTGATAGTTGAACAACAGAAGAGTTTGATAGTTGAACAACAGAAGAGTTTGATAGTTGAACAAAAGAAGAGTTTGATAGTTGAACAAAAGAAGAGTTTGATAGTTGAACAAAAAGAGTGATAGTTGATAACAGAAGAGTTTGATAGTTGAACAACAGAAGAGTTTGATAGTTGAACAACAAAAGAGTTTGATAGTTGAACAACAGAAGAGTTTGATAGTTGAACAACAGAAGAGTTTGATAGTTGAACAACAGAAGAGTTTGATAGTTGAACAACAGAGAGTTTGATAGTGAACAGAAGAGTTTGATAGTGAACATTAGAAGAGTTTGATAGTTGAACAACAGGAGAGTTTGATAGTTGAACAACAGGAGAGGTTGGTAGTTAAACAACAGACGAGTTTGATAGTTGAACAACAGAAGAGTTTGATATTTGAACAACAAACGAGTTTGAAAGTTGAACAACAGAGGAGTTTGAAAGTTGAACAACAGAAGAGTTTGATAGTTAAACAATAGAAGAGTTTGAAAGTTGAACAACCGAAGAGTTTGATAGTGAACAATAGAAGAGTTTGATAGTTGAACAACAGGAGAGTTTGATAGTTGAACAACAGAAGAGTGATAGTTGATAACAGAAGAGTTTGATAGTTGAACAAAAGAAGAGTTTGATAGTTGAACAAAAGAAGAGTTTGATAGTTGAACAACAGAAGAGTGATAGTTGATGACAGAAGAGTTTGATAGTTGAACAACAGAGAGTTTGATAGTTGAACAACATAAGAGTTTGATAGTTGAACAACAGAAGAGTTTGATAGTTGAACAACAGAAGAGTTTGATAGTTGAACAAAAGAACAGTTTGATAGTTGAACAACAGAATAGTTTGATAGTGAACAGAAGAGTTTGATAGTGAACAATAGAAGAGTTTGATAGTTGAACAACAGGAGAGTTTGATAGTTGAACCACAGGAGAGGTTGGTAGTTGAACAACAGACGAGTTTGATAGTTGAACAATAGAAGAGCTTGATAGTTGAACAACAGGAGAGTTTGATAGTTGAACAACAGAAGAGTTTGAAAGTTGAACAACAGAGGAGTTTGAAAGTTGAACAACAGAAGAGTTTGATAGTTGAACAATAGAAGAGTTTGAAAGTTGAACAAACAGAAGAGTGCTAGTTGATAACAGAAGAGTTTGATAGTTGAACAACAGAAGAGTTTGATAGTTGAACAACAGAAGAGTGATAGTTGATAACAGAAGAGTTTGATAGTAGAACAACAGAAGAGTTTGATAGTTGACCAACAGGAGAGTTTGATAGTTTAACAACAGAAGAGTTTGATAGTTGAAATCAGAAGAGTTTGATAGTTGAACAAAAGAAGAGTTTGATAGTTGAACAAAAGAAGAGTTTGATAGTTGAACAACAAAAGAGTTTGATAGTGAACAACAGAAGAGTTTGATAGTTGAACAACAGGAGATTTTTAAATAGTTGAACAACAGAAGAGTTTGATAGTTGAACAACAGAAGAGTTTGATAGTTGAACAACAGAAGAGTTTGATAGTTAAACAAAAGAAGAGTTTGATAGTTGAACAAAAGAAGAGTTTGATAGTTGAACAAAAGAAGAGTGATAGTTGAACAACAGAAGAGTTTGATAGTTGAACAGAAGAGTTTGATAGTTGAACAACAGAAGAGTTTGATAGTGAACAATAGAAGAGTTTGATAGTTGAACAAAAGAAGAGTTTGATAGTTGAACAAAAGCAGAGTTTGATAGTTGAACAACAGAAGAGTGATAGTTGATAACAGAAGAGTTTGATAGTTGAACAACAGAAGAGTTTGATAGTGAACAAAAGAAGAGTTTGATAGTTGAACAAAAGCAGAGTTTGATAGTTGAACAACAGAAGAGTGATAGTTGATAACAGAAGAGTTTGATAGTTGAACAAAAGAAGAGTTTGATAGTTGAACAACAGAAGAGTTTGATAGTTGAACAACAGAAGAGTTTGATAGTTGAACAACAGAAGAGTTTGATAGTTGAACAAAAAAGAGTGATAGTTGATAACAGAAGAGTTTGATAGTTGAACAACAGGAGAGTTTGATAGTTGAACAACAGGAGAGGTTGGTAGTTGAACAACAGACGAGTTTGATAGTTGAACAACAGAAGAGTTTGATATTTGAACAACAAACGAGTTTGAAAGTTGAACAACAGAGGAGTTTGAAAGTTGAACAACAGAAGAGTTTGATAGTTGAACAATAGAAGAGTTTGAAAGTTGAACAACCGAAGAGTTTGATAGTGAACAATAGAAGAGTTTGATAGTTGAACAACAGGAGAGTTTGATAGTTGAACAACAGAAGAGTGATAGTTGATAACAGAAGAGTTTGATAGTTGAACAAAAGAAGAGTTTGATAGTTGAACAAAAGAAGAGTTTGATAGTTGAACAACAGAAGAGTGATAGTTGATGACAGAAGAGTTTGATAGTTGAACAACAGGAGAGTTTGATAGTTGAACAACATAAGAGTTTGATAGTTGAACAACAGAAGAGTTTGATAGTTGAACAACAGAAGAGTTTGATAGTTGAACAAAAGAACAGTTTGATAGTTGAACAACAGAATAGTTTGATAGTGAACAGAAGAGTTTGATAGTGAACAATAGAAGAGTTTGATAGTTGAACAACAGGAGAGTTTGATAGTTGAACCACAGGAGAGGTTGGTAGTTGAACAACAGACGAGTTTGATAGTTGAACAATAGAAGAGCTTGATAGTTGAACAACAGGAGAGTTTGATAGTTGAACAACAGAAGAGTTTGAAAGTTGAACAACAGAGGAGTTTGAAAGTTGAACAACAGAAGAGTTTGATAGTTGAACAATAGAAGAGTTTGAAAGTTGAACAAACAGAAGAGTGCTAGTTGATAACAGAAGAGTTTGATAGTTGACCAACAGAGAGTTTGATAGTTGAACAACAGAAGAGTTTGATAGTGAACAATTGAAGAGTTTGATAGTTGAACAACAGGAGAGTTTGATAGTTTAACAACAGAAGAGTTTGATAGTTGAAATCAAAAGAGTTTGATAGTTGAACAAAAGAAGAGTTTGATAGTTGAACAAAAGAAGAGTTTGATAGTTGAACAACAAAAGAGTTTGATAGTGAACAACAGAAGAGTTTGATAGTTGAACAACAGGAGATTTTTAAATAGTTGAACAACAGAAGAGTTTGATAGTTGAACAACAGAAGAGTTTGATAGTTAAACAAAAGAAGAGTTTGATAGTTGAACAAAAGAAGAGTTTGATAGTTGAACAAAAGAAGAGTGATAGTTGAACAACAGAAGAGTTTGATAGTTGAACAGAAGAGTTTGATAGTTGAACAACAGAAGAGTTTGATAGTGAACAATAGAAGAGTTTGATAGTTGAACAAAAGAAGAGTTTGATAGTTGAACAAAAGCAGAGTTTGATAGTTGAACAACAGAAGAGTGATAGTTGATAACAGAAGAGTTTGATAGTTGAACAACAGAAGAGTTTGATAGTGAACAAAAGAAGAGTTTGATAGTTGAACAAAAGCAGAGTTTGATAGTTGAACAACAGAAGAGTGATAGTTGATAACAGAAGAGTTTGATAGTTGAACAAAAGAAGAGTTTGATAGTTGAACAACAGAAGAGTTTGATAGTTGAACAACAGAAGAGTTTGATAGTTGAACAACAGAAGAGTTTGATAGTTGAACAAAAAAGAGTGATAGTTGATAACAGAAGAGTTTGATAGTTGAACAACAGAAGAGTTTGATAGTTGAACACAAAAGAGTTTGATAGTTGAACAACAGAAGAGTTTGATAGTTGAACAACAGAAGAGTTTGATAGTTGAACAACAGAATAGTTTGATAGTGAACAGAAGAGTTTGATAGTGAACAATAGAAGAGTTTGATAGTTGAACAACAGGAGAGTTTGATAGTTGAACAACAGGAGAGGTTGGTAGTTAAACAACATACGAGTTTGATAGTTGAACAACAGAAGAGTTTGATATTTGAACAACAAACGAGTTTGAAAGTTGAACAACAGAGGAGTTTGAAAGTTGAACAACAGAAGAGTTTGATAGTTTAAACAATAGAAGAGTTTGAAAGTGAACAACCGAAGAGTTTGATAGTGAACAATAGAAGAGTTTGATAGTTGAACAACAGGAGAGTTTGATAGTTGAACAACAGAAGAGTGATAGTTGATAACAGAAGAGTTTGATAGTTGAACAAAAGAAGAGTTTGATAGTTGAACAAAAGAAGAGTTTGATAGTTGAACAACAGAAGAGTGATAGTTGATGACAGAAGAGTTTGATAGTTGAACAACAGAAGAGTTTGATAGTTGAACAACATAAGAGTTTGATAGTTGAACAACAGAAGAGTTTGATAGTTGAACAACAGAAGAGTTTGATAGTTGAACAAAAGAACAGTTTGATAGTTGAACAACAGAAGAGTTTGATAGTGAACAGAAGAGTTTGATAGTGAACAATAGAAGAGTTTGATAGTTGAACAACAGGAGAGTTTGATAGTTGAACAACAGGAGAGGTTGGTAGTTGAACAACAGACGAGTTTGATAGTTGAACAATAGAAGAGTTTGATAGTTGAACAACAGGAGAGAGTGATAGTTGAACAACAGACGAGTTTGAAAGTTGAACAACAGAGGAGTTTCAAAGTTGAACAACAGAAGAGTTTGATAGTTGAACAATAGAAGAGTTTGAAGTTGAACAAACAGAAGAGTGATAGTTGATAACAGAAGAGTTTGATAGTTGAACAACAGAAGAGTTTGATAGTTGAACAACAGAAGAGTGATAGTTGATAACAGAAGAGTTTGATAGTTGAACAACAGAAGAGTTTGATAGTTGACCAACAGAAGAGTTTGATAGTTGAACAACAGAAGAGTTTGATAGTGAACAATTGAAGAGTTTGATAGTTGAACAACAGGAGAGTTTGATAGTTTAACAACAGAAGATTTTGATAGTTGAAATCAGAAGAGTTTGATAGTTGAACAAAAGAAGAGTTTGATAGTTGAACAAAAGAAGAGTTTGATAGTTGAACAACAAAAGAGTTTGATAGTGAACAACAGAAGAGTTTGATAGTTGAAAAACAGGAGAGTTTTAAATAGTTGAACAACAGAAGAGTTGATAGTTGAACAACAGAAGAGTTTGATAGTTGAACAACAGAAGAGTTTGATAGTTAAAACAAAAGAAGAGTTTGATAGTTGAACAAAAGAAGAGTTTGATAGTTGAACAAAAGAAGAGTGATAGTTGAACAACAGAAGAGTTTGATAGTTGAACAACAGAAGAGTTTGATAGTTGAACAAAGAGAGTTTGATAGTTGAACAACAGAAGAGTTTGATAGTTGAACAACAGGAGAGTTTGATAGTTGAATAACAGAGGAGTTTGAAAGTTGAACAACAGAAGAGTTTGATAGTGAACAATAGAAGAGTTTGATAGTTGAACAACAGGAGAGTTTGATAGTTGAACAACAGAAGAGTGATAGTTGATAACAGAAGAGTTTGATAGTTGAACAACATAAGAGTTTGATAGTTGAACAACAGAAGAGTGATAGTTGAACAACAGAAGAGTTTGATAGTGAACATAGAAGAGTTTGATAGTTGAACAACAGAAGAGTTTGATAGTTGAACAAAAGAAGAGTTTGATAGTTGAACAACAGAAGAGTGATAGTTGATAAAAGAAGAGTTTGATAGTTGAACAACAGAAGAGTTTGATAGTTGAACAAAAGAAGAGTTTGATAGTTGAACAAAAGCAGAGTTTGATAGTTGAACACAGAAGATTGATAGTTGATACAGAAGAGTTTGATAGTTGAACAACAAAAGAGTTTGATAGTTGAACAACAGAAGAGTTTGATAGTTGAACAACAGAAGAGTTTGATAGTTGAACAACAGAAGAGTTTGATAGTTGAATACAAGAAGAGTTTGATAGTTGCACAAAAGAAGAGTTTGATAGTTGAACACAGAAGAGTGATAGTTGATAACAAAGAGTTTGATAGTTGAACAACAGAAGAGTTTGATAGTTGAACAACAAAGAGTTTGATAGTTGAACAACAGAAGAGTTTGATAGTTGAACAACAGAAAGAGTTTGATAGTTGAACAAAGAAGAGTTTGATAGTTGAACAACAGAAGAGTTTGATAGTGAACAGAAGAGTTTGATAGTGAACAATAGAAGAGTTTGATAGTTGAACAACAGGAGAGTTTGATAGTTGAACAACAGGAGAGTTTGATAGTTGAACAACAGACGAGTTTGATAGTTGAACATTAGAAGAGTTTGATATTTGAACAACAAACGAGTTTGAAAGTTGAACAACAGAGAGTTTGAAGTTGAACAACAGAAGAGTTTGATAGTTGAACACAGAAGAGTTTGAAAGTGAACAACAGAAGAGTTTGATAGTGAACATAGAAGAGTTTGATAGTTGAACAACAGAGAGTTTGATAGTTGAACAACAGAAGAGTGATAGTTGATAACAGAAGAGTTTGATAGTTGAACAAAAGAAGAGTTTGATAGTTGAACAAAAGAAGAGTTTGATAGTTGAACAACAGAAGAGTGATAGTTGATAACAGAAGAGTTTGATAGTTGAACAACAGAAGAGTTTGATAGTTGAACACATAAGAGTTTGATAGTTGAACAACAGAAGAGTTTGATAGTTGAACAACAGAAGAGTTTGATAGTTGAACAAAGAAGAGTTTGATAGTTGAACAACAGAATAGTTTGATAGTGAACAGAAGAGTTTGATAGTGAACAATAGAAGAGTTTGATAGTTGAACAACAGAGAGTTTGATAGTTGAACAACAGAGAGGTTGGTAGTTGAACAACAGACGAGTTTGATAGTTGAACATAGAAGAGTTTGATATTTGAACAACAGCGAGTTTGAAAGTTGAACAACAGAGGAGTTTGAAAGTTGAACAACAGAAGAGTTTGATAGTTGAACAATAGAAGAGTTTGAAAGTTGAACAACAGAAGAGTTTGATAGTGAACAATAGAAGAGTTTGATAGTTGAACAACAGAGAGTTTGATAGTTGAACAACAGAAGAGTGATAGTTGATAACAGAAGAGTTTGATAGTTGAACAAAAGAAGAGTTTGATAGTTGAACAAAAGAAGAGTTTGATAGTTGAACAACAGAAGAGTTTGATAGTTGATAACAGAAGAGTTTGATAGTTGAACACAGGAGAGTTTGATAGTTGAACAACAGAAGAGTTTGATAGTGAACAACAAGAGTTTGATAGTTGAACAACAGAGAGTTTGATAGTTGAACAACAGAAGAGTTTGATAGTTGAAAACAGAAGAGTTTGATAGTTGAACAAAAGAAGAGTTTGATAGTTGAACAAAAGAAGAGTTTGATAGTTGAACAACAAAAAGAGTTTGATAGTGAACAACAGAAGAGTTTGATAGTTGAACAACAGGAGATTTTTAAATAGTTGAACAACAGAAGAGTTTGATAGTTGAACAACAGAAGAGTTTGATAGTTGAACAACAGAAGAGTTGATAGTTAAACAACAGAAGAGTTTGATAGTTGAACAAAAGAAAGTTTGATAGTTGAACAAAGAAGAGTTTGATAGTTGAACAAGAAGAGTTTGATAGTTGAACAGAAGAGTTTGATAGTTGAACAACAGAAGAGTTTGATAGTGAACAACAGAAGAGTTTGATAGTTGAACAAAAGAAGAGTTTGATAGTTGAACAAAGCAGAGTTTGATAGTTGAACAACAGAAGAGTGATAGTTGAACAACAGAAGAGTTTGATAGTTGAACAACAGAAGAGTTTGATAGTTGAACAACAAGAGTTTGATAGTTGAACAAAAGCAGAGTTTGATAGTTGAACAACAGAAGAGTGATAGTTGATACAGAAGAGTTTGATAGTTGAACAACAGAAGAGTTTGATAGTTGAACAACAGAAGAGTTTGATAGTTGAACAACAGAAGAGTTTGATAGTTGAACAACAGAAGAGTTTGATAGTTGAACAAAAGAGAGTTTGATAGTTGAACAAAAGAAGAGTTTGATAGTTGAACAAAAGAAGAGTTTGATAGTTGAACAAAAGAGTGATAGTTGATAACAGAAGAGTTTGATAGTTGAACAACAGAAGAGTTTGATAGTTGAACAACAAAAGAGTTTGATAGTTGAACAACAGAAGAGTTTGATAGTTGAACAACAGAAGAGTTTGATAGTTGAACAACAGAAGAGTTTGATAGTGAACAGAAGAGTTTGATAGTGAACAATAGAAGAGTTTGATAGTTGAACAACAGGAGAGTTTGATAGTTGAACAACAGAGAGATGGTAGTTAAACAACAGACGAGTTTGATAGTTGAACAACAGAAGAGTTTGATATTTGAACAACAAACGAGTTTGAAAGTTGAACAACAGGGAGTTTGAAAGTTGAACAACAGAAGAGTTTGATAGTTGAACAATAGAAGAGTTTGAAAGTTGAACAACCGAAGAGTTTGATAGTGAACAATAGAAGAGTTTGATAGTTGAACAACAGAAGAGTTTGATAGTTGAACAACAGAAGAGTGATAGTTGATAACAGAAGAGTTTGATAGTTGAACAAAGAAGAGTTTGATAGTTGAACAAAAGAAGAGTTTGATAGTTGAACAACAGAAGAGTGATAGTTGATGACAGAAGAGTTTGATAGTTGAACAACAGGAGAGTTTGATAGTTGAACAACATAAGAGTTTGATAGTTGAACAACAGAAGAGTTTGATAGTTGAACAACAGAAGAGTTTGATAGTTGAACAAAAGAACAGTTTGATAGTTGAACAACAGAAGAGTTTGATAGTGAACAGAAGAGTTTGATAGTGAACAATAGAAGAGTTTGATAGTTGAACAACAGGAGAGTTTGATAGTTGAACAACAGGAGAGGTTGGTAGTTGAACAACAGACGAGTTTGATAGTTGAACAATAGAAGAGCTTGATAGTTGAACAACAGAGAGAGTGATAGTTGAACAACAGACGAGTTTGAAAGTTGAACAACAGAGGAGTTTGAAAGTTGAACAACAGAAGAGTTTGATAGTTGAACATAGAAGAGTTTGAAAGTTGAACAAACAGAAGAGTGATAGTTGATAACAGAAGAGTTTGATAGTTGAACAACAGAAGAGTTTGATAGTTGAACAACAGAAGAGTGATAGTTGATAACAGAAGAGTTTGATAGTAGAACAACAGAAGAGTTTGATAGTTGACCAACAGAAGAGTTTGATAGTTGAACAACAGAAGAGTTTGATAGTGAACAATGAAGAGTTTGATAGTTGAACAACAGGAGAGTTTGATAGTTTAACAACAGAAGATTTTGATAGTTGAAATCAGAAGTTTGATAGTTGAACAAAGAAGAGTTTGATAGTTGAACAAAGAAGAGTTTGATAGTTGAACAACAAAAGAGTTTGATAGTGAACAACAGAAGAGTTTGATAGTTGAACAACAGGAGAGTTTTAATAGTTGAACAACAGAAGAGTTTGATAGTTGAACAACAGAAGAGTTTGATAGTTGAACAACAGAAGAGTTTGATAGTTGAACAAAAGAAGAGTTTGATAGTTGAACAAAAGAAGAGTTTGATAGTTGAACAACAGAAGAGTGATAGTTGAACAACAGAAGAGTTTGATAGTTGAACAACAGAAGAGTTTGATTGTTGAACAAAGAAGAGTTTGATAGTTGAACAAGAGAAGAGTTTGATAGTTGAACAACAGGAGAGTTTGATAGTTGAATAACAGAGAGTTTGAAAGTTGAACAACAGAAGAGTTTGATAGTGAACAATAGAAAGAGTTTGATAGTTGAACAACAGAAGAGTTTGATAGTTGAACAACAGAAGAGTGATAGTTGATAACAGAAGAGTTTGATAGTTGAACAACAGAAGAGTTTGATAGTTGAACAACAGAAGAGTGATAGTTGATAACAGAAGAGTTTGATAGTGAACAACAGAAGAGTTTGATAGTTGAACAACAGAAGAAGAGTTTGATAGTTGAACAAAAGCAGAGTTTGATAGTTGAACAACAGAAGAGTGATAGTTGATAAAAGAAGTTTGATAGTTGAACAACAGAAGAGTTTGATAGTTGAACAAAAGAAGAGTTTGATAGTTGAACAAGCAGAGTTTGATAGTTGAACAACAGAAGATTGATAGTTGATAACAGAAGAGTTTGATAGTAACAACAAAAGAGTTTGATAGTTGAACAACAGAAGAGTTTGATAGTTGAACAACAGAAGAGTTTGATAGTTGAACAACAGAAGAGTTTGATAGTTGAACAAAAGAAGAGTTTGATAGTTGAACAAAGAAGAGTTTGATAGTTGAACAACAGAAGAGTGATAGTTGATAACAGAAGAGTTTGATAGTTGAACAACAGAAGAGTTTGATAGTTGAACAACAAAAGAGTTTGATAGTTGAACAACAGAAGAGTTTGATAGTTGAACAACAGAAGAGTTTGATAGTTGAACAAGAAGAGTTTGATAGTTGAACAACAGAAGAGTTTGATAGTGAACAAGAAGAGTTTGATAGTGAACAATAGAAGAGTTTGATAGTTGAACAACAGGAGAGTTTGATAGTTGAACAACAGGAAGAGTTTGGTAGTTGAACAACAGACGAGTTTGATAGTTGAACATTAGAAGAGTTTGATATTTGAACAACAAACGAGTTTGAAAGTTGAACAACAGAGGAGTTTGAAAGTTGAACAACAGAGAGTTTGATAGTTGAACAATAGAAGAGTTTGATAGTTGAACAACAGAAGAGTTTGATAGTGAACAATAGAAGAGTTTGATAGTTGAACAACAGGAGAGTTTGATAGTTGAACAACAGAAGAGTGATAGTTGATAACAGAAGAGTTTGATAGTTGAACAAAGGAAGAGTTTGATAGTTGAACAAAAGAAGAGTTTGATAGTTGAACAACAGAAGAGTGATAGTTGATAACAGAAGAGTTTGATAGTTGAACAACAGAAGAGTTTGATAGTTGAACAACAGAAGAGTTTGATAGTTGAACAACAGAAGAGTTTGATAGTTGAACAAAGAAGAGTTTGATAGTTGAACAACAGAATATTTTGATAGTTGAACAGAAGAGTTTGATAGTGAACAATAGAAGAGTTTGATAGTTGAACACAGGAGAGTTTGATAGTTGAACAACAGGAGAGGTTTGGTAGTTGAACAACAGACGTTTGATAGTTGAACATTAGAGAGTTTGATATTTGAACAACAAAGAGTTTGAAAGTTGAACAACAGAGGAGTTTGAAAGTTGAACAACAGAAGAGTTTGATAGTTGAACAATAGAAAGTTTGAAAGTTGAACAACAGAAGAGTTTGATAGTGAACAATAGAAGAGTTTGATAGTTGAACAACAGGAGAGTTTGATAGTTGAACAACAGAAGAGTGATAGTTGATAACAAAGAGTTTGATAGTTGAACAAAAGAAGAGTTTGATAGTTGAACAAAAGAAGAGTTTGATAGTTGAACAACAGAAGAGTGATAGTTGATAACAGAAGAGTTTGATAGTTGAACACATAAGAGTTTGATAGTTGAACAACATAAGAGTTTGATAGTTGAACAACAGAAGAGTTTGATAGTTGAACAACAGAAGAGTTTGATAGTTAAAGAAAAGAAGAGTTTGAAAGTTGAACAACAGAATAGTTTGATAGTGAACAGAAGAGTTTGATAGTGAACAATAGAAGAGTTTGATAGTTGAACAACAGAAGAGTTTGATAGTTGAACAACAGAAGAGGTTGATAGTTGAACAACAAAAGAGTTTGATAGTTGAACAACAGAAGAGTTTGATAGTTGAACAAAAAAGAGTGATAGTTGATAACAGAAGAGTTTGATAGTTGAACAACAGAAGAGTTTGATAGTTGAACAACAAAGAGTTTGATAGTTGAACAAGAAGAAGAGTTTGATAGTTGAACAACAGAAGAGTTTGATAGTTGAACAACAGAAGAGTTTGATAGTTGAACAGAAGAGTTTGATAGTGAACAATAGAAGAGTTTGATAGTTGAACAACAGGAGAGTTTGATAGTTGAACAACAGGAAGAGTTGATAGTTAAACAACAGACGAGTTTGATAGTTGAACAACAGAAGAGTTTGATATTTGAACAACAAAGAGTTTGAAAGTTGAACAACAGAGGGTTTGAAAGTTGAACAACAGAAGAGTTTGATAGTTGAACAATAGAAGAGTTTGAAGTTGAACAACAGAAGAGTTTGATAGTGAACAATAGAAGAGTTTGATAGTTGAACAACAGGAGAGTTTGATAGTTGAACAACAGAAGAGTGATAGTTGATAACAGAAGAGTTTGATAGTTGAACAAAGAAGAGTTTGATAGTTGAACAAAGAAGAGTTTGATAGTTGAACAACAGAAGAGTGATAGTTGATGACAGAAGAGTTTGATAGTTGAACAACAGAAGAGTTTGATAGTTGAACAACATAAGAGTTTGATAGTTGAACAACAGAAGAGTTTGATAGTTGAACAACAGAAGAGTTTGATAGTTGAACAAAAGAACAGTTTGATAGTTGAACAACAGAAGAGTTTGATAGTGAACAGAAGAGTTTGATAGTGAACCATAGAAGAGTTTGATAGTTGAACAACAGGAGAGTTTGATAGTTGAACAACAGGAGAGTTGGTAGTTGAACAACAGACGAGTTTGATAGTTGAACAATAGAAGAGCTTGATAGTTGAACAACAGAGAGAGTGATAGTTGAACAACAAGAGTTTGAAAGTTGAACAACAGAGGAGTTTGAAAGTTGAACAACAGAAGAGTTTGATAGTTGAACAATAGAAGAGTTTGAAAGTTGAACAACAGAAGAGTTTGATAGTTGATAACAGAAGAGTTTGATAGTTGAACAACAGAAGAGTTTGATAGTTGAACAACAGAAGAGTGATAGTTGATAACAGAAGAGTTTGATAGTAGAAACAACAGAAGAGTTTGATAGTTGACCAACAGAAGAGTTTGATAGTTGAACAACAGAAGAGTTTGATAGTGAACAATTGAAGAGTTTGATAGTTGAACAACACAGGAGAGTTTGATAGTTTAACAACAGAAGAGTTTGATAGTTGAAATCAGAAGAGTTTGATAGTTGAACAAAAGAAGAGTTTTGATAGTTGAACAAAAGAAGAGTTTTGATAGTTGAACAAGAAAAGAGTTTGATAGTGAACAACAGAAGAGTTTGATAGTTGAACAACAGGAGAGTTTTAAAGTTGAACAACAGAAGAGTTTGATAGTTGAACAACAGAAGAGTTTGATAGTTGAACAACAGAAGAGTTTGATAGTTAAACAAAAGAAGAGTTTGATAGTTGAACAAAAGAAGAGTTTGATAGTTGAACAAAGAAGAGTGATAGTTGAACAACAGAAGAGTTTGATAGTTGAACAACAGAAGAGTTTGATAGTTGAACAAAGAAGAGTTTGATAGTTGAACAAGAAGAAGAGTTTGATAGTTGAACAACAGGAGAGTTTGATAGTTGAATAACAGAGGAGTTTGAAAGTTGAACAACAGAAGAGTTTGATAGTGAACAATAGAAGAGTTTGATAGTTGAACAACAGGAGAGTTTGATAGTTGAACAACAGAAGAGTGATAGTTGATAACAGAAGAGTTTGATAGTTGAACAACATAAGAGTTTGATAGTTGAACAACAGAAGAGTGATAGTTGATAACAGAAGAGTTTGATAGTGAACAATAGAAGAGTTTGATAGTTGAACACAGAAGTTTTGATAGTTGAACAAAAGCAGAGTTTGATAGTTGAACAACAGAAGAGTGATAGTTGATAAAAGAAGAGTTTGATAGTTGAACAACAGAAGAGTTTGATAGTTGAACAAAAGAAGAGTTTGATAGTTGAACAAAAGCAGAGTTTGATAGTTGAACAACAGAAGATTGATAGTTGATAACAGAAGAGTTTGATAGTTGAACAACAAAAGAGTTTGATAGTTGAACAACAGAAGAGTTTGATAGTTGAACAACAGAAGAGTTTGATAGTTGAACAACAGAAGAGTTTGTTGATAGTTGAACAAAGAAGAGTTTGATAGTTGCACAAAAGAAGAGTTTGATAGTTGAACAACAGAGAGTGATAGTTGATAACAGAAGAGTTTGATAGTTGAACAACAGAAGAGTTTGATAGTTGAACAACAAAGAGTTTGATAGTTGAACAACAGAAGAGTTTGATAGTTAACAACAGAAGAGTTTGATAGTTGAACAAAAGAAGAGTTTGATAGTTGAACAACAGAAGAGTTTGATAGTGAACAGAAGAGTTTGATAGTTGAACAATAGAAGAGTTTGATAGTTTAAACAACAAGGAGAGTTTGATAGTTGAACAACAGGAGAGGTTGGTAGTTGAACAACAGACGAGTTTGATAGTTGAACATTAGAAGAGTTTGATAGTTGAACAACAAACGAGTTTTGAAAGTTGAACAACAGAGGAGTTTGAAAGTTGAACAACAGGAGAGTTTGATAGTTGAACAATAGAAGAGTTTGAAAGTTGAACAACAGAAGAGTTTGATAGTGAACAATAGAAGAGTTTGATAGTTGAAACAGGAGAGTTTGATAGTTGAACAACAGAAGAGTGATAGTTGATAACAGAAGAGTTTGATAGTTGAACAAAGGAAGAGTTTGATAGTTGAACAAAGAAGAGTTTGATAGTTGAACAACAGAAGAGTGATAGTTGAAAACAGAAGAGTTTGATAGTTGAACAACAGAGAGTTTGATAGTTGAACAACAGAAGAGTTTGATAGTTGAACAACAGAAGAGTTTGATAGTTGAACAAAAGAAGAGTTTGATAGTTGAACAACAGAATAGTTTGATAGTGAACAGAAGAGTTTGATAGTGAACAATAGAAGAGTTTGATAGTTGAACAACAGGAGAGTTTGATAGTTGAACAACAGGAGAGGTTGGTAGTTGAACAACAGACGAGTTTGATAGTTGAACATTAGAAGAGTTTGATATTTGAACAACACGAGTTTGAAAGTTGAACAACAGAGGAGTTTGAAAGTTGAACAACAGAAGAGTTTGATAGTTGAACAATAGAAGAGTTTGAAAGTTGAACAACAGAAGAGTTTGATAGTGAACAATAGAAGAGTTTGATAGTTGAACAACAGAGAGTTTTGATAGTTGAACAACAGAAGAGTGATAGTTGATAACAGAAGAGTTTGATAGTTGAACAAAAGAAGAGTTTGATAGTTGAACAAAAGAGAGTTTGATAGTTGAACAACAGAAGAGTGATAGTTGATACAGAAGAGTTTGATAGTTGAACAACAGAAGAGTTTGATAGTTGAACAACATAAGAGTTTGATAGTTGAACAACAGAAGAGTTTGATAGTTGAACAACAGAAGAGTTTGATAGTTAAAGAAAAAGAGTTTGAAAGTTGAACAACAGAAGAGTTTGATAGTGAACAGAAGAGTTTGATAGTGAACAATAGAAGAGTTTGATAGTTGAACAACAGGAGAGTTTGATAGTTGAACAACAGGAGAGGTTGGTAGTTGAACAACAGACGAGTTTGATAGTTGAACAATAGAAGAGCTTGATAGTTGAACAACAGGAGGGTTTGATAGTTGAACAACATACGAGTTTGAAAGTTGAACAACAGAGGAGTTTGAAAGTTGAACAACAGAAGAGTTTGATAGTTGAACAATAGAAGAGTTTGAAAGTTGAACAAACAGAAGAGTGATAGTTGATAACAGAAAAGTTTGATAGTTGAACAACAGAAGAGTTTGATAGTTGAACAACAGAAGAGTGATAGTTGATAACAGAATAGTTTGATAGTAGAACAACAGAAGAGTTTGATAGTTGACCAACAGAAGAGTTTGATAGTTGAACAACAGAAGAGTTTGATAGTGAACATAGAAGAAGAGTTTGATAGTTGAACAACAGGAGAGTTTGATAGTTGAACAACAGAAGAGTTTGATAGTTGAACAAAAGAACAGTTTGATAGTTGAACAACAGAAGAGTTTGATAGTGAACAGAAGAGTTTGATAGTGAACAATAGAAGAGTTTGATAGTTGAACAACAGAGAGTTTGATAGTTGAACAACAGAAGAGGTTGATAGTTGAACAACAGAAGAGTTTGATAGTTGAACAAAGAAGAGTTTGATAGTTGAACAACAGGAGAGTTTGATAGTTGAACAACAGACGAGTTTGAAAGTTGAACAACAGAGGAGTTTGAAAGTTGAACAACAGAAGAGTTTGATAGTTGAACAATAGAAGAGTTTGAAAGTTGAACAACAGAAGAGTGATAGTTGATAACAGAAGAGTTTGATAGTTGAACAACAGAAGAGTTTGATAGTTGAACAACAGAAGAGTGATAGTTGATAACAGAAGAGTTTGATAGTTGAACAACAAGAGTTTGATAGTTGACCAACAGAAGAGTTTGATAGTTGAACAACAGAAGAGTTTGATAGTGAACATTGAAGAGTTTGATAGTTGAACAACAGGAGAGTTTGATAGTTGAACAACAGAAGAGTTTGATAGTTGAAATCAGAAGAGTTTGATAGTTGAACAAAAGAAGAGTTTGATAGTTGAACAAAAGAAGAGTTTGATAGTTGAACAACAAAAGAGTTTGATAGTGAACAACAGAAGAGTTTGATAGTTGAACAACAGGAGAGTTTGATAGTTGAACAAAAGAAGAGTTTGATAGTTGAACAAAAGAAGAGTTTGATAGTTGAACAACAGAAGAGTTGATAGTTGATAACAGAAGAGTTTGATAGTTGAACAACAGAAGAGTTTTGATAGTTGAACAACAGAAGAGTTTGATAGTTGAACAACAGAAGAGTTTGATAGTTGAACAACAGAAGAGTTTGATAGTTGAACAAAAGAAGAGTTTGATAGTTGAACAAAAGAAGAGTTTGATAGTTGAACAACAGAAGAGTTTGATAGTTGAACAACAAAGAGTTTGATAGTTGAACAACAGAAGAGTGATAGTTGATAACAGAAGAGTTTGATAGTAGAACAACAGAAGAGTTTGATAGTTGACCAACAGAAGAGTTTGATAGTTGAACAACAGAAGAGTTTGATAGTTGAACAAGAAGAGTTTGATAGTTGAACAACAGGAGAGTTTGATAGTTGAACAACAGAAGAGTTTGATAGTTGAACAACAGAAGAGTTTGATAGTTGAACAAAAGAAGAGTTTGATAGTTGAACAAAATAAGAGTTTGATAGTTGAACAACAAAAGAGTTTGATAGTGAACAACAGAAGAGTTTGATAGTGAACAATAGAAGAGTTTGATAGTTGAACAACAGGAGAGTTTGATAGTTGAACAACAGGAAGAGGTTGGTAGTTGAACAACAGACGAGTTTGATAGTTGAACATTAGAAGAGTTTGATATTTGAACAACAAAGAGTTTGAAAGTTGAACAACAGAGGAGTTTGAAAGTTGAACAACAGAAGAGTTTGATAGTTGAACAATAGAAGAGTTTGATAGTTGAACAACAGAAGAGTTTGATAGTGAACAATAGAAGAGTTTGATAGTTGAACAACAGGAGAGTTTGATAGTTGAACAACAGAAGAGTGATAGTTGATAACAGAAGAGTTTGATAGTTGAACAAAAGAAGAGTTTGATAGTTGAACAAAGAAGAGTTTGATAGTTGAACAACAGAAGAGTTTGATAGTTGAACAACAGAAGAGTTTGATAGTTGAACAACAGAAGAGTTTGATAGTTAAAGAAAAGAAAAGAGTTTGAAAGTTGAACAACAGAATAGTTTGATAGTTGAACAGAAGAGTTTGATAGTGAACAATAGAAGAGTTTGATAGTTGAACAACAGGAGAGTTTGATAGTTGAACAACAGAAGAGGTTGGTAGTTGAACAACAGACGAGTTTGATAGTTGAACAATAGAAGAGCTTGATAGTTGAACAACAGGAGGGTTTGATAGTTGAACAACATAAGAGTTTGAAGTTGAACAACAGAGGAGTTTGAAAGTTGAACACAGAAGAGTTTGATAGTTGAACAATAGAAGAGTTTGAAAGTTGAACAACAGAAGAGTTTGATAGTTGAACAACAGAAGAGTTTGATAGTTGAACATCAGGAGAGTTTGATAGTTGAACAACAGAAGAGTTTGATAGTTGAACAACAGAAGAGTTTGATAGTGAACAGAAGAGTTTGATAGTGAACAATAGAAGAGTTTGATAGTTGAACAACAGGAGAGTTTGATAGTTGAACAACAGGAGAGGTTGATAGTTGAACAACAGAAGAGTTTGATAGTTGAACAACAGAAGAGTTTGATAGTTGAACAACAGAAGAGTTTGATAGTTGAACAAAAGAAGAGTTTGATAGTTGAACAACAGAAGAGTTTGATAGTTGAAAACAGAAGAGTTTGATAGTTGAACAACAGAAGAGTTTGATAGTTGAACAAAAGAAGAGTTTGATAGTTGAACAACAGAAGAGTGATAGTTGATAACAGAAGAGTTTGATAGTTGAACAAAAGAAGAGTTTGATAGTTGAACAACAGAAGAGTTTGATAGTTGAACAACAGAAGAGTTTGATAGTTGAACAACAGAAGAGTTTGATAGTTGAAAAAAAGAAGAGTTTTAAAGTTGAACAAAGAAGAGTTTGATAGTTGAACAAAAGAAAGTTTGATAGTTGAACAAAAAAGAGTGATAGTTGATAACAGAAGAGTTTGATAGTTGAACAACAGAAGAGTTTGATAGTTGAACAACAGAAGAGTTTGATAGTTGAACAACAGAAGAGTTTGATAGTTGAACAACAGAAGAGTTTGATAGTTGAACAAAGAAGAGTTTGATAGTTGAACAACAGAAGAGTTTGATAGTGAACAACAGAAGAGTTTGATAGTGAACAATAGAAGAGTTTGATAGTTGAACAACAGGAGAGTTTGATAGTTGAACAACAGGAGAGGTTGGTAGTTGAACAACAGACGAGTTTGATAGTTGAACAACAGAAGAGTTTGATAGTTGAACAAACAAAGAGTTTGAAAGTTGAACAACAGAGGAGTTTGAAAGTTGAACAACAGAAGAGTTTGATAGTTGAACAATAGAAGAGTTTGAAAGTTGAACAACAGAAGAGTTTGATAGTGAACAATAGAAGAGTTTGATAGTTGAACAACAGGAGAGTTTGATAGATTTTGACAACACAGAGGTGATAGTTGATAACAGAAGAGTTTGATAGTTGAACAAAGAAGAGTTTGATAGTTGAACAAAAGAAGAGTTTGATAGTTGAACAACAGAAGAGTGATAGTTGATAACAGAAGAGTTTGATAGTTGAACAACAGAAGAGTTTGATAGTTGAACAACATAAGAGTTTGATAGTTGAACAACAGAAGAGTTTGATAGTTGAACAACAGAAGAGTTTGATAGTTACAAAAGAAGAGTTTGATAGTTGAACAACAGAAGAGTTTGATAGTGAACAGAAGAGTTTGATAGTGAACAATAGAAGAGTTTGATAGTTGAACAACAGGAGAGTTTGATAGTTGAACACAGGAGAGGTTGGTAGTTGAACAACAGACGAGTTTGATAGTTGAACAATAGAAGAGCTTGATAGTTGAACAACAGGAGGTTTGATAGTTGAACAACAGACGAGTTTGAAAGTTGAACAACAGAGGAGTTTGAAAGTTGAACAACAGAAGAGTTTGATAGTTGAACAATAGAAGAGTTTGAAAGTTGAACAACAGAAGAGTGATAGTTGAACAGAAGAGTTTGATAGTTGAACAACAGAAGAGTTTGATAGTTGAACAACAGAAGAGTGATAGTTGATAACAGAAGAGTTTGATAGTAGAACAACAGAAGAGTTTGATAGTTGAACAACAGAAGAGTTTGATAGTTGAACAACAGAAGAGTTTGATAGTGAACAATAGAAGAGTTTGATAGTTGAACAACAGGAGAGTTTGATAGTTGAACAACAGAAGAGTTTGATAGTTGAACAAAAGAAGTTTGATAGTTGAACAACAGAAGAGTTTGATAGTGAAAAGAAGAGTTTGATAGTTGAACAATAGAAGAGTTTGATAGTTGAACAACAGAAGAGTTTGATAGTTGAACAACAGGAGAGTTGATAGTTGAACAACAGAAGAGTTTGATAGTTGAACAATAGAAGAGTTTGATAGTTGAACAACAGGAGAGTTTGATAGTTGAACAACAGAAGAGTTTGATAGTTGAACAACAGAAGAGTTTGATAGTTGAACAACAGAAGAGTTTGATAGTTGAACAACAGAAGAGTGATAGTTGACAACAGAAGAGTTTGATAGTTGAACAACAGAAGAGTTTGATAGTTGAACAACAGAAGAGTTTGATAGTTGAACAACAGAAGAGTGATAGTTGAAAACAGGAGAGTTTGATAGTTGAACAACAGAAGAGTTTGATAGTTGAACAACAGAAGAGTTTGATAGTTGAACAACAGAAGAGTTTGATAGTTGAACAAAGAAGAGTTTGATAGTTGAACAACAGAAGAGTTTGATAGTTGACAACAGAAGAGTTTGATAGTTGAAACAACAGAAGAGTTTGATAGTTGAACAACAGAAGAGTTTGATAGTGAACAAAAGAAGAGTTTGATAGTTGAACAAAGAGAGTTTGATAGTTGAACAACAGAAGAGTTTGATAGTTGAAACAACAGAAGAGTTTGATAGTTGAACAAAAGAAGAGTTTGATAGTTGAACAAAAGAAGAGTTTGATAGTTGAACAACAAAAGAGTTTGATAGTTGAACAACAGAAGAGTTTGATAGTTGAACAACAGAAGAGTTTTGATAGTTGAACAACAGAAGAGTTTGATAGTTGAACAACAGAAGAGTTTGATAGTTGAACAACAGAAGAGTTTGATAGTTGAACAACAGAAGAGTTTGATAGTTGAACAAAAGAAGAGTTTGATAGTTGAACAACAGAAGAGTTTGATAGTTGAAACAGAAGAGTTTGATAGTGAACAACAGAGAGTTTGATAGTTGAACAACAGAAGAGTTTGATAGTTGAACAACAGGAGAGGTTGATAGTTGAACAACAGAAGAGTTTGATAGTTGAACACAGAAGAGTTTGATAGTTGAACAACAGAAGAGTTTGATAGTTGAACAACAGAAGAGTTTGATAGTTGAACAACAGAAGAGTTTGATAGTTGAACAACAGAAGAGTTTGATAGTTGAACAACAGAAGAGTGATAGTTGACAACAGAAGAGTTTGATAGTTGAACAACAGAAGAGTTTGATAGTTGAACAACAGAAGAGTGATAGTTGACAACAGAAGAGTTTGATAGTTGAAAAACAGAAGAGTTTGATAGTTGAACAACAGAAGAGTTTGATAGTTGAAAACAGAAGAGTTGATAGTTGAACAAAAGAGAGTTTGATAGTTGAACAACAGAAGAGTTGATAGTTGAACAACAAAAGAGTTTGATAGTTGAACAACAGAAGAGTTTGATAGTTGAACAACAGAAGAGTTTGATAGTTGAACAACAGAAGAGTTTGATAGTTGAACAACAGAAGAGTTTGATAGTTGAACAACAGAAGAGTTTGATAGTTGAACAACAGAAGAGTTTGATAGTTGAACAACAGAAGAGTTTGATAGTTGAACAACAGAAGAGTGATAGTTGAACAACAGAAGAGTTTGATAGTTGAACAACAGAAGAGTTTGATAGTTGAACAACAGAAGAGTTTGATAGTTGAACAACAGAAGAGTTTGATAGTTGAACAACAGAAGAGTTTGATAGTTGAACAACAGAAGAGTTTGATAGTTGAACAACAGAAGAGTTTGATAGTGAACAACAGAAGAGTTTGATAGTTGAACAAAAGAAGAGTTTGATAGTTGAACAACAGAAGAGTTGATAGTTGAAACAGAAGAGTTTGATAGTTGAACAACAAGAGTTTGATAGTTGAACAACAGAAGAGTTTGATAGTTGAAAACAGAAGAGTTTGATAGTTGAACAACAGAAGAGTTTGATAGTTGAACAACAGAAGAGTTTGATAGTTGAACAAAAGAAGAGTTTGATAGTTGAACAAAGAAGAGTTTGATAGTTGAACAACAGAAGAGTTTGATAGTTGAACAACAGAAGAGTTGATAGTTAGTGAACAACAGAAGAGTTTGATAGTTGAACAACAGAAGAGTTTGATAGTTGAACAACAGAAGAGTTTGATAGTTGAACAACAGAAGAGTTGATAGTTGACAACAGAAGAGTTTGATAGTTGAACAACAGAAGAGTTTGATAGTTGAACAACAGAAGAGTTTGATAGTTGAACAACAGAAGAGTTTGATAGTTGAACAACAGAAGAGTTTGATAGTTGAACAACAGAAGAGTTTGATAGTTGAACAAAAGAAGAGTTTGATAGTTGAACAACAGAAGAGTTTGATAGTTGAACAACAGAAGAGTTTGATAGTTGAACAACAGAAGAGTTTGATAGTTGAACAACAGAAGAGTTTGATAGTTGACAACAGAAGAGTTTGATAGTTGAACAACAGAGAAAGTTTTGATAGTTGAACAACAGAAGAGTTTGATAGTGAAACAACAGAAGAGTTTGATAGTTGAACAACAGAAGAGTTTGATAGTTGAACAACAGAAGAGTTTGATAGTTGAACAACAGAGGAGTTTGATAGTTGAACAACAGAAGAGTTTGATAGTTGAACAACAGAAGAGTTTGATAGTTGAACAAACAGAGAGTGATAGTTGAATAACAGAAGAGTTTGATAGTTGAACAACAGAAGAGTTTGATAGTTGAACAACAGAAGAGTTTGATAGTTGAACAACAGAAGAGTTTGATAGTTGAACAACAGAAGAGTTTGATAGTTGAACAACAGAAGAGTTTGATAGTTGAAAACAGAAGAGTTTGATAGTTGAACAACAGAAGAGTTTGATAGTTGAACAACAGAAGAGTTTGATAGTTGAACAACAGAAGAGTTTGATAGTGAACAACAGAAGAGTTTGATAGTTGAACAACAGAAGAGTTTGATAGTTGAACAACAGAAGAGTTTGATAGTGAACAATAGAAGAGTTTGATAGTTGAACAACAGAAGAGTTTGATAGTTGAACAACAGAAGAGTTTGATAGTTGAACAAAAGAAGTTTGATAGTTGAACAACAGAAGAGTTTGATAGTGAACAGAAGAGTTTGATAGTGAACAACAGAAGAGTTTGATAGTTGAACAACAGAGAGTTTGATAGTTGAACAACAGAAGAGTTTGATAGTTGAACAACAGAAGAGTTTGATAGTTGAACAACAGAAGAGTTTGATAGTTGAACAACAGAAGAGTTTGATAGTTGAACAACAGAAGAGTTTGATAGTTGAACAACAGAAGAGTTTGATAGTTGAACAACAGAAGAGTTTGATAGTTGAACAAACAGAAGAGTGATAGTTGAACAACAGAAGAGTTTGATAGTTGAACAACAGAAGAGTTTGATAGTTGAACAACAGAAGAGTTGATAGTTGACAACAGAAGAGTTTGATAGTTGAACAACAGAAGAGTTTGATAGTTGAACAACAGAAGAGTTTGATAGTTGAAAACAGAAGAGTTTGATAGTTGAACAAAAGAGAGTTTGATAGTTGAACAAACAGAAGAGTTTGATAGTTGAACAACAGAAGAGTTTGATAGTTGAACAACAGAAGAGTTTGATAGTTGAACAACAGGAGAGTTTGATAGTTGAACAACAGAAGAGTTTGATAGTTGAACAACAGAAGAGTTTGATAGTTGAACAACAGAAGAGTTTGATAGTTGAACAAAAGAAGAGTTTGATAGTTGAACAAAGAAGAGTTTGATAGTTGAACAACAGAAGAGTGATAGTTGAACAACAGAAGAGTTTGATAGTTGAACAACAGAAGAGTTTGATAGTTGAACAAAAGAAGAGTTTGATAGTTGAACAAGAGAAGAGTTTGATAGTTGAACAACAGAAGAGTTTGATAGTTGAACAACAGAAGAGTTTGATAGTTGAACAACAGAAGAGTTTGATAGTTGAACAACAGAAGAGTTTGATAGTTGAACAAAAGAAGAGTTTGATAGTTGAACAACAGAAGAGTGATAGTTGATAACAGAAGAGTTTGATAGTTGAACAACAGAAGAGTTTGATAGTTGAACAACAGAAGAGTTTGATAGTTGAACAACAGAAGAGTTTGATAGTTGAACAACAGAAGAGTTTGATAGTGAACAACAGAAGAGTTTGATAGTTGAACAAAAGAAGAGTTTGATAGTTGAACAAAAGAAGAGTTTGATAGTTGAACAACAGAAGAGTTTGATAGTTGAACAACAGAAGAGTTTGATAGTTGAACAACAGAAGAGTTTGATAGTTGAACAAAGAAGAGTTTGATAGTTGAACAACAGAAGAGTTTGATAGTTGAACAACAGAAGATTGATAGTTGAACAACAGAAGAGTTTGATAGTTGAACAACAGAAGAGTTTGATAGTTGAACAACAGAAGAGTTTGATAGTTGAACAACAGAAGAGTTTGATAGTTGAACAACAGAAGAGTTTGATAGTGAACAAAAGAAGAGTTTGATAGTTGAACAAAGAAGAGTTTGATAGTTGAACAACAGAAGAGTTTGATAGTTGAACAACAGAAGAGTTTGATAGTTGAACAACAGAAGAGTTTGATAGTTGAACAAAGAAGAGTTTGATAGTTGAACAACAGAAGAGTTTGATAGTTGAACAACAGAAGAGTTTGATAGTTGAACAACAGAAGAGTTTGATAGTTGAACAAACAGAAGAGTTTGATAGTTGAACAACAGAAGAGTTTGATAGTTGAACAACAGAAGAGTTTGATAGTTGAACAACAGAAGAGTTTGATAGTTGAACAACAGAAGAGTTTGATAGTTGAACAACAGAAGAGTTTGATAGTTGAACAACAGGAGAGTTTGATAGTTGAACAACAGAAGTTTGATAGTTGAACAACAGAAGAGTTTGATAGTTGAACAACAGAAGAGTTTGATAGTTGAACAACAGAAGAGTTTGATAGTTGAACAACAGAAGAGTTTGATAGTTGAAAACAGAAGAGTTTGATAGTTGAACAAAGAAGAGTTTGATAGTTGAACAAAGAAGAGTTTGATAGTTGAACAACAAAAGAGTTTGATAGTTGAACAACAGAAGAGTTTGATAGTTGAACAACAGAAGAGTTTGATAGTTGAACAAAGAAGAGTTTGATAGTTGAACAAAGAAGAGTTTGATAGTTGAACAACAGAAGATTGATAGTTGACAACAGAAGAGTTTGATAGTTGAACAACAGAAGAGTTTGATAGTTGAACAACAGAAGAGTTTGATAGTTGAACAACAGAAGAGTTTGATAGTTGAACAACAGAAGAGTTTGATAGTTGAACAAAAGAAGAGTTTGATAGTTGAACAACAAAAGAGTTTGATAGTGAACAACAGAAGAGTTTGATAGTGAACAATAGAAGAGTTTGATAGTTGAACAACAGGAGAGTTTGATAGTTGAACAACAGGAGAGGTTGGTAGTTGAACAACAGACGAGTTTGATAGTTGAACATTAGAAGAGTTTGATAGTTGAACAACAAACGAGTTTGAAAGTTGAACAACAGAGGAGTTTGAAAGTTGAACAACAGAAGAGTTTGATAGTTGAACAATAGAAGAGTTTGAAAGTTGAACAACAGAAGAGTTTGATAGTGAACAATAGAAGAGTTTGATAGTTGAACAACAGGAGAGTTTGATAGTTGAACAACAGAAGAGTGATAGTTGATAACAGAAGAGTTTGATAGTTGAACAAAAGAAGAGTTTGATAGTTGAACAAAAGAAGAGTTTGATAGTTGAACAACAGAAGAGTGATAGTTGATAACAGAAGAGTTTGATAGTTGAACAACAGAAGAGTTTGATAGTTGAACAACAGAAGAGTTTGATAGTTGAACAACAGAAGAGTTTGATAGTTGAACAAAAGAAGAGTTTGATAGTTGAACAACAGAAGAGTTTGATAGTTGAACAGAAGAGTTTGATAGTTGAACAACAGAAGAGGTTGGTAGTTGAACAACAGACGAGTTTGATAGTTGAACAATAGAAGAGCTTGATAGTTGAACAACAGGAGGTTTGATAGTTGAACAACATACGAGTTTGAAAGTTGAACAACAGAGGAGTTTGAAAGTTGAACAACAGAAGAGTTTGATAGTTGAACAATAGAAGAGTTTGAAAGTTGAACAAACAGAAGAGTGATAGTTGATAACAGAAGAGTTTGATAGTTGAACAACAGAAGAGTTTGATAGTTGAACAACAGAAGAGTGATAGTTGATAACAGAAGAGTTTGATAGTAGAACAACAGAAGAGTTTGATAGTTGACCAACAGAAGAGTTTGATAGTTGAACAACAGAAGAGTTTGATAGTGAACAATAGAAGAGTTTGATAGTTGAACAACAGGAGAGTTTGATAGTTGAACAACAGAAGAGTTTGATAGTTGAACAAAAGAAAGTTTGATAGTTGAACAACAGAAGAGTTTGATAGTGAACAGAAGAGTTTGATAGTGAACAATAGAAGAGTTTGATAGTTGAACAACAGGAGAGTTTGATAGTTGAACAACAGGAGAGGTTGGTAGTTGAACAACAGACGAGTTTGATAGTTGAACAATAGAAGAGCTTGATAGTTGAACAACAGGAGAGTTTGATAGTTGAACAACAGAAGAGTTTGAAAGTTGAACAACAGAAGAGTTTGATAGTTGAACAATAGAAGAGTTTGAAGTTGAACAACAGAAGAGTGATAGTTGATAACAGAAGAGTTTGATAGTTGAACAACAGAAGAGTTTGATAGTTGAACAACAGAAGAGTGATAGTTGATAACAGAAGAGTTTGATAGTTGAACAACAGAAGAGTTTGATAGTTGACAACAGAAGAGTTTGATAGTTGAACAACAGAAGAGTTTGATAGTGAACAACAGAAGAGTTTGATAGTTGAACAACAGGAGAGTTTGATAGTTTAACAACAGAAGAGTTTGATAGTTGAAAACAGAAGAGTTTGATAGTTGAACAAAAGAAGAGTTTGATAGTTGAACAAAGAAGAGTTTGATAGTTGAACAACAAAAGAGTTTGATAGTGAACAACAGAAGAGTTTGATAGTTGAACAACAGAAGAGTTTTGATAGTTGAACAACAGAAGAGTTTGATAGTTGAACAAAAGAAGAGTTTGATAGTTGAACAACAAAGAGTTTGATAGTGAACAACAGAAGAGTTTGATAGTTGAACAACAGGAGAGTTTGATAGTTGAACAACAGAAGAGTTTGATAGTTGAACAACAGAAGAGTTTGATAGTTGAACAACAGAGAGTTTGATAGTTGAACAACAGAAGAGTTTGATAGTTGAACAATAGAAGAGTTTGATAGTTGAACAACAGAAGAGTGATAGTTGACAACAGAAGAGTTTGATAGTTGAACAACAGAAGAGTTTGATAGTTGAACAAAGAAGAGTTTGATAGTTGAACAACAGAGAGAGTTTGATAGTGAACAACAGAAGAGTTTGATAGTTGAACAACAGGAGAGTTTGATAGTTGAACAACAGAAGAGTGATAGTTGATAACAGAAGAGTTTGATAGTTGAACAAAAGAAGAGTTTGATAGTTGAACAAAGAAGAGTTTGATAGTTGAACAACAGAAGAGTTTGATAGTTGACAACAGAAGAGTTTGATAGTTGAACAACAGAAGAGTTTGATAGTTGAACAACAGAAGAGTTTGATAGTTGAACAACAGAAGAGTTTGATAGTTGAACAACAGAAGAGTTTGATAGTTGAACAACAGAAGAGTTTGATAGTTGAACAGAAGAGTTTGATAGTTGAACAACAGAAGAGTTTGATAGTTGAACAACAGACGAGTTTGATAGTTGAACAATAGAAGAGTTTGATAGTTGAACAACAGAGAGAGTTTGATAGTTGAACAACAGAAGAGTTTGATAGTTGAACAACAGAAGAGTTTGATAGTTGAACAACAGAAGAGTTTGATAGTTGAACAACAGAAGAGTTTGATAGTTGAACAAACAGAAGAGTGATAGTTGATAACAGAAGAGTTTGATAGTTGAACAACAGAAGAGTTTGATAGTTGAACAACAGAAGAGTGATAGTTGATAACAGAAGAGTTTGATAGTTGAACAACAGAAGAGTTTGATAGTTGAACAAAAGAAGAGTTTGATAGTTGAACAACAGAAGAGTTTGATAGTGAACAGAAGAGTTTGATAGTGAACAATAGAAGAGTTTGATAGTTGAACAACAGAGAGTTTGATAGTTGAACAACAGGAGAGTTTGATAGTTGAACAACAGAAGAGTTTGATAGTTGAACAATAGAAGAGTTTGATAGTTGAACAACAGAAGAGTTTGATAGTTGAACAACAGAAGAGTTTGATAGTTGAACAACAGAAGAGTTTGATAGTTGAACAACAGAAGAGTTTGATAGTTGAACAACAGAAGAGTTGATAGTTGAATAACAGAAGAGTTTGATAGTTGAACAACAGAAGAGTTTGATAGTTGAACAACAGAAGAGTGATAGTTGACAACAGAAGAGTTTGATAGTTGAACAACAGAAGAGTTTGATAGTTGAACAACAGAAGAGTTTGATAGTTGAACAAAAGAAGAGTTTGATAGTGAACAACAGAAGAGTTTGATAGTTGAACAACAGAAGAGTTTGATAGTTGAACAACAGAAGAGTTTGATAGTTGAAAACAGAAGAGTTTGATAGTTGAACAAAGAAGAGTTTGATAGTTGAACAACAGAAGAGTTTGATAGTTGAACAACAGAAGAGTTTGATAGTTGAACAACAGAAGAGTTTGATAGTTGAACAACAGAAGAGTTTGATAGTTGAACAACAGAAGAGTTTGATAGTTGAACAACAGAAGAGTTTGATAGTTGAACAACAGAAGAGTTTGATAGTTGAACAACAGAAGAGTTTGATAGTTGAACAACAGAAGAGTTTGATAGTTGAACAACAGAAGAGTTTGATAGTTGAACAACAGAAGAGTTTGATAGTTGAACAACAGAAGAGTTTGAAAGTTGAACAACAGAAGAGTTTGATAGTTGAACAATAGAAGAGTTTGATAGTTGAACAACAGAAGAGTGATAGTTGACAACAGAAGAGTTTGATAGTTGAACAACAGAAGAGTTTGATAGTTGAACAACAGAAAGAGTGATAGTTGATAACAGAAGAGTTTGATAGTTGAACAACAGAAGAGTTTGATAGTTGAACAACAGAAGAGTTTGATAGTTGAACAACAGAAGAGTTTGATAGTGAACAACAGAAGAGTTTGATAGTTGAACAACAGAAGAGTTTGATAGTTGAACAACAGAAGAGTTTGATAGTTGAACAAAAGAAGAGTTTGATAGTTGAACAACAGAAGAGTTTGATAGTGAACAGAAGAGTTTGATAGTGAACAATAGAAGAGTTTGATAGTTGAACAACAGAAGAGTTTGATAGTTGAACAACAGGAGAGTTTGATAGTTGAACAACAGAAGAGTTTGATAGTTGAACAATAGAAGAGTTTGATAGTTGAACAACAGAAGAGTTTGATAGTTGAACAACAGAAGAGTTTGATAGTTGAACAACAGAAGAGTTTGATAGTTGAACAATAGAAGAGTTTGAAAGTTGAACAAACAGAAGAGTGATAGTTGATAACAGAAGAGTTTGATAGTTGAACAACAGAAGAGTTTGATAGTTGAACAACAGAAGAGTGATAGTTGATAACAGAAGAGTTTGATAGTTGAACAACAGAAGAGTTTGATAGTTGAACAACAGAAGAGTTTGATAGTTGAACAACAGAAGAGTTTGATAGTGAACAACAGAAGAGTTTGATAGTTGAACAACAGGAGAGTTTGATAGTTAACAACAGAAGAGTTTGATAGTTGAAATCAGAAGAGTTTGATAGTTGAACAAAAGAAGAGTTTGATAGTTGAACAAAAGAAGAGTTTGATAGTTGAACAACAAAAGAGTTTGATAGTGAACAACAGAAGAGTTTGATAGTTGAACAACAGGAGAGTTTGATAGTTGAACAACAGAAGAGTTTGATAGTTGAACAACAGAAGAGTTTGATAGTTGAACAACAGAAGAGTTTGATAGTTGAACAAAAGAAGAGTTTGATAGTTGAACAAAAGAAGAGTTTGATAGTTGAACAACAGAAGAGTGATAGTTGAACAACAGAAGAGTTTGATAGTTGAACAACAGAAGAGTTTGATAGTTGAACAAAAGAAGAGTTTGATAGTTGAACAACAGAAGAGTTTGATAGTTGAACAACAGGAGAGTTTGATAGTTGAACAACAGAAGAGTTTGAAAGTTGAACAACAGAAGAGTTTGATAGTGAACAACAGAAGAGTTTGATAGTTGAACAACAGAAGAGTTTGATAGTTGAACAACAGAAGAGTGATAGTTGATAACAGAAGAGTTTGATAGTTGAACAACAGAAGAGTTTGATAGTTGAACAACAGAAGAGTTTGATAGTTGACAACAGAAGAGTTTGATAGTTGAACAACAGAAGAGTTTGATAGTTGAACAACAGAAGAGTTTGATAGTTGAACAAAAGAAGAGTTTGATAGTTGAACAAAAGAAGAGTTTGATAGTTGAACAACAGAAGAGTTTGATAGTTGAACAACAGAAGAGTTTGATAGTTGAACAAAAGAAGAGTTTGATAGTTGAACAAAAGAAGAGTTTGATAGTTGAACAACAGAAGAGTTTGATAGTTGAACAAAAGAAGAGTTTGATAGTTGAACAACAGAAGAGTTTGATAGTTGAACAACAGAAGAGTTTGATAGTTGACAAAAGAAGAGTTTGATAGTTGAACAACAGAAGAGTTTGATAGTTGAACAAAAGAAGAGTTTGATAGTTGAACAACAGAAGATTGATAGTTGATAACAGAAGAGTTTGATAGTTGAACAACAGAAGAGTTTGATAGTTGAACAACAGAAGAGTTTGATAGTTGAACAACAGAAGAGTTTGATAGTTGAACAACAGAAGAGTTTGATAGTTGAACAAAAGAAGAGTTTGATAGTTGAACAAAAGAAGAGTTTGATAGTTGAACAACAGAAGAGTTTGATAGTTGAACAACAGAAGAGTTTGATAGTTGAACAACAGAAGAGTTTGATAGTTGATAACAGAAGAGTTTGATAGTTGAACAACAGAAGAGTTTGATAGTTGAACAACAGAAGAGTTTGATAGTTGAACAACAGAAGAGTTTGATAGTTGAACAACAGAAGAGTTTGATAGTTGAACAACAGGAGAGTTTGATAGTTGAACAACAGAAGAGTTTGATAGTTGAACAACAGAAGAGTTTGATAGTTGAACAAAAGAAGAGTTTGATAGTTGAACAACAGAAGAGTTTGATAGTTGAACAACAGAAGAGTTTGATAGTTGAACAACAGAAGAGTTTGATAGTGAACAACAGAAGAGTTTGATAGTGAACAATAGAAGAGTTTGATAGTTGAACAACAGGAGAGTTTGATAGTTGAACAACAGGAGAGGTTGATAGTTGAACAACAGACGAGTTTGATAGTTGAACATTAGAAGAGTTTGATATTTGAACAACAACGAGTTTGATAGTTGAACAACAGAGGAGTTTGATAGTTGAACAACAGAAGAGTTTGATAGTTGAACAATAGAAGAGTTTGAAAGTTGAACAACAGAAGAGTTTGATAGTGAACAATAGAAGAGTTTGATAGTTGAACAACAGGAGAGTTTGATAGTTGAACAACAGAAGAGTGATAGTTGATAACAGAAGAGTTTGATAGTTGAACAACAGAAGAGTTTGATAGTTGAACAAAAGAAGAGTTTGATAGTTGAACAACAGAAGAGTGATAGTTGATAACAGAAGAGTTTGATAGTTGAACAACAGAAGAGTTTGATAGTTGAACAACAGAAGAGTTTGATAGTTGAACAACAGAAGAGTTTGATAGTTGAACAACAGAAGAGTTTGATAGTTAAACAAAAGAAGAGTTTGATAGTTGAACAACAGAAGAGTTTGATAGTGAACAGAAGAGTTTGATAGTGAACAATAGAAGAGTTTGATAGTTGAACAACAGGAGAGTTTGATAGTTGAACAACAGGAGAGGTTGGTAGTTGAACAACAGACGAGTTTGATAGTTGAACAATAGAAGAGCTTGATAGTTGAACAACAGGAGAGTTTGATAGTTGAACAACAGAAGAGTTTGAAAGTTGAACAACAGAGGAGTTTGAAAGTTGAACAACAGAAGAGTTTGATAGTTGAACAATAGAAGAGTTTGAAAGTTGAACAAACAGAAGAGTGATAGTTGATAACAGAAGAGTTTGATAGTTGAACAACAGAAGAGTTTGATAGTTGAACAACAGAAGAGTTTGATAGTGAACAACAGAAGAGTTTGATAGTTGAACAACAGGAGAGTTTGATAGTTGAACAACAGAAGAGTTTGATAGTTGAAAACAGAAGAGTTTGATAGTTGAACAAAAGAAGAGTTTGATAGTTGAACAAAAGAAGAGTTTGATAGTTGAACAACAAAAGAGTTTGATAGTGAACAACAGAAGAGTTTGATAGTTGAACAACAGAAGAGTTTTGATAGTTGAACAACAGAAGAGTTTGATAGTTGAACAACAGAAGAGTTTGATAGTTGAACAACAGAAGAGTTTGATAGTTAAACAAAGAAGAGTTTGATAGTTGAACAAAAGAAGAGTTTGATAGTTGAACAACAGAAGAGTGATAGTTGATAAAAGAAGAGTTTGATAGTTGAACAACAGAAGAGTTTGATAGTTGAACAAAAGAAGAGTTTGATAGTTGAACAAAAGAAGAGTTTGATAGTTGAACAACAGAAGATTGATAGTTGATAACAGAAGAGTTTGATAGTTGAACAACAGAAGAGTTTGATAGTTGAACAACAGAAGAGTTTGATAGTTGAACAAAAGAAGAGTTTGATAGTTGAACAAAAGAAGAGTTTGATAGTTGAACAACAAAAGAGTTTGATAGTGAACAACAGAAGAGTTTGATAGTGAACAATAGAAGAGTTTGATAGTTGAACAACAGGAGAGTTTGATAGTTGAACAACAGGAGAGGTTGTAGTTGAACAACAGACGAGTTTGATAGTTGAACATTAGAAGAGTTTGATATTTGAACAACAAACGAGTTTGAAAGTTGAACAACAGAGGAGTTTGAAAGTTGAACAACAGAAGAGTTTGATAGTTGAACAATAGAAGAGTTTGAAAGTTGAACAACAGAAGAGTTTGATAGTGAACAATAGAAGAGTTTGATAGTTGAACAACAGGAGAGTTTGATAGTTGAACAACAGAAGAGTGATAGTTGATAACAGAAGAGTTTGATAGTTGAACAACAGAAGAGTTTGATAGTTGAACAAAAGAAGAGTTTGATAGTTGAACAACAGAAGAGTGATAGTTGATAACAGAAGAGTTTGATAGTTGAACAACAGAAGAGTTTGATAGTTGAACAACAGAAGAGTTTGATAGTTAAACAAAAGAAGAGTTTGATAGTTGAACAACAGAAGAGTTTGATAGTGAACAGAAGAGTTTGATAGTGAACAATAGAAGAGTTTGATAGTTGAACAACAGGAGAGTTTGATAGTTGAACAACAGGAGAGGTTGGTAGTTGAACAACAGACGAGTTTGATAGTTGAACAATAGAAGAGTTTGATAGTTGAACAACAGGAGAGTTTGATAGTTGAACAACAGACGAGTTTGAAAGTTGAACAACAGAGGAGTTTGAAAGTTGAACAACAGAAGAGTTTGATAGTTGAACAATAGAAGAGTTTGAAAGTTGAACAAACAGAAGAGTGATAGTTGATAACAGAAGAGTTTGATAGTTGAACAACAGAAGAGTTTGATAGTTGAACAACAGAAGAGTGATAGTTGATAACAGAAGAGTTTGATAGTTGAACAACAGAAGAGTTTGATAGTTGAACAACAGAAGAGTTTGATAGTTGAACAACAGAAGAGTTTGATAGTGAACAATAGAAGAGTTTGATAGTTGAACAACAGGAGAGTTTGATAGTTGAACAACAGAAGAGTTTGATAGTTGAACAAAGAACAGTTTGATAGTTGAACAACAGAAGAGTTTGATAGTGAACAGAAGAGTTTGATAGTGAACAATAGAAGAGTTTGATAGTTGAACAACAGGAGAGTTTGATAGTTGAACAACAGGAGAGGTTGGTAGTTGAACAACAGACGAGTTTGATAGTTGAACAATAGAAGAGTTTGATAGTTGAACAACAGGAGAGTTTGATAGTTGAACAACAGAAGAGTTTGAAAGTTGAACAACAGAGGAGTTTGATAGTTGAACAACAGAAGAGTTTGATAGTTGAACAACAGAAGAGTGATAGTTGATAACAGAAGAGTTTGATAGTTGAACAACAGAAGAGTTTGATAGTTGAACAACAGAAGAGTTTGATAGTTGAACAATAGAAGAGTTTGATAGTTGAACAAAAGGAGAGTTTGATAGTTGAACAACAGAAGAGTTTGAAAGTTGAACAACAGAAGAGTTTGATAGTTGAACAACAGAAGAGTTTGATAGTTGAACAAAGAAGAGTTTGATAGTTGAACAAACAGAAGAGTGATAGTTGATAACAGAAGAGTTTGATAGTTGAACAACAGAAGAGTTTGATAGTTGAACAACAGAAGAGTTTGATAGTGAACAATTGAAGAGTTTGATAGTTGAACAACAGGAGAGTTTGATAGTTGAACAACAGAAGAGTTTGATAGTTGAAAACAGAAGAGTTTGATAGTTGAACAAAAGAAGAGTTTGATAGTTGAACAAAAGAAGAGTTTGATAGTTGAACAACAAAAGAGTTTGATAGTGAACAACAGAAGAGTTTGATAGTTGAACAACAGGAGAGTTTTGATAGTTGAACAACAGAAGAGTTTGATAGTGAACAATAGAAGAGTTTGATAGTTGAACAACAGGAGAGTTTGATAGTTGAACAACAGAAGAGTTTGATAGTTGAACAAAAGAAGAGTTTGATAGTTGAACAACAGAAGAGTTTGATAGTGAACAGAAAAGTTTGATAGTGAACAATAGAAGAGTTTGATAGTTGAACAACAGGAGAGTTTGATAGTTGAACAACAGGAGAGGTTGATAGTTGAACAACAGACGAGTTTGATAGTTGAACAATAGAAGAGTTTGATAGTTGAACAACAGGAGAGTTTGATAGTTGAACAACAGAAGAGTTTGAAAGTTGAACAACAGAAGAGTTTGATAGTTGAACAATAGAAGAGTTTGAAAGTTGAACAACAGAAGAGTGATAGTTGATAACAGAAGAGTTTGATAGTTGAACAACAGAAGAGTTTGATAGTTGAACAACAGAAGAGTGATAGTTGATAACAGAAGAGTTTGATAGTTGAACAACAGAAGAGTTTGATAGTTTGAACAACAGAAGAGTTTGATAGTTGAAACAGAAGAGTTTGATAGTTGAACAAAAGAAGAGTTTGATAGTTGAACAAAAGAAGAGTTTGATAGTTGAACAACAAAAGAGTTTGATAGTGAACAACAGAAGAGTTTGATAGTTGAACAACAGGAGAGTTTTAAATAGTTGAACAACAGAAGAGTTTGATAGTTGAACAACAGAAGAGTTTGATAGTTGAACAACAGAAGAGTTTGATAGTTAAACAAAAGAAGAGTTTGATAGTTGAACAAAAGAAGAGTTTGATAGTTGAACAACAGAAGAGTGATAGTTGAACAACAGAAGAGTTTGATAGTTGAACAACAGAAGAGTTTGATAGTTGAACAAAAGAAGAGTTTGATAGTTGAACAAGAGAAGAGTTTGATAGTTGAACAACAGGAGAGTTTGATAGTTGAATAACAGAAGAGTTTGAAAGTTGAACAACAGAAGAGTTTGATAGTGAACAATAGAAGAGTTTGATAGTTGAACAACAGAAGAGTTTGATAGTTGAACAACAGAAGAGTGATAGTTGATAACAGAAGAGTTTGATAGTTGAACAACAGAAGAGTTTGATAGTTGAACAACAGAAGAGTGATAGTTGATAACAGAAGAGTTTGATAGTTGAACAACAGAAGAGTTTGATAGTGAACAATAGAAGAGTTTGATAGTTGAACAAAAGAAGAGTTTGATAGTTGAACAAAAGAAGAGTTTGATAGTTGAACAACAGAAGAGTGATAGTTGAACAACAGAAGAGTTTGATAGTTGAACAACAGAAGAGTTTGATAGTTGAACAAAAGAAGAGTTTGATAGTTGAACAAAAGCAGAGTTTGATAGTTGAACAACAGAAGATTGATAGTTGATAACAGAAGAGTTTGATAGTTGAACAACAGAAGAGTTTGATAGTTGAACAACAGAAGAGTTTGATAGTTGAACAACAGAAGAGTTTGATAGTTGAACAACAGAAGAGTTTGATAGTTGAACAAAAGAAGAGTTTGATAGTTGAACAAAAGAAGAGTTTGATAGTTGAACAACAGAAGAGTTTGATAGTTGAACAACAAAAGAGTTTGATAGTTGAACAACAGAAGAGTGATAGTTGATAACAGAAGAGTTTGATAGTTGAACAACAGAAGAGTTTGATAGTTGAACAACAGAAGAGTTTGATAGTTGAACAACAGAAGAGTTTGATAGTGAACAATAGAAGAGTTTGATAGTTGAACAACAGGAGAGTTTGATAGTTGAACAACAGAAGAGTTTGATAGTTGAACAACAGAAGAGTTTGATAGTTGAACAACAGAAGAGTTTGATAGTGAACAATTGAAGAGTTTGATAGTTGAACAACAGGAGAGTTTGATAGTTGAACAACAGAAGAGTTTGATAGTTGAAAACAGAAGAGTTTGATAGTTGAACAAAAGAAGAGTTTGATAGTTGAACAAAAGAAGAGTTTGATAGTTGAACAACAGAAGAGTTTGATAGTTGAAATCAGAAGAGTTTGATAGTTGAACAAAAGAAGAGTTTGATAGTTGAACAAAGAAGAGTTTGATAGTTGAACAACAAAAGAGTTTGATAGTGAACAACAGAAGAGTTTGATAGTTGAACAACAGGAGAGTTTGATAGTTGAACAAAAGAAGAGTTTGATAGTTGAACAAAAGCAGAGTTTGATAGTTGAACAACAGAAGATTGATAGTTGATAACAGAAGAGTTTGATAGTTGAACAACAGAAGAGTTTGATAGTTGAACAACAGAAGAGTTTGATAGTTGAACAACAGAAGAGTTTGATAGTTGAACAACAGAAGAGTTTGATAGTTGAACAAAAGAAGAGTTTGATAGTTGAACAAAAGAAGAGTTTGATAGTTGAACAACAGAAGAGTTTGATAGTTGAACAACAAAAGAGTTTGATAGTTGAACAACAGAAGAGTGATAGTTGATAAAAGAATAGTTTGATAGTAGAACAACAGAAGAGTTTGATAGTTGACCAACAGAAGAGTTTGATAGTTGAACAACAGAAGAGTTTGATAGTGAACAATAGAAGAGTTTGATAGTTGAACAACAGGAGAGTTTGATAGTTGAACAACAGAAGAGTTTGATAGTTGAACAACAGAAGAGTTTGATAGTTGAACAAAAGAAGAGTTTGATAGTTGAACAACAGAAGAGTTTGATAGTTGAACAACAAAAGAGTTTGATAGTGAACAACAGAAGAGTTTGATAGTGAACAATAGAAGAGTTTGATAGTTGAACAACAGGAGAGTTTGATAGTTGAACAACAGGAGAGGTTGGTAGTTGAACAACAGACGAGTTTGATAGTTGAACATTAGAAGAGTTTGATATTTGAACAACAAACGAGTTTGAAAGTTGAACAACAGAGGAGTTTGAAAGTTGAACAACAGAAGAGTTTGATAGTTGAACAATAGAAGAGTTTGAAAGTTGAACAACAGAAGAGTTTGATAGTGAACAATAGAAGAGTTTGATAGTTGAACAACAGGAGAGTTTGATAGTTGAACAACAGAAGAGTGATAGTTGATAACAGAAGAGTTTGATAGTTGAACAAAAGAAGAGTTTGATAGTTGAACAAAAGAAGAGTTTGATAGTTGAACAACAGAAGAGTGATAGTTGATAACAGAAGAGTTTGATAGTTGAACAACAGAAGAGTTTGATAGTTGAACAACAGAAGAGTTTGATAGTTGAACAACAGAAGAGTTTGATAGTTAAGAAAAGAAGAGTTTGATAGTTGAACAACAGAAGAGTTTGATAGTGAACAGAAGAGTTTGATAGTGAACAATAGAAGAGGTTGGTAGTTGAACAACAGACGAGTTTGATAGTTGAACAATAGAAGAGCTTGATAGTTGAACAACAGGAGGGTTTGATAGTTGAACAACATACGAGTTTGAAAGTTGAACAACAGAGGAGTTTGAAAGTTGAACAACAGAAGAGTTTGATAGTTGAACAATAGAAGAGTTTGAAAGTTGAACAAACAGAAGAGTGATAGTTGATAACAGAAGAGTTTGATAGTTGAACAACAGAAGAGTTTGATAGTTGAACAACAGAAGAGTTTGATAGTTGAACAACAGAAGAGTTTGATAGTTGAACAACAGAAGAGTTTGATAGTTGAACAACAGAAGAGTTTGATAGTTGAAAACAGAAGAGTTTGATAGTTGAACAAAAGAAGAGTTTGATAGTTGAACAAAAGAAGAGTTTGATAGTTGAACAACAAAAGAGTTTGATAGTGAACAACAGAAGAGTTTGATAGTTGAACAACAGGAGAGTTTGATAGTTGAACAACAGAAGAGTTTGATAGTTGAACAACAGAAGAGTTTGATAGTTGAACAACAGAAGAGTTTGATAGTTGAACAAAAGAAGAGTTTGATAGTTGAACAAAAGAAGAGTTTGATAGTTGAACAACAGAAGAGTGATAGTTGATAAAGAAGAGTTTGATAGTTGAACAACAGAAGAGTTTGATAGTTGAACAAAAGAAGAGTTTGATAGTTGAACAAAAGAAGAGTTTGATAGTTGAACAACAGAAGATTGATAGTTGATAACAGAAGAGTTTGATAGTTGAACAACAGAAGAGTTTGATAGTTGAACAACAGAAGAGTTTGATAGTTGAACAAAGAAGAGTTTGATAGTTGAACAAAAGAAGAGTTTGATAGTTGAACAACAAAGAGTTTGATAGTGAACAACAGAAGAGTTTGATAGTGAACAATAGAAGAGTTTGATAGTTGAACAACAGGAGAGTTTGATAGTTGAACAACAGGAGAGGTTGGTAGTTGAACAACAGACGAGTTTGATAGTTGAACATTAGAAGAGTTTGATATTTGAACAACAAACGAGTTTGAAAGTTGAACAACAGAGGAGTTTGAAAGTTGAACAACAGAAGAGTTTGATAGTTGAACAATAGAAGAGTTTGAAAGTTGAACAACAGAAGAGTTTGATAGTGAACAATAGAAGAGTTTGATAGTTGAACAACAGGAGAGTTTGATAGTTGAACAACAGAAGAGTGATAGTTGATAACAGAAGAGTTTGATAGTTGAACAACAGAAGAGTTTGATAGTTGAACAAAAGAAGAGTTTGATAGTTGAACAACAGAAGAGTGATAGTTGATAACAGAAGAGTTTGATAGTTGAACAACAGAAGAGTTTGATAGTTGAACAACATAAGAGTTTGATAGTTGAACAACAGAAGAGTTTGATAGTTGAACAACAGAAGAGTTTGATAGTTAAACAAAAGAAGAGTTTGATAGTTGAACAACAGAATAGTTTGATAGTGAACAGAAGAGTTTGATAGTGAACAATAGAAGAGTTTGATAGTTGAACAACAGGAGAGTTTGATAGTTGAACAACAGGAGAGGTTGGTAGTTGAACAACAGACGAGTTTGATAGTTGAACAATAGAAGAGCTTGATAGTTGAACAACAGGAGAGTTTGATAGTTGAACAACAGAAGAGTTTGAAAGTTGAACAACAGAGGAGTTTGAAAGTTGAACAACAGAAGAGTTTGATAGTTGAACAATAGAAGAGTTTGAAAGTTGAACAAACAGAAGAGTGATAGTTGATAACAGAAGAGTTTGATAGTTGAACAACAGAAGAGTTTGATAGTTGAACAACAGAAGAGTGATAGTTGATAACAGAAGAGTTTGATAGTAGAACAACAGAAGAGTTTGATAGTTGACCAACAGAAGAGTTTGATAGTTGAACAACAGAAGAGTTTGATAGTGAACAATAGAAGAGTTTGATAGTTGAACAACAGGAGAGTTTGATAGTTGAACAACAGAAGAGTTTGATAGTTGAACAAAAGAAGAGTTTGATAGTTGAACAACAGAAGAGTTTGATAGTGAACAGAAGAGTTTGATAGTGAACAATAGAAGAGTTTGATAGTTGAACAACAGGAGAGTTTGATAGTTGAACAACAGGAGAGGTTGGTAGTTGAACAACAGAAGAGTTTGATAGTTGAACAATAGAAGAGTTTGATAGTTGAACAACAGGAGAGTTTGATAGTTGAACAACAGAAGAGTTTGAAAGTTGAACAACAGAGAGTTTGATAGTTGAACAACAGAAGAGTTTGATAGTTGAACAACAGAAGAGTGATAGTTGATAACAGAAGAGTTTGATAGTTGAACAACAGAAGAGTTTGATAGTTGAACAACAGAAGAGTTTGATAGTTGAACAATAGAAGAGTTTGATAGTTGAACAACAGGAGAGTTTGATAGTTGAACAACAGAAGAGTTTGATAGTTGAACAACAGAAGAGTTTGATAGTTGAACAACAGAAGAGTTTGATAGTTGAACAACAGAAGAGTTTGATAGTTGAACAAACAGAAGAGTGATAGTTGATAACAGAAGAGTTTGATAGTTGAACAACAGAAGAGTTTGATAGTTGAACAACAGAAGAGTTTGATAGTGAACAACAGAAGAGTTTGATAGTTGAACAACAGGAGAGTTTGATAGTTGAACAACAGAAGAGTTTGATAGTTGAAAACAGAAGAGTTTGATAGTTGAACAAAAGAAGAGTTTGATAGTTGAACAAAAGAAGAGTTTGATAGTTGAACAACAAAAGAGTTTGATAGTGAACAACAGAAGAGTTTGATAGTTGAACAACAGAAGAGTTTTGATAGTTGAACAACAGAAGAGTTTGATAGTTGAACAATAGAAGAGTTTGATAGTTGAACAACAGGAGAGTTTGATAGTTGAACAACAGAAGAGTTTGATAGTTGAACAAAAGAAGAGTTTGATAGTTGAACAACAGAAGAGTTTGATAGTGAACACAGAAAGTTTGATAGTGAACAATAGAAGAGTTTGATAGTTGAACAACAGGAGAGTTTGATAGTTGAACAACAGGAGAGTTTGATAGTTGAACAACAGAAGAGTTTGATAGTTGAACAATAGAAGAGTTTGATAGTTGAACAACAGGAGAGTTTGATAGTTGAACAACAGAAGAGTTTGATAGTTGAACAACAGAAGAGTTTGATAGTTGAACAATAGAAGAGTTTGATAGTTGAACAACAGAAGAGTGATAGTTGATAACAGAAGAGTTTGATAGTTGAACAACAGAAGAGTTTGATAGTTGAACAACAGAAGAGTGATAGTTGATAACAGAAGAGTTTGATAGTTGAACAACAGAAGAGTTTGATAGTTTAACAACAGAAGAGTTTGATAGTTGAAATCAGAAGAGTTTGATAGTTGAACAAAAGAAGAGTTTGATAGTTGAACAAAAGAAGAGTTTGATAGTTGAACAACAAAAGAGTTTGATAGTGAACAACAGAAGAGTTTGATAGTTGAACAACAGGAGAGTTTTGATAGTTGAACAACAGAAGAGTTTGATAGTTGAACAACAGAAGAGTTTGATAGTTGAACAACAGAAGAGTTTGATAGTTAAACAAAAGAAGAGTTTGATAGTTGAACAAAAGAAGAGTTTGATAGTTGAACAACAGAAGAGTGATAGTTGAACAACAGAAGAGTTTGATAGTTGAACAACAGAAGAGTTTGATAGTTGAACAAAAGAAGAGTTTGATAGTTGAACAAGAGAAGAGTTTGATAGTTGAACAACAGGAGAGTTTGATAGTTGAATAACAGAGGAGTTTGAAAGTTGAACAACAGAAGAGTTTGATAGTGAACAATAGAAGAGTTTGATAGTTGAACAACAGAAGAGTTTGATAGTTGAACAACAGAAGAGTGATAGTTGATAACAGAAGAGTTTGATAGTTGAACAACATAAGAGTTTGATAGTTGAACAACAGAAGAGTGATAGTTGATAACAGAAGAGTTTGATAGTTGAACAACAGAAGAGTTTGATAGTGAACAATAGAAGAGTTTGATAGTTGAACAAAAGAAGAGTTTGATAGTTGAACAAAAGCAGAGTTTGATAGTTGAACAACAGAAGAGTGATAGTTGAACAACAGAAGAGTTTGATAGTTGAACAACAGAAGAGTTTGATAGTTGAACAAAAGAAGAGTTTGATAGTTGAACAAAAGCAGAGTTTGATAGTTGAACAACAGAAGATTGATAGTTGATAACAGAAGAGTTTGATAGTTGAACAACAGAAGAGTTTGATAGTTGAACAACAGAAGAGTTTGATAGTTGAACAACAGAAGAGTTTGATAGTTGAACAACAGAAGAGTTTGATAGTTGAATAAAAGAAGAGTTTGATAGTTGAACAAAAGAAGAGTTTGATAGTTGAACAACAGAAGAGTTTGATAGTTGAACAACAAAAGAGTTTGATAGTTGAACAACAGAAGAGTGATAGTTGATAACAGAAGAGTTTGATAGTTGAACAACAGAAGAGTTTGATAGTTGAACAACAGAAGAGTTTGATAGTTGAACAACAGAAGAGTTTGATAGTGAACAATAGAAGAGTTTGATAGTTGAACAACAGGAGAGTTTGATAGTTGAACAACAGAAGAGTTTGATAGTTGAACAACAGAAGAGTTTGATAGTTGAACAACAGAAGAGTTTGATAGTGAACAATTGAAGAGTTTGATAGTTGAACAACAGGAGAGTTTGATAGTTGAACAACAGAAGAGTTTGATAGTTGAAAACAGAAGAGTTTGATAGTTGAACAAAAGAAGAGTTTGATAGTTGAACAAAAGAAGAGTTTGATAGTTAACAACAGAAGAGTTTGATAGTTGAAATCAGAAGAGTTTGATAGTTGAACAAAAGAAGAGTTTGATAGTTGAACAAAAGAAGAGTTTGATAGTTGAACAACAAAAGAGTTTGATAGTGAACAACAGAAGAGTTTGATAGTTGAACAACAGGAGAGTTTGATAGTTGAACAAAAGAAGAGTTTGATAGTTGAACAAAAGCAGAGTTTGATAGTTGAACAACAGAAGATTGATAGTTGATAACAGAAGAGTTTGATAGTTGAACAACAGAAGAGTTTGATAGTTGAACAACAGAAGAGTTTGATAGTTGAACAACAGAAGAGTTTGATAGTTGAACAACAGAAGAGTTTGATAGTTGAAAAAGAAGAGTTTGATAGTTGAACAAAAGAAGAGTTTGATAGTTGAACAACAGAAGAGTTTGATAGTTGAACAACAAAAGAGTTTGATAGTTGAACAACAGAAGAGTGATAGTTGATAAAAGAATAGTTTGATAATAGAACAACAGAAGAGTTTGATAGTTGACCAACAGAAGAATTTGATAGTTGAACAACAGAAGAGTTTGATAGTGAACAATAGAAGAGTTTGATAGTTGAACAACAGGAGAGTTTGATAGTTGAACAACAGAAGAGTTTGATAGTTGAACAACAGAAGAGTTTGATAGTTGAACAAAAGAAGAGTTTGATAGTTGAACAACAGAAGAGTTTGATAGTTGAACAACAAAAGAGTTTGATAGTGAACAACAGAAGAGTTTGATAGTGAACAATAGAAGAGTTTGATAGTTGAACAACAGGAGAGTTTGATAGTTGAACAACAGGAGAGGTTGGTAGTTGAACAACAGACGAGTTTGATAGTTGAACATTAGAAGAGTTTGATATTTGAACAACAAACGAGTTTGAAAGTTGAACAACAGAGGAGTTTGAAAGTTGAACAACAGAAGAGTTTGATAGTTGAACAATAGAAGAGTTTGAAAGTTGAACAACAGAAGAGTTTGATAGTGAACAATAGAAGAGTTTGATAGTTGAACAACAGGAGAGTTTGATAGTTGAACAACAGAAGAGTGATAGTTGATAACAGAAGAGTTTGATAGTTGAACAAAAGAAGAGTTTGATAGTTGAACAAAAGAAGAGTTTGATAGTTGAACAACAGAAGAGTGATAGTTGATAACAGAAGAGTTTGATAGTTGAACAACATAAGAGTTTGATAGTTGAACAACAGAAGAGTTTGATAGTTGAACAACAGAAGAGTTTGATAGTTAAAGAAAAGAAGAGTTTGAAAGTTGAACAACAGAATAGTTTGATAGTGAACAGAAGAGTTTGATAGTGAACAATAGAAGAGGTTGGTAGTTGAACAACAGACGAGTTTGATAGTTGAACAATAGAAGAGCTTGATAGTTGAACAACAGGAGGGTTTGATAGTTGAACAACATACGAGTTTGAAAGTTGAACAACAGAGGAGTTTGAAAGTTGAACAACAGAAGAGTTTGATAGTTGAACAATAGAAGAGTTTGAAAGTTGAACAAACAGAAGAGTGATAGTTGATAACAGAAGAGTTTGATAGTTGAACAACAGAAGAGTTTGATAGTTGAACAACAGAAGAGTGATAGTTGATAACAGAATAGTTTGATAATAGAACAACAGAAGAGTTTGATAGTTGACCAACAGAAGAGTTTGATAGTTGAACAACAGAAGAGTTTGATAGTGAACAATAGAAGAGTTTGATAGTTGAACAACAGGAGAGTTTGATAGTTGAACAACAGAAGAGTTTGATAGTTGAACAAAAGAACAGTTTGATAGTTGAACAACAGAAGAGTTTGATAGTGAACAGAAGAGTTTGATAGTGAACAATAGAAGAGTTTGATAGTTGAACAACATGAGAGTTTGATAGTTGAACAACAGGAGAGGTTGGTAGTTGAACAACAGACGAGTTTGATAGTTGAACAATAGAAGAGCTTGATAGTTGAACAACAGGAGAGTTTGATAGTTGAACAACAGAAGAGTTTGAAAGTTGAACAACAGAAGAGTTTGATAGTTGAACAATAGAAGAGTTTGAAAGTTGAACAAACAGAAGAGTGATAGTTGATAACAGAAGAGTTTGATAGTTGAATAACAGAAGAGTTTGATAGTTGAACAACAGAAGAGTGATAGTTGATAACAGAAGAGTTTGATAGTAGAACAACAGAAGAGTTTGATAGTTGACCAACAGAAGAGTTTGATAGTTGAACAACAGAAGAGTTTGATAGTGAACAATTGAAGAGTTTGATAGTTGAACAACAGGAGAGTTTGATAGTTTAACAACAGAAGAGTTTGATAGTTGAAATCAGAAGAGTTTGATAGTTGAACAAAAGAAGAGTTTGATAGTTGAACAAAAGAAGAGTTTGATAGTTGAACAACAAAAGAGTTTGATAGTGAACAACAGAAGAGTTTGATAGTTGAACAACAGGAGAGTTTTAAATAGTTGAACAACAGAAGAGTTTGATAGTTGAACAAAAGAAGAGTTTGATAGTTGAACAACAAAAGAGTTTGATAGTGAACAACAGAAGAGTTTGATAGTTGAACAACAGGAGAGTTTAAATAGTTGAACAACAGAAGAGTTTGATAGTTGAACAACAGAAGAGTTTGATAGTTGAACAACAGAAGAGTTTGATAGTTGAACAACAGAAGAGTTTGATAGTTGAACAATAGAAGAGTTTGATAGTTGAACAACAGAAGAGTGATAGTTGATAACAGAAGAGTTTGATAGTTGAACAACAGAAGAGTTTGATAGTTGAACAATAGAAGAGTTTGATAGTTGAACAACAGAAGAGTTTGATAGTGAACAATAGAAGAGTTTGATAGTTGAACAACAGGAGAGTTTGATAGTTGAACAACAGAAGAGTGATAGTTGATAACAGAAGAGTTTGATAGTTGAACAAAAGAAGAGTTTGATAGTTGAACAAAAGAAGAGTTTGATAGTTGAACAACAGAAGAGTGATAGTTGATAACAGAAGAGTTTGATAGTTGAACAACATAAGAGTTTGATAGTTGAACAACAGAAGAGTTTGATAGTTGAACAACAGAAGAGTTTGATAGTTAAAGAAAAGAAGAGTTTGAAAGTTGAACAACAGAAGAGTTTGATAGTGAACAGAAGAGTTTGATAGTGAACAATAGAAGAGGTTGATAGTTGAACAACAGAAGAGTTTGATAGTTGAACAATAGAAGAGCTTGATAGTTGAACAACAGGAGAGTTTGATAGTTGAACAACATACGAGTTTGAAAGTTGAACAACAGAGGAGTTTGATAGTTGAACAACAGAAGAGTTTGATAGTTGAACAATAGAAGAGTTTGAAAGTTGAACAAACAGAAGAGTGATAGTTGATAACAGAAGAGTTTGATAGTTGAACAACAGAAGAGTTTGATAGTTGAACAACAGAAGAGTGATAGTTGATAACAGAATAGTTTGATAGTTGAACAACAGAAGAGTTTGATAGTTGAACAAAAGAACAGTTTGATAGTTGAACAACAGAAGAGTTTGATAGTGAACAGAAGAGTTTGATAGTGAACAATAGAAGAGTTTGATAGTTGAACAACATGAGAGTTTGATAGTTGAACAACAGGAGAGGTTGGTAGTTGAACAACAGACGAGTTTGATAGTTGAACAATAGAAGAGTTTGATAGTTGAACAACAGGAGAGTTTGATAGTTGAACAACAGACGAGTTTGAAAGTTGAACAACAGAAGAGTTTGATAGTTGAACAATAGAAGAGTTTGAAAGTTGAACAAACAGAAGAGTGATAGTTGATAACAGAAGAGTTTGATAGTTGAATAACAGAAGAGTTTGATAGTTGAACAACAGAAGAGTGATAGTTGATAACAGAAGAGTTTGATAGTTGAACAACAGAAGAGTTTGATAGTTGAACAACAGAAGAGTTTGATAGTTGAACAACAGAAGAGTTTGATAGTGAACAATTGAAGAGTTTGATAGTTGAACAACAGGAGAGTTTGATAGTTTAACAACAGAAGAGTTTGATAGTTGAAATCAGAAGAGTTTGATAGTTGAACAAAAGAAGAGTTTGATAGTTGAACAAAAGAAGAGTTTGATAGTTGAACAACAAAAGAGTTTGATAGTGAACAACAGAAGAGTTTGATAGTTGAACAACAGGAGAGTTTTAATAGTTGAACAACAGAAGAGTTTGATAGTTGAACAAAAGAAGAGTTTGATAGTTGAACAACAAAAGAGTTTGATAGTGAACAACAGAAGAGTTTGATAGTTGAACAACAGGAGAGTTTTAAATAGTTGAACAACAGAAGAGTTTGATAGTTGAACAACATACGAGTTTGAAAGTTGAACAACAGCGGAGTTTGAAAGTTGAACAACAGAAGAGTTTGATAGTTGAACAATAGAAGAGTTTGAAAGTTGAACAAACAGAAGAGTGATAGTTGATAACAGAAGAGTTTGATAGTTGAACAACAGAAGAGTTTGATAGTTGAACAACAGAAGAGTGATAGTTGATAACAGAATAGTTTGATAATAGAACAACAGAAGAGTTTGATAGTTGACCAACAGAAGAGTTTGATAGTTGAACAACAGAAGAGTTTGATAGTGAACAATAGAAGAGTTTGATAGTTGAACAACAGGAGAGTTTGATAGTTGAACAACAGAAGAGTTTGATAGTTGAACAAAAGAACAGTTTGATAGTTGAACAACAGAAGAGTTTGATAGTGAACAGAAGAGTTTGATAGTGAACAATAGAAGAGTTTGATAGTTGAACAACAGAAGAGTTTGATAGTTGAACAACAGGAGAGGTTGGTAGTTGAACAACAGACGAGTTTGATAGTTGAACAATAGAAGAGCTTGATAGTTGAACAACAGGAGAGTTTGATAGTTGAACAACAGACGAGTTTGAAAGTTGAACAACAGAAGAGTTTGATAGTTGAACAATAGAAGAGTTTGAAAGTTGAACAAACAGAAGAGTGATAGTTGATAACAGAAGAGTTTATAGTTGAATAACAGAAGAGTTTGATAGTTGAACAACAGAAGAGTGATAGTTGATAACAGAAGAGTTTGATAGTAGAACAACAGAAGAGTTTGATAGTTGACCAACAGAAGAGTTTGATAGTTGAACAACAGAAGAGTTTGATAGTGAACAATTGAAGAGTTTGATAGTTGAACAACAGGAGAGTTTGATAGTTTAACAACAGAAGAGTTTGATAGTTGAAATCAGAAGAGTTTGATAGTTGAACAAAAGAAGAGTTTGATAGTTGAACAAAAGAAGAGTTTGATAGTTGAACAACAAAAGAGTTTGATAGTGAACAACAGAAGAGTTTGATAGTTGAACAACAGGAGAGTTTTAAATAGTTGAACAACAGAAGAGTTTGATAGTTGAACAACAGAAGAGTTTGATAGTTGAACAACAGAAGAGTTTGATAGTTAAACAAAAGAAGAGTTTGATAGTTGAACAAAAGAAGAGTTTGATAGTTGAACAACAGAAGAGTGATAGTTGAAAAACAGAAGAGTTTGATAGTTGAACAACAGAAGAGTTTGATTGTTGAACAAAAGAAGAGTTTGATAGTTGAACAAGAGAAGAGTTTGATAGTTGAACAACAGGAGAGTTTGATAGTTGAATAACAGAGGAGTTTGAAAGTTGAACAACAGAAGAGTTTGATAGTGAACAATAGAAGAGTTTGATAGTTGAACAACAGAAGAGTTTGATAGTTGAACAACAGAAGAGTGATAGTTGATAACAGAAGAGTTTGATAGTTGAACAACATAAGAGTTTGATAGTTGAACAACAGAAGAGTGATAGTTGATAACAGAAGAGTTTGATAGTTGAACAACCGAAGAGTTTGATAGTGAACAATAGAAGAGTTTGATAGTTGAACAAAAGAAGAGTTTGATAGTTGAACAAAAGCAGAGTTTGATAGTTGAACAACAGAAGAGTGATAGTTGATAAAAAAAGAGTTTGATAGTTGAACAACAGAAGAGTTTGATAGTTGAACAAAAGAAGAGTTTGATAGTTGAACAACAGAAGATTGATAGTTGATAACAGAAGAGTTTGATAGTTGAACAACAGAAGAGTTTGATAGTTGAACAACAGAAGAGTTTGATAGTTGAACAACAGAAGAGTTTGATAGTTGAACAAAAGAAGAGTTTGATAGTTGAACAAAAGCAGAGTTTGATAGTTGAACAACAGAAGAGTGATAGTTGATAAAAGAAGAGTTTGATAGTTGAACAACAGAAGAGTTTGATAGTTGAACAAAAGAAGAGTTTGATAGTTGAACAACAGAAGATTGATAGTTGATAACAGAAGAGTTTGATAGTTGAACAACAGAAGAGTTTGATAGTTGAACAACAGAAGAGTTTGATAGTTGAACAACAGAAGAGTTTGATAGTTGAACAACAGACGAGTTTGATAGTTGAATAAAAGAATAGTTTGATAGTTGCACAAAAGAAGAGTTTGATAGTTGAACAACAGAAGAGTTTGATAGTTGAACAACAAAAGAGTTTGATAGTTGAACAACAGAAGAGTGATAGTTGATAACAGAATAGTTTGATAGTTGAACAACAGAAGAGTTTGATAGTGAACAATAGAAGAGTTTGATAGTGAACAATAGAAGAGTTTGATAGTGAACAATAGAAGAGTTTGATAGTTGAACAACAGGAGAGTTTGATAGTTGAACAACAGGAGAGGTTGGTAGTTGAACAACAGACGAGTTTGATAGTTGAACATTAGAAGAGTTTGATATTTAACAACAAACGAGTTTGAAAGTTGAACAACAGAGGAGTTTGAAAGTTGAACAACAGAAAAGTTTGATAGTTGAACAATAGAAGAGTTTGAAAGTTGAACAACAGAAGAGTTTGATAGTGAACAATAGAAGAGTTTGATAGTTGAACAACAGGAGAGTTTGATAGTTGAACAACAGAAGAGTGATAGTTGATAACAGAAGAGTTTGATAGTTGAACAATAGAAGAGTTTGATAGTTGAACAAAAGAAGAGTTTATAGTTGAACAACAGAAGAGTGATAGTTGATAACAGAAGAGTTTGATAGTTGAACAACAGAAGAGTTTGATAGTTGAACAACATAAGAGTTTGATAGTTGAACAACAGAAGAGTTTGATAGTTGAACAACAGAAGAGTTTGATAGTTAAAGAAAAGAAGAGTTTGAAAGTTGAACAACAGAATAGTTTGATAGTGAACAGAAGAGTTTGATAGTGAACAATAGAAGAGTTTGATAGTTGAACAACAGGAGAGTTTGATAGTTGAACAACAGGAGAGGTTGGTAGTTGAACAACAGACGAGTTTGATAGTTGAACAATAGAAGAGCTTGATAGTTGAACAACAGGAGGGTTTGATAGTTGAACAACATACGAGTTTGAAAGTTGAACAACAGAGGAGTTTGAAAGTTGAACAACAGAAGAGTTTGATAGTTGAACAATAGAAGAGTTTGAAAGTTGAACAAACAGAAGAGTGATAGTTGATAACAGAAGAGTTTGATAGTTGAACAACAGAAGAGTTTGATAGTTGAACAACAGAAGAGTTTGATAGTGAACAATTGAAGAGATTGATAGTTGAACAACAGGAGAGTTTGATAGTTTAACAACAGAAGAGTTTGATAGTTGAAATCAGAAGAGTTTGATAGTTGAACAAAAGAAGAGTTTGATAGTTGAACAAAAGAAGAGTTTGATAGTTGAACAACAAAAGAGTTTGATAGTGAACAACAGAAGAGTTTGATAGTTGAACAACAGGAGAGTTTTAAATAGTTGAACAACAGAAGAGTTTGATAGTTGAACAACAGAAGAGTTTGATAGTTGAACAACAGAAGAGCTTGATAGTTAAACAAAAGAAGAGTTTGATAGTTGAACAAAAGAAGAGTTTGATAGTTGAACAACAGAAGAGTGATAGTTGATAAAAGAAGAGTTTGATAGTTGAACAACAGAAGAGTTTGATAGTTGAACAAAAGAAGAGTTTGATAGTTGAACAAAAGCAGAGTTTGATAGTTGAACAACAGAAGATTGATAGTTGATAACAGAAGAGTTTGATAGTTGAACAACAGAAGAGTTTGATAGTTGAACAACAGAAGAGTTTGATAGTTGAACAACAGAAGAGTTTGATAGTTGAACAACAGAAGAGTTTGATAGTTGAATAAAAGAAGAGTTTGATAGTTGCACAAAAGAAGAGTTTGATAGTTGAACAACAGAAGAGTGATAGTTGATAACAGAAGAGTTTGATAGTTGAACAACTGAAGAGTTTGATAGTTGAACAACAAAAGAGTTTGATAGTTGAACAACAGAAGAGTTTGATAGTTGAACAACAGAAGAGTTTGATAGTTGAACAAAAGAAGAGTTTGATAGTTGAACAACAGAAGAGTTTGATAGTGAACAGAAGAGTTTGATAGTGAACAATAGAAGAGTTTGATAGTTGAACAACAGGAGAGTTTGATAGTTGAACAACAGGAGAGGTTGGTAGTTGAACAACAGACGAGTTTGATAGTTGAACATTAGAAGAGTTTGATATTTGAACAACAAACGGGTTTGAAAGTTGAACAACAGAGGAGTTTGAAAGTTGAACAACAGAACAGTTTGATAGTTGAACAATAGAAGAGTTTGAAAGTTGAACAACAGAAGAGTTTGATAGTGAACAATAGAAGAGTTTGATAGTTGAACAACAGGAGAGTTTGATAGTTGAACAACAGAAGAGTGATAGTTGATAACAGAAGAGTTTGATAGTTGAACAAAAGAAGAGTTTGATAGTTGAACAAAAGAAGAGTTTGATAGTTGAACAACAGAAGAGTGATAGTTGATAACAGAAGAGTTTGATAGTTGAACAACAGAAGAGTTTGATAGTTGAACAACATAAGAGTTTGATAGTTGAACAACAGAAGAGTTTGATAGTTGAACAACAGAAGAGTTTGATAGTTGAACAAAAGAAGAGTTTGATAGTTGAACAACAGAATATTTTGATAGTGAACAGAAGAGTTTGATAGTGAACAATAGAAGAGTTGGATAGTTGAACAACAGGAGATTTGATAGTTGAACAACAAGAGAGGTTGGTAGTTGAACAACAGACGAGTTTGATAGTTGAACAATAGAAGAGCTTGATAGTTGAACAACAGGAGGGTTTGATAGTTGAACAACAGACGAGTTTGAAAGTTGAACAACAGAGGAGTTTGAAAGTTGAACAACAGAAGAGTTTGATAGTTGAACAATAGAAGAGTTTGAAAGTTGAACAAACAGAAGAGTGATAGTTGATAACAGAAGAGTTTGATAGTTGAACAACAGAAGAGTTTGATAGTTGAACAACAGAAGAGTGATAGTTGATAACAGAATAGTTTGATAATAGAACAACAGAAGAGTTTGATAGTTGACCAACAGAAGAGTTTGATAGTTGAACAACAGAAGAGTTTGATAGTGAACAATAGAAGAGTTTGATAGTTGAACAACAGGAGAGTTTGATAGTTGAACAACAGAAGAGTTTGACAGTTGAACAACAGAAGAGTTTGATAGTTGAACAAAAGAAGAGTTTGATAGTTGAACAAAATAAGAGTTTGATAGTTGAACAACAAAAGAGTTTGATAGTGAACAACAGAAGAGTTTGATAGTGAACAATAGAAGAGTTTGATAGTTGAACAACAGGAGAGTTTGATAGTTGAACAACAGGAGAGGTTGGTAGTTGAACAACAGACGAGTTTGATAGTTGAACATTATAAGAGTTTGATATTTGAACAACAAACGAGTTTGAAAGTTGAACAACAGAGGAGTTTGAAAGTTGAACAACAGAAGAGTTTGATAGTTGAACAATAGAAGAGTTTGAAAGTTGAACAACAGAAGAGTTTGATAGTGAACAATAGAAGAGTTTGATAGTTGAACAACAGAAGAGTTTGATAGTTGAACAACAGAAGAGTGATAGTTGATAACAGAAGAGTTTGATAGTTGAACAAAAGAAGAGTTTGATAGTTGAACAAAAGAAGAGTTTGATAGTTGAACAACAGAAGAGTGATAGTTGTTAACAGAAGAGTTTGATAGTTGAACAACAGAAGAGTTTGATAGTTGAACAACATAAGAGTTTGATAGTTGAACAACAGAAGAGTTTGATAGTTGAACAACAGAAGAGTTTGATAGTTGAACAAAAGAAGAGTTTGATAGTTGAACAACAGAATAGTTTGATAGTGAACAGAAGAGTTTGATAGTGAACAATAGAAGAGTTTGATAGTTGAACAACAGGAGAGTTTGATAGTTGAACAACAGGAGAGGTTGGTAGTTGAACAACAGACGAGTTTGATAGTTGAACAATAGAAGAGCTTGATAGTTGAACAACAGGAGGGTTTGATAGTTGAACAACATACGAGTTTGAAAGTTGAACAACAGAGGAGTTTGAAAGTTGAACAACAGAAGAGTTTGATAGTTGAACAATAGAAGAGTTTGAAAGTTGAACAACAGAAGAGTTTGATAGTGAACAATAGAAGAGTTTGATAGTTGAACAACAGAAGAGTTTGATAGTTGAACAACAGAAGAGTGATAGTTGATAACAGAAGAGTTTGATAGTTGAACAAAAGAAGAGTTTGATAGTTGAACAAAAGAAGAGTTTGATAGTTGAACAACAGAAGAGTGATAGTTGATAACAGAAGAGTTTGATAGTTGAACAACAGAAGAGTTTGATAGTTGAACAACATAAGAGTTTGATAGTTGAACAACAGAAGAGTTTGATAGTTGAACAACAGAAGAGTTTGATAGTTGAACAAAAGAAGAGTTTGATAGTTGAACAACAGAATAGTTTGATAGTGAACAGAAGAGTTTGATAGTGAACAATAGAAGAGTTTGATAGTTGAAAAACAGGAGAGTTTGATAGTTGAACAACAGGAGAGGTTGGTAGTTGAACAACAGACGAGTTTGATAGTTGAACAATAGAAGAGCTTGATAGTTGAACAACAGGAGGGTTTGATAGTTGAACAACATACGAGTTTGAAAGTTGAGCAACAGAGGAGTTTGAAAGTTGAACAACAGAAGAGTTTGATAGTTGAACAATAGAAGAGTTTGAAAGTTGAACAAACAGAAGAGTGATAGTTGATAACAGAAGAGTTTGATAGTTGAACAGCAGAAGAGTTTGATAGTTGAACAACAGAAGAGTGATAGTTGATAACAGAATAGTTTGATAATAGAACAACAGAAGAGTTTGATAGTTGACCAACAGAAGAGTTTGATAGTTGAACAACAGAAGAGTTTGATAGTGAACAATAGAAGAGTTTGATAGTTGAACAACAGGAGAGTTTGATAGTTGAACAACAGAAGAGTTTGATAGTTGAACAACAGAAGAGTTTGATAGTTGAACAAAAGAAGAGTTTGATAGTAGAACATAAGAAGAGTTTGATAGTTGAACAATAAAAGAGTTTGATAGTGAACAACAGAAGAGTTTGATAGTTGAACAACAGGAGAGTTTGATAGTTGAACAACAGAAGAGTTTGATAGTTGAACAACAGAAGAGTTTGATAGTTGAACAACAGAAGAGTTTGATAGTTGAACAACAGAAGAGTTTGATAGTTGAACAACAGAAGAGTTTGATAGTTGAACAAAAGAAGAGTTTGATAGTTGAACAACAGGAGAGTTTGATAGTGAACAGAAGAGTTTGAGTGAACAATAGAAGAGTTGGATAGTTGAACAACAGGAGAGTTTGATAGTTGAACAACAGAAGAGTGATAGTTGATAACAGAATAGTTTGATAGTTGAACAACAGAAGAGTTTGATAGTTGAACAACAGAAGTGTGATAGTTGATAACAGAAGACTTTGATAGTTGAACAACAGGAGAGTTTGATAGTTGAACAACAGAAGAGTTTGATAGTTGAACAACAGGAGAGTTTGATAGTTGAACAACAGAAGAGTCTGGTTGTTGAACAACAGAGAAATCAGAGTCTGCTAATTGAAATTTGCAGAAGTTTAAAATATGATAACTAGAAGAGCCAGCGTTTGTTAGTTGATAAAACAGGAGATTTTTTTCGGACAAAGCTGGAGAAATCAGTGTCTTACACTGTGTCTTACAGAATTAAGGAATAACAAATTAAAATGTTATTAAAAACATCAAAAGAAACAATCAATTTTTGTTGGGTACAACATGAAAAGAGAAAAGTTTGAATGCTTGGTTACATATAAACAAAATACAGGGAAGGAGATATCACGGACGACAAAAAGAGAAGATACTAGATAGCAAACGGGCAAATAAATGCAGTGCAGTGGCAAAGCAGGTAGCAAGAAGCCAGTAGTGGGATGTAAAGCACACTTCTACAGGGTGTTTTTAAAGTTGCAGTGCAGTGAATATTTCTAATATTCAGTAAATGACGTAATCATCATCTACGTACCACAATTTTGTAAACCACATTTATGAACAAACCGCTGCTTCCTTTAAGGTTTTATTTACGTAAAGGACGGGCACTACGCTACTTTCACTGTCTCATTGCTTGAAGGAAATGGTGTTGACGATTGAAAACAGGGTATTTCTGGTTGAGCATGTCTTTCGTAATGGCGGTAAATATACGGATGAGGTCATTAGACAATTCGTGAGGAAATTTCCAGACTCACAAGTCCCTCACCGAAATTCTGTTACAAAATTGATCAAAAGTTTCGTGAAACCGGTAGTGTGGTAGATGCATACCGATCTGGAAGACCTTCAATTTCACAAGACCAAATTATGGAACTCCAAGACAGAATTACAATGAGTCCAAATGCATCTTTAAACCACTTGTCTCAACAGGTACAAATATCTAAGAGTTCTGTTCACAAGGTTTTCAGAAGTGAACTACACTATCGTCCATACAAATTAACTGAAGTGTCTCAACTCCAAGAAAGAGATTATGAATCCCGTTTAAACTACTGCATGTGGTTTCAGAATTTTATTTATGAACATGGCGCTGCCATCCTTGACGTCACTTTTTTCACTGATGAGGCCTGGTTTCATTTATCCGGTTATGTGAACAGTCAGAACAATCGGCTGTGGGGCAGTGAAAACCCCCATGAATTTCATCAAGTGCCGCTTTACGATCAAAAAGTCGGAGTGTGGTGCGCTATAAGTCGTATGCGGATAATAGGACCTATATTTTTTAATGAAACAATAAATGCAGAACGTTACCGTACTTTAATTCTGGAACCGTTCATAGCACACCTTACAGAACGGGAAATTATGGAATCCTGGTTTCAGCAGGATGGGGCAACAGCACACACAGCCACAACAACACTCAATTATTTAGAAAGCATATTTGCAAATCGCATTATTTCACGTGGAATCTGGCCTGCTCGTTCACCAGATCTAACACCCCCAGATTATTATCTGTGGGGGGCATTGAAGGGGAAAGTTTATGAAAATAATCCGCAGACAATTAATGACCTAAAGACTGAAATAGTAGACAAGATTAAACAAATATCACCAGACATTATTCTGAAGGTTTTCGCAAATATGGAAAGACGAATCACGACATGTCTTAAGGCCCGTGGTGGACATTTTCAACATATTCTTTAGGCACAACTTTATTGTGTTAATACCAACATTACCCATTATAAGCTCGCCGATAGCAGTCAAGTATATTTGAATAATACCATTTATTTTACAATTTGTGTGACGCATTAGTTAACCGCATTTCTGGTGACGTTTTTTCTTCCGAGAGTAGAAATTCACTGCACTGATACTTTAAAAGAAGGTATGGATGGATGGAACTCCTATAAGGTTTACCATTTCTTACAGGAATGTGAGTTACAACTCACTACTAGCTCTAAGGTACTAGATGGATTGCGTTCGTGGCACGAAAAACAGTCAACAACTGAATTGATACGATGCACAATGGATAGAAATTGTGGAAGGAAATGATAGCCTACGTCAACAAGTATGATAAAAGAAGATAGTTCATTTCGTGGATTCCAAAGCTTAGGTAGATCATATCCATCTACAGATTTTTGTAAATCTAAAGACGGCTATGGCTAGGTCCATATCAGGATTACACCTGCTGTGACGTCACTCGCTAAGGGAGACCAGAATTACATTCTTTCGCACTTCTCTCCACTTGCCACGTTTTGAAGGGCCCTTAAACTGATATGCCAGCTTTCAATGCACAATAATGACGATACACTAAGATAAGGGGAACAGCAACAATGTGTATGTATTATACTATGAGCTAGTGTGTAGAAGTGTACACAGATAGCGTTTTGAGTCATAGAAATAACTTATAACCAAATATGGCTACGTGTTCAAAACAACTGATTACAACATTTCAGACATAGACCTCAGGGAAAACCAAATGGTGCTGAATACCTTTCAATAGGCGATGCTAAATATTTATGATAGCTATTTAGATCCGTAGTTACACACATTCCTGATATTAAAAAAAAGTAAAGTAAAGTCACGCCAAGTGGCGTATAAGGAATATAGTGTTAGTGACCATAAATTTTACAGATCTTCGGCACATGATTTTTGGGGTAATGTGGTCACGTATTTCCTGCGTCGCTTTCTAATGTAATTGGATACATAGTCCTGTTAGTTTCATGCCTTATTTCTTATATTGGTTCGAAGTCTGATCAACGGATGTTTAGCAGTATTCTAAGACATTTATTATCGGCAACTTTTAGTCTTTGGTCTAGACTAGTCTAGTGCTTTTGTTGGTTTCCAGCTCTCGCACCATGAGTTAAATAGTTTTCTCGTGTGTTGTCTTCGCAAGATAATGAATATCAAATGACAGGACAAAGTCAACAACTCCTACGTCTTTCAACGATCCAAATCCCTATCCATCATGGCAACACTTAGGAGTCGGCGACTAAGATGATTAGATCATGTAAAAAGAATGGAAACCAATAGTATTCCTAAACAAATGCTGTTTGTATGGCAAACTTAATGATAGAAAGAGACTAAAGGAATGACCAGAGTGAGATATAAGGATGTTTGCAAGGCTTCTTTTAGTGAACTCTTTATCAACGAAAGAAACTGGAAAGTCTGGCATCAGATCGGAGTACATGGATAACAAAAATAAAAAAACGGCACTGCAACATTCTAGAAAGCTTTGGTGTAAAATTCCGAAGACAAGAGGCGCAGGAGAAAGGAGACGAAGCAGAAACAGCAGATAGATCATGTTCACTCTGTGCTAGGATCTGTCTGTCAAAAACTGGTAGATTCAGCCACGAGAGAAACTTTCCATTTAAACACCATCCAGCATGAGACACTAATATTTTACCCAACTACTGACTAATCATATTTGCTTGCTACCAACCGTATTTCAAGATACTTCTGAAGTCCCAAGTACATATGGCATTAGGGTTAGTCTGTCTGTATCTAACTCCTGTCGATTCATATACTATCAACAAATATTGAGTAAGGTCGACACGTCTATTTTACTAACTCCTATCGATTCATATACTATCAACAAATATTGAGTAAGGTCGACACGTCTATTTTACTAACTCCTATCGATTCATATACTATCAACAAATATTGAGTAAGGTCGACACGTCTATTTTACTAACTCCTGTCGATTCATATATTATCAACAAATATTGAGTAAGGTCGACACGTCTATTTTACTAACTTCTGTCGATTCATATACTATCAACAAATATTGAGTAAGGTCGACACGTCTATTTTACTAACTTCTGTCGATTCATATACTATCAACAAATATTGAGTAAGGTCGACACGTCTATTTTACTAGCTCCTGTCGATTCAGATACTATCAACAAATATTGTGTAAGGTCGACACGTCTATTTTACTAGCTCCTGTCGATTCACATACTATCAACAAATATTGTGTAAGGTCGACACGTCTATTTTACTAACTCCTGTCGATTCATATACTATCAACAAATATTGTGTAAGGTCGACACGTCTATTTTACTAACTCCAGCCTTGTTTGCCTTCCGCTTTTATATTGTACAACACTTTGATTTCTCGGGAGCCGCGATAGCTCAGTGGTTAGTGAACTGGACTACAAAGGACAAGTTGTGGGGTTCGATCCCAACCGACGGCTTCCGGTTAACCCAGTCTTTAATGGGTACCGGAATTTTACTTGGAAAGTAAAGCGGCACGGGTGTAATATCGACCACAATACCCCAAAAATCATGTGCCGAAGGTTTGTAAAATTTATGGTCACTAACACTATATTCCCCTATACGCCACTTGGCGTGACGGGGTACTTAATACATTTTTTTTTCACTTCCATTTTTCTATTTCTCTACACTCGACCTAACTTTTGTTTAACTATTACCCGACCCCTAAATTATTCTCCAATTCGAACCCTTTGTTTGTTCAACAGCTCTACTTCTCTGTTTCTTTCCTGCTGTCCAACTTCATACCTACTTTTTTCACCGTTGTCCAACTTCTAATTCACTAGTCTGCTGATGCCGAACTTCAGTTACACTACTTTGTTGCTATCAAACTTCAACCGCAATAGTTTCCTTTTGTCCAGCTTCAGTTGCACAGTCTTTTGTCAAATTTCAGTTGCATTAACTTCCTGGTGCAAAACTTTAGTCGCTCGACCTTCTGACTGTTCGACTCAGTATCTGGTTTTCCAACTGTCCGGCTCAAACATGTTTGTAAACCCCCACCCCAACGTTCCCCTCTGTGAAGGTACCTCTAGGTTCATACCAAACTACACAAGTCTCATGTCACTGTGACATGTTCCCCACACAATGTGTGACTAGCGAAAGTGAATTGTTTGCAAAAGGTAAAAAAGGACAAAAGGGGGAAGTAATTTAAACATGTTTGTACAGTTTCCCTATCTCAAATATTGGCTAGACCTCTAGCATCTGGCGTGGAGAAAGAAGAGTTCGTGAATGGAGTCATTGTTTAAAGGTCATTTATTTGTTCCGTCAAGGGACATAACTTTTAGTGAACAGTTCAAAACAATTGATACTTAATGGAAGATAATACTTATATAGCAGTAGGACCAGAGAGCAGAGAAGGAACTCCCAGAAAAGCCGTACAATAGTGACGTCTTCAGTTGTGCGAGTTGTAGACGGCTGACGTAATTCTATCCATTCCCGCCTGTGCTCGAAAAACTGAAAACGGCACAAAATAGGGTTAATGCCCTCCCTTCCCCCTGGCTTTATAGTTATAGATGGGTATGAGGAAGAATAGAAACTATATGGTCTCTAGTCTGCGATAAGGTCAGCAACCCACAGATGACAGAGATCTCACTTTACATCTTACGAAAGGTTTCGTAGGTGAAATGTGCGTCATAGAACACAGAACATTAACCCTGCAGCCTAAGGAGAGTGGGGAGACGCGATAGCTCAGTGGTTAATGAACTCGACTACAAAGGACAAGAGGTAGGGTTCAATCCCAACCGACGGCTTCCGGTTCACCCAGCCTTAAACGGGTACCGGATTTTTTTCTGGGAAAGTAAAGCGGCACGGGCGTAGTACTGACGACATTACCCCAAAAATCATGTGCCGAAGGTCTGTAAAATTTATGGTCACTAACACCATATTCCCCATACGCCACTTGGCGTGACGGGGGTACTTTACTTTTTACTAAGAAGAGTTAGCGGCAGACCGTAATCATTGGAAACACACTTTAATGCTGCAACTCAAGCAAGAAGCAGACAGATTCATATAAAAAGAGAATAAACGGCGAAAGAAAAGAAAGAAATAGCACTTCCTAGGGGCGCTGCAAATTCCACAGTCAACTATGACTGACTCAGGCTACTACTACTGGATGACTTGGAAACGATGTGACGATTGCTGTGATTTCCCATTGGTAGAAAATGTCGACATCATTATTCATTAGTCCCGTGACCTTGACAGTAGTTGAGGAGCTCTTGATGACGTCTTCACAATTTCCACCCATCTTTCACGATTAATGGCTGCTTTATGAAATGTGACGAAGCTTCGCCCTGTCATCTTTGATGTTGTCTTCCCATCGCTTTTTCTCTATCTGCTTCGTTTTCTTCTGCCAGTTACTTTGCTCTGAGAAATGACGTTAGCCAAGCCTGTGGGGTCTTGTTGCACGTTCGTACCATTTTAATTTTCTTTCGTTTACCGTTTGGCAGCAAGTTTTTAATACGCTCTTTATATTGTTTGGCACGGGCGTAATACCGACCTCATTACCCAAAAAATCTTGTGCTGTAGGTCTGTAAAATTTATGGTCACTAACACCATATTCCCTATACGCCACTTGGCGTGACGGGGGTACTTTAATTTTTTTGTTGTTGTTGATTTTCCTCATTGGTAATATGACCTATATCAGGTATACGAAAGATCTTTCTATGCCATCTTATGTGCCTATGTTTCCAGACATTTAGGAGTACCGATGCCACTACTGTTCGTAATAATGTGAACTTTTTTCTTAGGGCGATGGTTTAACTTTTCTATATATTGTTTAGTCTTGTTGATATGGCCATGGCTATGCAGAGTTTTAGCCAATACTTTTCTTTTTGAGAGTTATCAGTGACAATAGAGTCCAGATATTTAAATTTGTTGATATCTCGGTTTATTGTGATAAACATCTTACAATTTGTGAAGTATCTACAGAATATTCAGAATTAAATGTCTTACAATTTGTGAAGTATGTACAGAATATTCATAATTAAATGTCTTACAACTTGTGAAGTATCTATAGTATTATTCATAATTAAATGTCTTACAATTTGTGAAGTATCTATAGTATTGTACAGTATTAAATGTCTTACAAATTGTGAAGTATCTACAGTATATCCCCCCCCCCTCTCTCTGCGTTCAGGACTCAATCAGAGTAAGGATTCCAGACTCTCATATGAAGTCAGCTGTCAGGCTAAGTGTGTTGATCGCCACCACAGGCAGAACATCACAATTAGAGTCTGTCAGATCCACTCTGACTGAACACCCGTTAATACGTTGCACTGTGTTCTGCGCCAGTGGCCCAGTGCATCCGATTTCAGCCCGCATTTTATTTGGGTTTGCTTTCCCTAGCCTTTGATTGTCCCTAATCTTCCTGCAAGGCAGCAGATTGTCTTTTCTGTAGGGGGATTCTGCCCTTAGATGGTCGGCCCTCCCAGGTTTACGAGCACCATCTGCCCAAGTCACTAGAGGTGACTAACACAGACATGCACACACAAAGATGTGAGATGTGACTAACACAGACACGGACACACAAAGATGTGAGATGTGACTAATACAGACATGCACACAGCGATACGAGGCATGACTAACACTGACACACATCAAGATATATGACACATGACTAACATAAACATGCACATAAAAATATGATATATAACTGACATTGACATGCACACACAAAGATATGACACATGCCTAACATAGACATGCACACAAAGGTAAGAGATATGACTAACATAGATATGCACACACAAAGATATGAGATGGGACTAACATAGCCATGCACACACAAGGATATGAGATGTGACAAACACAGACATGCGCACACAAAGATATGAGATATGACTAACATAAACATGCACACAAAGATATGAGATATCACTAACCCAGACATGCACACACAAAGATATGACATATGACTAACACTGGTACACACTAAGATATGAGTATGACTAAACACAGACACACATAAAGATATGAGACATGATTAACACGGACACACCGAGATATGAGATATGACTAACATGACACACACCAAGATATGAGCCAAGGCCAGCACACACAAGCTAAGATATGAGCCATGGCTAGGACAGAAACACAGCAAGATATGAGCCATGGCTTCACTAAAAACACCAAAAAATGAACCATGTCTAGCACAGAAACACATTAAAGTGCCCATATGCTTGGGCTTGTTGCAGACTCTTCTGAACGTGGGAAACACAGGTTTCGTTAAACAGTTGTCCGGAGATTTGAGAGTGCAGTCTGACCCATAGAACGTTCTCTTGCATGTACAGATTCCCAATCGACTGTTGACAGGTGTCGTTGAAACAGTTGTCCGGACATTTGAGAGTACATATGATGTCACAGCCATCAGAACACATCTGTTCGCACTGTAGCCCAAAATTACCATCGGGACAAGTATATTCCGAATTAAATCTTACAATTTGTGAAATAACTATAGTATTATTCAGAATTAAATGTCTTACAATTTGTGAAGTATCTATAATATTATTCATAATTAAATGTCTTACAATTTGTGAAGTATCTATAATATTATTCATATTTAAATGTCTTACAATTTATAAAGTATCTAATGTTTTCAAATTAAAACTGCTGTATAATTTGTTTTCCCTAATTACGTTTTCTTTTTAAAATAAATAATCTTCTTCAAATGCGTTCACCCGAAATCTACCCCTTTACATTGTCCGCCCTTAAATGGACGTTAAGTGGTCGTAGACTCGTTGTCCGGCTTTTTGCAGGAGCTACTGAGTTAAGTGCTCTGTGCACACTGTGAGCTGTGTGTTTCATCCGTTTTGATCATGTTTCGATATTCCAATTGTTTATGATGAATGATGATATCGTATGACAAGGAACAATTGGCTGTGTTCACTTTCTGTGCGGTTTCGCCTTATGTCTTTTGGCGTGTGCTGAGACTGCTATGATGGGGACTACAGCTACCTTTCTTTGTTTGGTAGATGAATTAGTAATGTGGATTATTCCACTGGCACAGGTGGTTGAGCAATTGTGAATTTTAATTCGTTTGCAATGATACCGGGGCCTTCCATAACCATTACCATAACCAGACTCGTTGTGTGTTTCACTTGCTAGTCTACACCAAGCCACAATATTGGCTCTTTTCTGTTCGACACATTCGTCTTCGCTTGGTATTTTTTTGGTACTAGTTTGCCTTTCCTTTTCGATCCATACTAGCTCAAAATAAATAATTAACTGAAATACAGGGAAAGTGTTGTACATTACGAGCATATCTTTTAACAAAGTATAGTAATACCATTTGTATGATACTTTCCAAATGATAGAGGCGTTGATCTGGAGTTGCAATGCCAAGTTACATATAGTCTTCTATGTATGTATAATCTGCCCTTCCTTCGTTTCCCATGTATATGGCCTTTGGCGTCTTGACAGACGGTTGGTATCAAGGAATCATGATAAGTCAGTAGTTTGGTAAAGCATTAGTGTCTCACACTGGGTGCTGCTTTACTTGACAGACGGTTGGTAGCAAGCAATCATGATAAGTCAGAAGTTTGGTAAAGCATTAGTGTCTCACACTGGGTGCTGCTTTACTTGACAGACGGTTGGTAGCAAGCAATCATGATAAGTCAGAAGTTTGGTAAAGCATTAGTGTCTCACACTGGGTGCTGCTTTACTAAACATCTCCTCTCATGGCTGAATTTGCCAATCCTGGACAGAGAGATCCATCCACAGAAGGAGCAAGGTGTATTTACGGTACATAGCCTTGTCTCTTTTCTCTTGCGCCTTTTGTTTTCTGAATTTGATATCAGCATTGTCCCGAAAGTTGTAGTGCCATTTTTTTTATTTTGCTCTCCATGTGCTACGATCCGCAGCCACATTTTCCCACTTTCTTTCACTGATAGAAAATTCCCTCAAGGAAGTCCCGCAAACATTCTTATATCCCAGCACTGGTCTGCCCTTTAATCTCTTTCCGTTCTTAAGTTCGCCATACAATGTTTGTTTGGGAATACGATTGTTTGCCATTCTTCTTACATGACACAGCCACCTTAGTCTCCGACTCCTAAGTGTTGCCATGATGGATGGGAGTTTGGCTCGTTGTTAAGACATTAGCGTTAGTTACTTTGTCCTGTCATTTGATGGTCATAATCTTGCGAAGGCTACGTACATGAAAACTGTTTAACCTTTACCCATGTAGGTAACACTATTATATGTTTATTATTTATTGGTGTTAGAGGCAGCCTGTTTGGCAACCGGGGTCCTGACCACGGTCAGGAGAGAATAGAAGAGAGCCACTGGTACCTGCCACACATGTCGTGAGAGGTGACTAAGGAAATGTGGGTTAAGTCTGGCGCTACGGAGTTTGTGCATTGAGCTGAAAGCCATCTTCAGTATTTTCGCTAGTGTGTGGCGGGTGTGGAAATATATCGTTGAACATGCTAAAGAGGGTATCTGAGCATTATGGAGTTGTACATTGTGCAATAACGATAATCTGTCGATAAATTAAATTAGTGTTAGAGGTGACATCTCAGTACATCGAGCACACTCATAAGTGCCAACATCATTCAGATGATGATAAGTTGTGTGCATAATAGTGATTTATTTTTGTTTGTTTAGTGATAGTGAACATTTTCTTGGAGAAGACAGATGGAAGCAGAGATGAAGATAATGGAGAAGACATGGAATGATCTTAAAAGAATAGCAAGATTCAGAATGGCTTGGAAAGTGTGTGTTGAAGACCTATGTCCCGCAGGGAGTAGAAAGGAAGATATTATTTATTTCAGTAGCTAGCTGGCTATGAGCACATAAAGTTCGTCTTTACACTTTCAATTGTAATCGTGCTGCATCTTCAACATACTACCACTGAGTGCTTTCAAAACGTCAACATTATGCTCGTAATTTGTACCCGATCAATCAATCTATAGTCCGTTCAGAAATTCATAATCACACCTGAATTAGTTTTGCGTGATAACCGCTTGTTATTTTTGTTTCAAAATTTGCATGCAATCTTAGAATATTGATGACGCAAAGATTTTGGCATTTTTTATTCCACAAACACAACATATTTTGCACATCGGCGAATTCCTTTGATCTTTTATGACGATGTCACACAAGTTGATTCAAATTTTAGAGTTTACAGTAATCGTGTTAAATGTTCCAGTTTACTGCAATTCTTGTCAAAGGCGTATCTACATAGTTCTTAATTGTGGGTGTTGTTCGTTATGTGTATTTGCAAAAATGAATTCAATTGGTTACAATTGCTGATATAGTAAAAAAGTAACCTTTTGCATAGTTATAAATTTGCATTTCAAACTCATTGTAATTTAGATATAAATGTTGGTATTTAAAGTCAACAAATTGTCTACTAAGTCTTCACAAAATTAATAAAGATACGCCTTCCCTTCGGTAATTAATGCCCAGGCCGTGGTGCGTCATGTCGTTCAATAACAATTCAGTTTTGTGCACGGGATTTTCCTGAAGTTAGTGTTTCTGCAATAGCCAAACTATTTTACGTGAACGACCGCACCAAATTAATGTATATATCCTAAATGGTGTCAAATTCGAACAGGGTGAATTTAATATAGCCTAAAGAAGAAAACATTTAGACTTGATCAAATTTCTCAGAGCAAAAAATATTTCTATAACGTCATCAATATTCTAAGATTGCATGCAAATTTTGAAACAAAAATAACAAGTGGTTATCACGCAAAACTAATTCAGGTGTGATTATGAATTTCTGAACGGACTATAGCCATCACGCAGTGTAAATGAAATTAACAACACTGAGAAAGGACAGTACTTTCCACATGCTCAGGCTTACTAATAAGACCTGTAAAAAAAATACCCCAACTTAATCTCTTTTCCGCCTCCCAATTCTCCTGAAATCATGGGATACTACAGACAGGGCCAGATTCAGGCTTAAGCTAAGAAAGCTACATCTTAGGGCCTTACAATCCAAGGGGCCTATATATGATAGAATCCTTCTGGGTGTTAAATTTCTACGTGGGGCCTCAAACTTCATTTAGCTTAGCCCCAGCATAGGGCATTACAATCCAAGATGGCTATATATGATAGAAATCATCTGGTGTTAATTTTCTACAGGGGGCCTCAAAGCTTCATTAGCTTTCAGTCCCAGCTTAGGGTCTTACAGTCCAAGGGGCCTATATATGATAGAATCCTTCTGGTGTTAATTTTCTACAGGGGCCAATATATGATAGAATCCTTCTGGTGTTAATTTTCTACAGGGGCCAATATATGATAGAATCCTTCTGGTGTTAATTTTCTACAGGGGCCAATATATGATAGAATCCTTCTGGTGTTAATTTTCTACAGGGGCCCTCAAAGCTTCATTAGCTTAGTCCATGTAAGGGCCTCAACAAGACAAAATTCGGCCCTGACTGCCGCGTGACTCTAGTTTATAAAAGTTTCACTACCTTAACAGGACCTCACATTATAGAGGTCATGCTTTCCCTTTGAGGTCAAAAATCAAGTATTAACAAGCGGATGTGGAAATAACAACTGGTGTGTCACTAATATTGTCCTGGTCTTTTTAACGCCAGATTATTTTTTTGTTTTTCCGTCTTTAGTAAGCGTGCACGCATTGTGTCGCTAATTTAGACATGTACACAGTTGGCTCTGCTACAAATGCCACCAGAAATGGAGGAGGAGGTGTGTTCTTGACGCTGAATAATCAGGACAAGATCACCAAGTCAATACTGGAAAATTCTCAAACAACTTTAAAGCAGAAACTGAGGCCATCAGAGATGCTGCAACACTGGCTACTCAACACAAAAATAACATGCACAATGTTATTCTGACTGATGCACTGTCAGTACTATCAGCTCTAAAAAGCCCCAAGAACAATGAACTAGATGACTTGAGAACAACCCTGGACCAACTATGCAATAACTTCCAGAGAGTAGTCATGCAATGGATACCATCACACTGTAATATACACAGGAACAATCGCGCAGACAAATTAGCTAAAGCGGGAGGGAGATTACCACAAGAGAACCATCCGTTCAGTTATGATGAAGCCAAATCCATCCTCAAAGGTCAGTTCCATGAAAAATGGAAACTAGAACACCCAAAGCATAACGAGAGTGACGGAAACCACCAACTATCAAGGAGGGATCAAGTCATCATACTTCGCCTACGCACTGGCCACAATAGAATAAGAAATCACATGTTCACCAAATTCAAAATAGGTACAACCAGCCTATGATAGTGTACACATGACAATATGACAACAAAACATGTTCTACAGGATTGCCCCAGTACACAGACCTGAGAAGAGCAATGTGGTCCACACCCACCTCCCTGGAAGAAAAACTATATGGGGCAATCGATTCGCTTAAACAGACAGCTGCCTTTGTGAGAGAGTCTGGAATCCTACTCTGATTGAGTCTTGATC